>PUFA01000360.1:0-600000 GCA_003508835.1 Eonycteris spelaea | reverse complement strand
TGTAATAATTAATTGTAGTATTTATTCTAAAATAGGTAACATAAAGCAAACTTCAATGTACATAAGTTAATTATATCCTGTAGATACTATATTTTATCAAATACAGTGTTTTTTTTTCATTTCTTGAAAATTTGAAGTCTCGCACTACTTCCATGAAAGTATACAGATAATTTTATTTCATATTTAGCAATAGACTTTCAATTAATTTCTAGAAATGTTTTTGTTCAGGTATAGTACCTATACTATGTATTTCTTGCAAGATGAAAAAGGCTAATTACAATATATTTTATAAGTTGCCTTTAAAGATTGATTTTTTTAAGTCCCTCAATTAAGTTTACTATACAAATCTGTGTTAGAGGAATAGTTGACCATGAACTTGATATCAATATTGTCTTACTACAGAGAAAGCAAATGCTTTTTTTCAGAATGAACATATAGATATTTATTGTAATTTTAATTCATAGGTAATTTTACTTTCTCTTGCCTACCTACAGGGCTTTACATTTCAAATGATATCAGGAGTTGTAAAAATGCATACATAATAATAATAAAAAAACAACATTAGTTTTTCAAATATATTTTAAAGCACATAAGTACTATAAATAGAAACATTGCATTAGAATATTTGTTTTAAATTTTGTATAGAAGGGCCTCTTTTTTCAGAATTTTTTCACTTTGAAAAATGGCTTAGAATCCTAGGAACCAATGCCTTAAAAAGTTACAAGTCTATCACCCATTTTGAAGTTTTATTAACATCCTGTGAAAACCCTTTGTTTCTCCTCTTCTCTAGGTACACTTTATGTTGATAACGGGGAACAGTCTGTCCAGCTGTGCAAAGACTCATTCTCACAATTCATTTAAATTCTTTCTTCCTGCGACACAAAGCTAGGATTGCCAAACTGCAACATTTTTCTGTGTGCAGAGATATTCTTTTGAAACATATCATGACATCAAACTCAATATCATTTTCAAGTAGATTAAGATGCCCCCAGAGTGCCAATATTGATAAACAGCCCACTCTTGTAGAGATGACGGGTTTTCTATTTTAAAACAATATATATAAAGAGCAACCAGTGCACATATTTGGACACAATGAACACCTCTATTTCTATACAGAACTCTCAAAAGACTCCACAGGATCCGTGGCTTCATGGGCTCCGCACTAGCAGGCCTATTTACTCCAACTGTGGCAAGCGTATGTCTCCAAAGATCATGCACGGTTTACAGCTTTATCAGACATCAATTGCAGCAAATGTCTGCTTTTCTGTACTTGATTATACCTTTTGTTCATGTTTTTCCTCAAAGACTTTAAGGCAGAGGTTCTCAAGGACTAATACAAAAAAGGGCAAGTGGAAAGTGAGATGTACACATGGATCAAGTACTTCAGCCTTGTCTAGGAAAAAACATATGACTCACAAGATCAGAAATTTGGGGTTTTCTATACTTTGAACCTACTCCAAATATATTTGGGATAAAATAGCCCTCTAAACTGGTTACTTAATATATACTTGTTACTAGCTTCACTTTGCTTAGCAGATACCTATTGAGATTTTTCATTATTTCAGCATAGGTTATACATAGAATAATGAATACATGCACACATTCTTGGGATTTTGACTTTAGTATCTACTGGGTCTATGCATAACAATGTAAGAGGCTAAAAACTCCACTTTGCCAAAGACAAGCTTTCTGCTACTATTGGTTACACAATATTTGCCAGTAATTTAAATCATAAGCTCGTCAGGCAGGCTAACATTTATATCATCCTATTTTAAAACTTGATCCTTAAAAAAACAAAACCTGAGGCAAGGATTATTGCTAGTCTTTGATTTAAGAGATACAATCCCAAGGCAACAAGAATGAGGAAAATAGTAAAACAGGAAAGGAAAGAAAGCAAGTCAATTGAGAGTAGGTATATTCACTCTGCGACATAGGACATACCATGGCAACATGATACAGCCAGTGGGAGGGAACAAAACAAAAGGTACATTTATTTGCCTAAATCTCTCTAAACTTCTTTCTCAATGGTCAAAGTTTCCCATAGAGGAAAACAAACAAACGAATTTCACTTCATTTGTAATATGCATATTCTAGTCCTTCTTTATTAACTCAAGAAGCCAGAGCATGTGCTTTGTGGCGAGTGTCTCATTCAATTGCAAAGTGGTGGGAGGGGCCAAGTAGTGAGGTCATAAGGTATTCTGGTATGATTGCATAAAGATAACAAAGAAAGAAGGTCCAGCCCTACTAGGCAAATTTCTAGTAAACCCAAATCAGCAAAAGCACATGGGCTCAAGCTATGCTCAGTGGCAGACAAGCCAGAGGAAATGGCTGAGAGTCTGGGAAATGATAATCCTAAACAAATGGGAGGAGGAGGCACATGAGATATGACCAATATTCTACAGAGTAAATTTACTGCATTGTTTCTCTTAGTTCTTTTTGATGCTGCTGATCATGAAGGAGGTACATGACTACAGATGATGATCAAAAATTATAAGCATTTATTGGAAAATACTGCAAATACATTATATTCATTGGATATCAATTATTAAATACTTATAGGTAACATGTAAGTCAAGGCCACAAATAAAATCGCCAAAATTATTTACTGAGGGCCTATTATGTCAGTCTAATTTCTGTGGATAGAAAATTGATTAAGACTAAAATCTCACACTCAAGGTTCCCAATTTAGCAGGTGATCCATGTAAGTATATAAATTATGAGCATAAAAATGCTAAGTAGAAGTAACTTTAGGATATTATTAGAATATAGTAGAGAAAAAAGTCAAATAAGGCTTGGGATAGCATAAGATTCTTTAAGGAGAAGATAAACAGTCTCAAAAGATAAAAAAGGAATAAAATAGGTGAAAAAAACAGACAACCTCATTAAAGAAAATAACACCAGACTGTTTAAAAACAATTAGAGGAACAATATGTTTGGTGCATCATGAATTGAGCAAGATGTTTTA
The DNA here is from genome assembly GCA_003508835.1 of Eonycteris spelaea. Classification (NCBI taxonomy): domain Eukaryota; kingdom Metazoa; phylum Chordata; class Mammalia; order Chiroptera; family Pteropodidae; genus Eonycteris; species Eonycteris spelaea. Next base: position 597,035 of record PUFA01000360.1, on the reverse strand, counting down.
CTTGAAGAAATGTTGAAATGTTAACAGTTGAATTTGAGGTATCATGTACTCTTCTAAAGAATTTGAGTCTAGTTCTGAAGGCAAATAGGAATAATTAAAAATGGGTATGATTTAAAAATTGCAGGTTCTGAATTTTACTTCAATATCTATCTATCTATCTATCTATCTATCTATCTATCTATCTATCTATCTATCTATTTATTTGGTGAGGTAGCCCTTGTTGACCTCACAGATCGCAAGGAACTTGTCAGCTTACAATCTCTTATTTTTTTATTTATTCTTTATTTTTACACCTATAGCACCTAGTCTTCCTTGGTGGTCTCCCAACCAAGAACTAATGAGGCCTGACCCTGCTTAGCTTCCGAGATCAGATGGAATTAGATTTGTTCAGGTTGGCATGGCCATAGACAGGTTCTGAATTTTAGAATACCACTCTAGTTATACAAAGAAATAGATTAAAGTATCCACTGGGCAGAGACTGGTCAGGACTTTTTTTGTGTAGAAATAAATATAAACCAAAAAATGAGAACAATCAAAGGTTGTTTATTCAGAGCTTGCTATAGCAAAGTAGTCAGCCACAGTCACTTGCATTTTGGCAGAGCTTCTAAAAAAGACAGAGGAGTGGGAAAGCTTTATAGTGGAAAAAAGTGGAGCCTTCAGTTGTACCCTAATTGGAGGCAGTTGGCATGGTGAAGATGGAGATGGACTAACCGGAAGTAGGGCTCCTGGTATGATTGCTTAGGGGTACATACTTGGTTTATTCTGGATGGTCCTAAGTTAGAAGCAGGGACGGAAATTAGGGAAGCTGTCAATATTAATCAAGTCCTGGCCATTAGAGACTAAATGGTTTAGAAGTTACTGCTTCCTGGATTGTTACTAGAGATAATGCTTTGACTTCCTACTAGTCTGACTTAAAGCAGCACGGCTTCTTGGGCTTTTTATTATAGATAAGAGGGCTGTTTCCTGGGAAGATTCCTGAAGGTTGTGGGGTACACTTCTATTTTTCTGCATGCTTCGGCTATTGTCCATTTGGATATTTAGTCTCTCAATTGATATAGTACAGTTAACACAGAAAGACTGAAGAAAATCAGTGACAATGGGGATGGAATTAGAAAGACATAAAAATGGGATTTTTGTAATAACTTGTACTTAAGGAAAATTTACACAAATTTTAATTGGGTCTTAGTCACACTTGTAGCAGTGATCAGAGTAGGACGACAATAAGAAATAAAATAAAAAATAAAGAGTGGGACTACATCAAATTAAAAGCTTCTACACAGAAAAAAAGATGCAACAAAATAAAAAGATAAACTACATAATGGGAAAATATATCACCAAACCATATATCTGATAAGGGGTTAATATCTAAAATATATAAAGAACTCATACAATTTAATAGCAAAAATGTAATAATAATCCAATTAAAGATGGTCAAAAAACCTGAATAGACATTTTTCTAAAGAAGATATATGAATAATAGGTACATAAAAAATGCTCAACACCACTAGTTATCAGGGAAATGCAAATCAAAACCACAATTAGATATTACCTCACAGGTATTAGAATGACTATATCAAGAAGACAAGTGACAATAAGGCACTGGTGAGGATGTGGTAAAAAGGGAACACTTATACATTGTTGGTGGGATTGTAAAATGGTCCAACCACTATGACAAACAATAGGGAGTTTCCTCAAAAATTAAAAATAGAACTACTGTATGATTCAGCAATTCCACTTCTAGAATAAGTCTGCAGAAAATGAAAACACTTTGTTAAAGCAATATCTGTGCCCCATGTTCATAGCAGCATTATTTACAATAGCCAAGGCACTGAAATAAACTTTATCCATCAATGAATGTCTAGATGAAGAGGTTGTGGTATATATCCTGCCATTTGTGACAACATGGATGAATTCCAAGAGCATTATGCTAAGTGAAATGATTCAGAGAAATACAAATACCAAATAATCTCACTTATATGAGGAATCAAAAAGAAAAAGAAAACCAAACTTAGAAAAGTGATCAGATTTGTGATTACTGGAGTTAGGGTAGGGGGAATTGAATTAACGTGGTCAAATGTAATAAATTGTTAGTTAAAGGGATGCAATGTACAACACAATAACTATAATTAGCATTGCTGTTTCTTGTATTTGAAAGTTGTTATGATACTACATTCTAAAAGTGTATTTATCATAGGGAAAAAAGCATTGTTTTCTTTTTATTTTTCTTTGTATCTATATGAGATGATGAATATTAACTAAAAATGTTAATCATTTCACAATACATGTAAGTCAAGTCCTTATGCTTTATACCTCATATACACAGTGCAGTATGTCAATTATATCACAGTAAAACTGGATGAAAAATAAATATTATTTTATTGCTTTTGTATTTTTACCTAATAAAACTTATTATCCACATTGAAAATAGTAATATAGTATTAATTAACTTTTTAAAAAGGACAACTTCTACAAATTTCATTATTCTCTTCTACTAATTTTCTCTTAAAACTCTAAAACTCATGTCATTATTAAAATGATAGAGATATCTGTGCATTTTCCATATATTCTTGAGCATATTCATGAAACAATATCAATAAAATATTATTTCTTTTATTTTAAAAAATTATTGAACACAGTAAAATAAATTCACATACATTATTATATGGGACTTTCAAACACATTGTATAATATTCTCCTTTCAAGGGCATTTGGTCCTATAAAGAAAACTAGCATTGATATAAATGGAATTTGCTCTTTGACTAAAAGAAAAAGTGTAAAATGGATTTAAAAATTATAAATACTTGAGATTAGGCATATAGGAAAGCAACTTAAATGACAAAAAGTTAGCAGCAAAGAGAAATTGGAAAAGTTAGAAATTATTGAGCTATTCTTTAGGTGTTTTTCTAAAAAGGAATTTAAAAAATCTTGTAGAGATATTTTATAGATAATAAGAAGTAATCGAAAGTCTACAAGCTGATGTATTCCTCTAGGAAAAGTAATATGTAGTTACAATATAAAAGACATAATATATTGTACAATTCAACAAAGCCAATGGGAAATTGTATTGAGTACATTCACCCATTCTTAAATCATGAAATCAATAATGATTTGCCTCTCTATGGGAAGGCCTTCAGAAGATAAATTTTAGGAAACAAACACTGATTTTTTTTTTTTTTATCAGCAGTATACTGAAAATAAAACAATTTGTAGGTGGTACAGGAAACGTCTTTCAACATTAAAAACATTTGGAGGAATATTCCGGCATCATCATTATTAATAAACATTTATTAAATATCTAGTGTATATATAAAACTATGCTAGATTTCTTCTGTATATAAGACTATTTTTAAAAAATTTCAATTGGTACTTTGCCCTTTGCTAACATAAATCCCTAAGGTATAATAGAGTAATAATCATTTAAATTTTTCTTTTAGTCTGCACTATTTTTCCTCCTTGTTTCATGTAATGTTTAATTATATTATTTATATAACTTATTTTTTTCTTGCATAAAATAAGTTAATCCTGAAGGTAAATGCAGGCTGTTAGGTAGTCTTCAAAATGTAATAGATAAAAGAGAAGGAAGAAGACTGTTTTCAAGCACCCTAAAAAATTCCAGATGTTATTTTACAAGTACAATCAAATCATTAAGGTGACATGGAACGAATTAAGATACAGATAAAGATGACTGATAAGAGCTGTAAAACTTGCATTTAAGATCAGCAGCCTGAAAATGTTATCTCAATGATCTAAACTGGCCAATGACTAAATTTCTACACAATCCATTATTTAGAGCATAAAAAGAATCCTAAAAATATTTTATGGAGAAAATTGAGGGGTCATGGGAAATAAAACCAGTTTTTCACTAAGATAAAAGACAATCAGAAAATAAAAGATGCTTTTTTTCTGCCAGAGTCCATCCTTCCTCTTACTAATGTATATACATGCATATGTGCACTCCAAAACAGAATAAAATAATAAAACTAAAAAGCAAAATATGAAACAGATGAGATAGGGCCTAGAAATAATCCCTATTAAATACAACTCAACATCTAGGATTTTTTTTTTAATAACATTCTATTTATTTTGAAAGATCTTCTTTTGTCTAGAGGAAAATCTGCTTTTTAGTACAATATCAAAAGCTCAATGCCATTCAGGAACAAAAAAATATTAAATAGGAAAATAGGCAATATACTTTTCCTAGTGGGATTACATTTTTCTATTTTGTCTCTTAATTAGTTTCAGTTGAATATTAGTCTATCCTAAAGTCTCTTTGCTCTATACCAATAGTACATACTTATAGATTTTATTGTATTTGTGTTGAGAAAATTTATGTTATGTTCCTAAATAGATTGATCATACGCTCAAGTAAATACTCATTTAATATCAAGTTATTTTTTTAAATGTAACCAATGATAAGTGGACATGCTTTATTTGTTTTAATTATATTTCAACTCTGCACAGCTTATTTTTACTTTTCTATCATATGAAATATTTAATATCATATATGTGAGATTTTTTAGAAATGTAAACTATCTTAGTTTAGAATAGCACAAAGTACTTTTCATGTGACCACTCATCACTTCAATTAGTTAATTGGAAGTAGTGACAGTTTAAATTTAGCTATTAAGAAATTTTTAAAAAAGATATTATAAGTCCCCTTATCAGCTATGCTACCATGATAAAAATCTAATGAGATTTATCAAATGCCATAACATTTTTACAGATACAGCATCTAAACACAGTGACAGAATTAGTACTAAATGTGGTAGCCTGGAATTTGACACAACTTTTTTGAAAAAATGTTTTATTTCTAGGTCAGTTTATCTTTTCATCATTTATCCACTTATTCTAAGAAAGGTATCTGTAAATATGTTGACCATCTACTGTCATCCTAGAATATGGCTTACCATACTTATGCATGAATGTTTCTTCAACATGTTATTATTTGAAAGAAAGCGTGGAAAGATTCATTGATAGACCAAGGATGCATATCTTTATTTATGGGCCTCTTTCCAAAAAAAAAAAAAAAAAAAAAAAAAAAAGACTTGAAATCCTAACTACCTAGGTACTTATTCTAAAAATTTGCACATATTCAGGTCTATCTCTCTGAAGTAAAATGCTGAAGTGTTTTCAATCAGATTAGTTTAGGCATTGCTATGCATTTTATTTTAAGAACTTTTATTACGGCAAACATTTAGTGTGCCTGTTTCATAGTATCACAGGTAAAGTTTACATTGTGTATGTATAGTTTTTCTCCATCAGATGGCTAGAAAAAATATATATGAAATCTCAAAAGTTTTAGAAATCTGGTGCTTCCAAAAGTGAACAGATTAGTTTTTAAAAAGCTACTATCCAATGATTAACCAGAAAAAATAATAATTCATCTTTTTCTGTTTCCTGATTTGTGAATGACATTGTACGTTCTTATAGAGAATATTAAGAATAATTGAAATTTATATGTAACTGGAAAATAGAGGGAAAATACATGTTAAAACATAGGACATAAATTTTGCCAAATGCTTGTAGAAGAAATTATGTACTTAATTAAGCTCAGAAAGAGACACTGAGTTTACTGAGATAGTTATTTGCCCCATAGTCTAGTAATTGTTAGAATGAGAGCACCAACTAGAGATTTTTACACAGGTATCTTGAAGTTTGCAGGAGAAGATGGTAAGGGTGGGGTTTGATTCCAGTGTTGAGAAGATTTACACGAAGTTCAAGAATATTCAAAATGTGTCAACAGGAAAACAACCCCATTAGCTGGTCTGGAATGGAACTCCTATAGACATAATAAAAGGCATGTGTAATTAGATGAGGAAGGGTAATGGAAAGCAGATGGCATACATTTGAAAAGAGATACTAAAAAGCTTGGGTTGAAAAAATAATGGCAAAAACATGCCACTTTTTATAAAGAAAAGAAAAAAAAAACAAATTTTACATGTAAAGAGTTTGCAAATCTCATATCCTGTGTAGAGTTTTCAGTTAGATCATCTTTGTAGTTGACACCCATTGAGCTTGGGTGGTCATAGCTATGAAGTATTGTCTAAATGCCAAAAAACTAACTTTCTCTCCTGGAATAGAAATTTGGGAATTCCAGGGATGTCAATACTTATCAGTAACTTTTGATAGGATCATGAAATGTATGCTTGGCAATTTTCCTTGGAGAAGTGATAAATGAACCATGGATCAGTTCTTTACTGTGTTTTAATAATATAGTTAAGTCTCATTGATTTGACTAATGATTTCAAAAAAATGTAATACTTAATATTTGTGTCTAATTTAAGGAGCTTTATGGACTCTAGAGCATTGTTTGGCTTAATATCACATTGAAGGGAAGAAAATGGAATTAACATTTGGATAGAGAAATATCTTAACATGACCTAAATTTATTAGAAACAAAGATCTCTTTAGAAAACTGAATACAAATTTTTAACTCCCAGGAAAGATTCTTTATTGAAGTTTCTCAACGCTAATTTGTGGCTTCTTTCTTTTTATTTTATATCCTCCCCTGGGATGATCTCATCCATGTCCATTATTCCAATAACTGCTTATATACATAATAATCACATATTTTATTTCTAGCCCAGGCTCAGGCATATCTCCTAAATTTTAACCATGGATACAACTGTGTACTTGGCATTTAGGCATGGATCATTGAGTCACCTGAAGCTCAACATGCCTCAAAATGAATTTGTCTTTCCTGCACCCATCACTTTTACTCTTTCATTGTTTTGAGTCATACTGAATGGCAACAATATTTATCAAAAAGCAAGAAACCTAGGATCTTGGATTCATCTTCACATCTATAACTTATATTATAAAATATTTCATAATGCATTTCAGATCTTTTGTTTAGGATAAGTTTCCTTACATCTTTAAGTATATTATTTACAATTTTATTTTTCTCAGTTTTGGTTAGTTTTAAAATATTTTGTTGAAAATAAAGTCAGCATCATGGCAAAGTAAAGACCTTTTTAAATCTCCTCTTAAATTTAAAACTAGTCAAACATCTATAGTCCAACAAAGGTTCCTCTGTTCAACACATAAATAAGCCTGAGATATCGATCCACACATTTGATACAACTGAAGGTAAGCACACTGTAACATGTGGAAGTGTGGAAAGGTAGAACAGAGGAAGGAAAGGGATGTTGTCTGCATACACAATTCCTCAGATACCACGACTCTGGTTAGTGTGGTAGCGGAAGAGGAATCAGGGTGGTGTGACTCACCATGCCTGAAGAGGGTAAGAGGGGCAGTGGCAGCAGGGTATCTGAGAATTCAGCTCCCTCCCCTCACCATTGTGGCAAAATTGGAAGCAGCAGCTGAGATATCTCTGTCTCTTGGCTACAGCACAGCCATGCCAACAGCCATAAGGAACAAAGACACAGCACTGCAAGCCCATGAACCCAACTCCCTCAACTGGTCACATCCTCCTCCCCAGAACCCTAAGACTAAGGCAATCCAAGCACAGCTGGGACACCCACCACCCTAGTCGCCAAGATGGTGATTTCCATGAAAGCACAGATGGCCAACTACTATTCCTGGATGCTCAAGTTGCACTGCTAAGAGAAAACAAAAGCTTCTGCTATAGCACCACCTACTGGAAAACAAAAATAAAACCTCTAAGTATCAACCTGCTGAACAGTGAAGAAAATAGTTCACTATTTCAAATGTGCTTTTGGAAGAACAATCCATCAAGGACCATAAACTACCAAGGTAGCATTGCAACACAAAAAGAAAATGATAAGTCTTCAGAAACCAAACTCAAAATCATGGAAGATTATAATTCAAATGACAAAAATTCAAGACAGTAGTCATGAAGAAACACAAGGACCCGGAAAAGCAGTTCAATGAGCTCAGGAATAAAATTAATAAGCAAAAGAAGTAATTTACCAATGAGACTGAAATTGTACCGTAGAACCAAACATCTTCTGGAGCTGAATAACTCACTAAATGAGACAAAGTTTACATTAGAAAGTACTGGAAATACTTTAGACCAGGTGAAAGAGAGAATTAGCAAGCTCAAAGTTAGCAATCCAAAAATAATTCAGGTGGGAGAAAATAAATAATTAAGATTCTCTTAAAAAATAAAGGAACTATCTGAATCTACTAGAAAGGGCAACAAAAGCGAGTTGGTATCTCAGAAGGAGGAGAGAGAGAGCTCATTAAACAACAACACAAAAGCTAATCTCAGAAGGAGGGAACAGAGGGCTTATTCAAGAACATAATTGATGAGAATTTCCCAAACCTAGAGAAGGAATTGAACATTTGAGTACAAGATATTAGCATAAAACCTAATTATCTCAACACACAAAATAATCCTTGTCCAAGACACATTATATTATTTTTAAAAAATTTTTATTATTTTTTAATGCCTACAGCATCTGATCTTCCTAAGTGGTCTCCCATCCAAGAACTAACCAGGCTCAACCCTGCTTAGCTTCTGAGATCAGATGGAATCAGGTGTGTTCAGGATAGCATGGCCATAGACACATTATATTAAAACTGCCAAAAAATTAATGGTGAAAGAATTCTCAAGGCAGCCAGGGGAAAAAAGGCAGTAACCTACAAAGAAAACTTCATCAGATTATCAACAGATCTCAGTAGACAATCTCAGTAGACTGTCTAGGAGCAAGTGAAAGATATATTTAAAATATTAAAAGAAAGATATCACCAACCAAGAATAATATATCCAAACAAAGTTATATTTAGATATATAGGAGAAATAAAGGCTTTCCAAGACAAACAGAAGCTGGAAAAATCTGCATTACAAGAAATGTTTAAAGGAGCTTTTCTACCTCAAACAAAAAGATGAAATATAAAAAACTTTGTGTAAGGTGACAAGCAGGACCAGAAAATAGCAACTCTATTTCAAAATAGGATATTAAATGCTTTATATAACACAATGGTTAAAGAAGAGAAAAGCATTAAAATAACTATAGTTATTGCAATTTGATAATTAGTGCACAGCATAAAAAGGGATGATTTGTGACAACAAAAACATAAAAGGGGAGGAGAAAAAGGATGAATATTGTGTAGGCAAATGAAGACAAGACATTATCAGAAGTAAAAGAACTAACTTATTAAAAGACATTTTATACTAACTTTATGGTAACTGCAAATCAAAAATCCAGAGCTGTTATACATAAAAGAGGAAACAGAAAAACCTCACAGAAAAACACCAAACATTATAAACATGTATAAAAACAAGGAAAAAGAAACAAAGGAGATAGATAATGACAAGAAAATAAAAGATAAAATGGCTGTAGTAAGTCCAAATATATGAACAATCATCCTAAATATAAAGGGACTGAAAAACCAATCAAAGGTACATATTAGCTGGATGAATTACAAAGCAAGCTCCAACCATATGTTGATTTCAGGACACATACATCAACTTGAAAGGCAAACATAGGCTCAAAGTGAAGGAGTGGAAGATGACACTCAGAGCAAATAACATTCAGAGAAAATCTGGTGTAGCCTTACTTATGTTAGACAAAATAGATTTCAAGACAAAAAAAAATGGTAACAAGAGACAAGGAAAGATATTTCATAAAAGATATAATTCATCAAAAAGACAATGTTTATTAATGTATATATACCCAATCTAGGAGCATTAAAATCTATAAATCAACAGATTTAAAGGGAGAAATAGATAATAAAAAGTAATAGTAGGAGAATTTAACATGCTATTTACACCAAAGGATAGGTCAAGCAGACAAAATATCAAGAAGGAAACATTGGCCTTGAAATGACATATCACAATGAGCTGAATAGATAATTATTGGACTTTCCAACAAAATTATAGGAATACACATTCTTCTCAAGTATACAAGGGACATTTTCAAAATAGACCATATGCTGAGATAAAAATAATTCTCAATAAATTTAAGAAGATTGAAATCATACCAAGTATATCCTCTGATCACAATAGTGTGAAACTAGAAATCGACTACAAGAAGAAAGTTAGAAAAACATCACAAATATGTGGAGACTAAACAACATGCTACTGAACAACTATTTGGTCAATGAATAAATAAAAGAAGGAATAAAAAGATACACAGAGACAAATGAAAATGAAAATAGAACATACCCAGATTTTTTCAGATGAAAGCAAAAACAGTACTAAGAGGAGATGTTAATAGCAATACAAGACCCTACCACAAGAAACAAGAAAAATCTCATCAATATAAAAAAAATTAATTAACATTAAATAAACTAGAAAAAGAACAAAATGAAGCCCAAAGTCAGTAGAAGAAAGTAAAGAATAAAAATCAGAGTGCAAATAAATTAAATATAGAATAAAAATAGAAAAAAATAATTAACTGAAAAGCTGGTTCTTCAAAAAGATAAACAAAATTTACAAACCTTTAGTTAGACTCATTAGGAAAAAAAAGGAAAGCGTACTCAAATAAATAAAATCCCAATATAAAAGGAGAAATGACAATGAACATCACAGAAATACAAAGTACTATACAAGAATACTATAAAAGTCTATACCCCACCAAATTGGACAATCTAGGGAAAAAAATGAACAAATTCTTAGATGTGTACAACCTTCCTAACTGAATTCTGAAGAATTAGAAAACCTGAATATCCTGAAACACTGGTAAGAAAATTGAAACCGTAATTAAAAACTGCCCCAAAAAACAAAAGTCTAAGGCAGATAGCTTCCCTGATGAATTCTACCAATAATCCAAAGAAGATTGAATACCTATCCTTTCCAAACTTTTTCAAAAAACTGAAGAAGAGGAAATGCATCCTAACTCATTTGATTCAAAAACTAGGCAAGGGAATCACAGAAAAAGAAAATCAAAGGACAATATCTTTGATGAATATACAGAAGTTCTCAACAAAATACTAGCAAATAAAATGCAAAAATGTTTTTAAAAGATTATACATCGTGATCAAATGTGATTCATTCCAGGAATATAAGAATAATTCAACACCTTAATTCAATCATCAAGGTTAAGAAAATGAAAGATAAAATTATATGATCATCTCAATAGATGCAGTAAAAGCATTTGGCAAGATATAACCTCTATTTATGATAAAAGCTCTCAATAGAATGTGTATTAGAAGAAAAGTACCTTAACATAATAAAAGCTATATGTGACAAATCTTCATCTAACATTTTATTCAACAATGAAAAACTGAAAAACTTTCTTTTGGAAAAGAAGTAAAACTGTCACTATTTGAATGACATGATTTTTTTATATAGTAAACCCTAAAGAATCCACCAGTAACTATTAGAAATAATAACTGAATTGGTAAATTTGCTAGATATAAAATCAATATACAAATATCTGTTGCATTTCTATGTAATAATACCAAAATATCAGAAAGAGAAAGAGAAAGAAAACAATCTCATTTACATTCATAATTAAAGAAATAAACTTAACATGTACAGGAGGAGAAAGACATGTACACTAAAAATTATAAGACATTGTTAGAAGAAACTGAAGACATGGAAAGATATGGAAAGATACTCCATGTGCATGAATTGGAAGAATTAACATTGTTAAAATGTCCATATGATCTAAAGCAATGTACAGATTTAATGCAATTCCTGTAAAAATTCCAATGGCATTTTTCATAGAAACAGAATTTTTAAATTTCAAATTTTATAGAAACATGAAAGACCTCAAGTAGCTAAAGTAATTCTGAGAAAAATAAAAAGTTGGATGTATCACACTTCCTGATTTTAAACTATACTACAAACTTATAGTAAATAAAACAATGTGGCAAAAAAATACAAAGAACTCATACAACTCAACAACAAAAATAAAAACAGTACGATTGAAAAATGGATAGAGGATCTGAAGAGACATTTTTCCAAGGAAGACATGCAGATTGCTAACAGGCATTTGAAGATGTCCAACATCACTAATTATTAGGAAAATGTAAACCAAAACAATAAGATATCACCTCACATCTGTTAGAATGACTATTATTAAAATGATAATAAATAACAAGCATTGAAGAGGATGCAGAGAACAGGGAACCCTTGAATATTGTTGGTGGTACTGTAAATTGATGCAGCCACTATGGAAAATGGTATAGAGTTTCCTTTAAAATTTAAGACTAGAATGATCATATGATCAAGTAATTCTCTTCTGGGAATCTATACAAAAAATATGAAAGCACTAATATGTAAACATATGTGTTCCACTGTGATCATTGCAGCATTATTTGTAACAGTTAAGATACAGAAACAACTTAAGTATTGATCAATGGCTAAATGTATAAAAAAGTGACACACACACAATGAAATACTACTTGGCCATTAAAAAAGGTGAAACCTTGCCTTTTGTGACAGTATGGTTAGAATTTGAGAGTGCTATGTTAAATCCTATGGAAAAAGAGAAAAAAAACACACAATATTTCATTTATATGTGGACTATAAAACAAAACAACGGGACAAATGAATTAACAAAACAAAGCAAAAACCAACTCATATATATATAGACAACAGGATGGTTGTTACCGAAGGAAAAGAGGTTGAGAGAATGAATTGGGTAAAGGGGTTCAAATACATGGTAACAGAACGAAACTAGAAAGTGGTAAGAATGCAATAGAGTATACAGATAATGAATTATAATTTTGTAATCCAGATATTTATATGTTATCCAATGTTACCTCAATAAAGTAAAACAAAAAAAAATGTTTTGTTTAAAATATTATTTTCTCCTAACTTTTGAAATTTGATTTTATATAATGTCTGAGGTTGACATTCATTTTCTCTTAATGTGGTAAGGATGCTATTTCACTGTATTCTGGCCTTCATAATTTCTATTAGAAAATTCAGTAGTCACTTTAATATCAATTCTACTGAAAATCATGTTTTTCTTTTTTTTAAATTATCTTTTTTGTCTTAAGGGCTTTTCTATTTTTTAATTTTTTCCTTGTTGGTGTGTGTTCCTCTTTATTTCTGAGAGAATTCAATAGCCTTCTCAAACAAGTAGAATGTTATATTTAATCATTTATGAAATATTACCCTCCATTTTCTTGTTGAATGAAAATTTCTTATTGAATATCATGTCTCTTGTTTTCTTTCTCATCTCCTTCAGAAGCCCCAGTTGAATGTATAGTAGATATTCTATCTTTGTTATACCTTTACTCACTGTTTTCATATTTTTTAACTTGTTTCTCTGTGTTACATTCTTGATAATTTCTTTACATCGATTTTTCATGATAAAAATTCTTTTCACATTCTTAGTCCCTTGTTAAACATATCAATTACATTTTTATGTAAATACTATATATTATTAATTTCTAGAATTTTTATATTCAATTGTGTCCTATTTATATATACCTGACAATATTAATCTCTTCCCCTTCATTCATAATTTTAATTACTTCCTATTATTTTAAACATATTTTTATCATTATGTTGGATAATTTCAACACTTGAAATCTTTGTCTTTTCTATCACTCATGATAGTTTGTGTTTTGTTTGTTTGATTTTGTGTCTTTTTGGGGGCACAGTGACCTTATTATTCTTTGAGCTTTATCTATAGGAAAACCTGAAAGCTCTCTATTGAAGGTGAGAACCTTCAAAAAAATTGTATTTGCTTTGCTTTATAATGCATATCAGAACACTATCAACATTTAATCTTTTTTAAACTAAATTCTTACCTTGAGGGGGCATAACCTTATATTTAGTAAATTAATCTTAGGTATCTTGTTTCTCTCTCCTTAATTAAATACCAAACAAAATAATTAACACATACCCTGTTGTCCATTTTTTTTAAATGCATTTGTTTCAAACTATCAAAATTTCAAGAATTAAGTCATACTTCAAGTGGTATATCTGAAATGTAATTGAGTGCACTGGGTGACTAAGAGAATATAAGCAACATTCTCACCCTTCTCTATTTGAAAAACATATAAGGCTGGTGCCCTATTTCCTGGTGTTTATGGTTAATTTTAGTTAAGTATTTTGGTGTGAAAGCAACAATTTCATCATATGCAAACAAAAACATAAATACAAAAAAAAAGGGTAAAGGCAGAAAAAGAGGATGGGAAAATCTATTTCAAACCATTCACAGAAACTATTCCTTAATTTGGCATGAATTAATTTGGCACAAAAAGATTGTTTACCAAAATTCTATTGTAGTCATTAATTACAGAAATTTCCTATAGTGTTCAAACTTCTGTTTCAGTGTGCAGTATAAAATACCTTTCGAAGTGTTTTCTGGATCTGCTCATCTAGTACAGCAATGATGTCATATTTAAGAACTTTTATCGAACATGGACAAAGTTACTTCTCACTCTAAGTGTGATTCGATAGTCTGATATACCAATTGCTATCACAATGCACCATTTTAGAAAATGTTTTCTGGACACCTTGTATTTATTTAACTGAACTAAAACTATGATTAATAACTAAGTAACCTCTTTACCTTTCCCCACAAGTAAAACATAAAATTCTATATTTGTAAAAATTTAACATAGGGCAAGTATAAGAAAAGCTCAATGAAAGAAAATAAAAGTGATGTAAAATACCAATATTCAAAAATAATCATCTCTTTATATATGTATAAAGCATATACATATATAATAAATGTGCATAAACATATCACAAAACCCATTCCTCGGGGCATATATAATTTGTAATCTGTTATTTAAAAATATGCACATGGACATAACTACATATATACTGGATATGCAGTTCATGGAACTGATCTCTTAATGTTTTGATAAACAATAGTCAACACATAAATATCATTATCTTTAATTTTGCTTTAAACTACCTAATTTTAACTGATCATAGTATCTTCTACCTAATATAAATGACTTCCATATTTTACACTGTCACATTACTATAAATGATTCAAACTTCCAAAGACACTCCAGTCTAGAGTGAATTTTCATCTTTATACTTTAAAATCGGGTGCTGATGAATATCCAATTTGAATATATAATCCTTAAGAGACTTAACAATGTCAGAGCTTTCTAAGTTTCAGTCATAGCCACCACTTATATCACTTTATATTTTATAGAAAAAAATTACAATCACTTTTTAATAATATCATTGAGGTAAATAGTAGTAGGAGGAGAACTGTATGGATTTAAGATAGAAGCCGACCTAATTGAAATTAACACTGCGATTTTCTAGTACAATCTGTTACGTTAATATCTCAGATTCCTAGTTTCCCCTTCTTTAAAAAAGATCATATTAATCATCTCTGTATTCATTGGAGTGAATTAAATTAAAAATACATGTAAATTGCTTAGTATTACCCTAGAATATAGTAATTACTCAGTAAATGTCCCTTGTTACTACCCACCTTTTTTTTTTTTTCAGATGAGGAAAAGGAAGCATAGAGATAAAATCACATATCCAAATTTACTCAATGATGATAAAAGAAGAGAGGTGAACCTTGAATCTCATTCTTGCATACTCAGTATCATTTTCATATATTGTTCTTCTAATGTTGCATACTCTCTACTGACAAGAGATATGAAAGAGAAATGACATCTAATTGTGACTCTCAGCTCAGAATTACATAATGAGAGAAGAGCTGGATGTTTCCCTATGCCTTTTGACTAAGCCCAACATAAGAAAAGTGGCTAGAATCTTTAGTGTTTAAATAGTTTATAAAACATAAGGAGGAATTAACTAAAATAAAATTAAAAACAAAAGGTGAAATTATTCTGCTTTAATGCTGGTTACAAACTCATTGTCCTAAAAAACATGAGCAAGGGTGCATTTTTTGTATCTGCCACTCTAAGCATTCCCAAACCTATTCTACACACCTTATTCATGATAATGTGAATTTTGTACAAATTCTAGATTTGGACTATTTCGCCAATATTATGGCTATGTTTTTTTTTTTAATGTTACTCTAAGTAAGTATAAGTATTGAACATAAATTTAATGTGAGTTAATTATATGTAAAAATATAGAAACAATTCTAATGCTCTGATTGAACAAATTAATGGAGTCTATTAAATTTGGCAATAAGCTATCTCTTTAAATAGGTGTTAATCTGCCTTACATTATAAAAACCAAAATTATTTTGAATATTAAAAATATAAACCCAAGAAGACTCATATTTGGGTTAAAATATTTGTCAATACCGACATTAAAGCTAGAATTTTATATAAATTAACAAACAAACAAATAAATAAATAAGTCTTTTAAAGTTGTCGGTCAATATGTCTGAGATCTAAATTTATTCACCTAATTCATATAAAAAAGGAAACATGCTCTTCAGAAAATATATTATTTATCCTATATACTTATATAGGGTGAAATATATATCATGAATATGATATGGGACCTCCCTACGACTCTATATCTTTATTAATTGCAGAAATAACAGAGAGGTCAGGGAGAGAGTTTCAAACTTCAACATGGCAAAGCAAGATAATGTGTGACAGCACTGTGGAATTATCACTGGCCAGAGTCTGGTTTATAGTGTTTCCAGGCTTGAAACTTGGTTATGGGTACAGCCAAACTGGATTTGGTCTGAGGAGGCTGAATCATTCTAATTAACTAATAAAATAATGATTTATAAAGCAGATTCCAATTTGTGACTTAACTATGGAAGGTATATCTTTATCCAGAAAATTCATGTTTTCCTAATCCACAGTTATTTTTGTTATCAGCATCATAGGTCAACTAATTCATAATTGAAATCTGTCAGTTGTGTTTGAACATAGAATCTGAATAAAGGGATATAGATAGCTATATGTGTGTGTGTGTGTGTGTGTGTGGAGAGAGAGAGAGATGTCATATTTTTTTATTCTGATGATAATCCTTAATTGGATTCCAGTGATTCTTAAATTTTCACTATATTAAAAGTAGTTTTGGATGGTCTACTCTGCTTCTAAGTAGAACTGAAAACAAACCCAGCTAAGGTTAAACAATATGTTTACTATATTAGCAACTAGACGCAATAGAATTGGGAATGGGCTTGAAGAAAAAATCACAAGAAGATACTTCAGAGCAAGTAGCAAATTTCTGGCCTTAATCTTAGAAATATCAACATTTGTTCTTCAAATAAACAGTATTCCTAATTGTCACTTACTGATAGAGAAGAGACATGGTAATAAAGAATCTAGCTCTTTTGCAGCATTCTGAACAACTTCAAAAGACGATCTTGACGTGACTGCCTCTCCACCAAATTAACTATATACATTGTTAATCTCTGGAAAGCTGTTCACATTTCCACAGTTTGATTCTCTTGTGAATTGATAGATTATTAATGTCATTGGGAATAAATTAGAAGTTAGTTTAATTGAGAATAAATTAGAAGGTAGTTTAATTACACTCTCATGTAAAATAAAGTCTTGATTTCTAGCAAGAATAGATTATTTAGAAACATCTGCACTTCCAATGGGTTATGTGAACTTACATTAGGAAGGCTGCAATATGACTTGTAAGAAAAACCAGTGTTAGAAGTATGTTGACAGTATCAGAATTCTCTTTGGGAAGGATTCTGAAATTCATGAGAAGGTAAGGTATAGAGTATTCTCTCTTAAAGACTTTGGTTCCATTGCCTCTGATATCTCTGCCATGACTGGATACGTTGTTTCTTACAACATTTAAAAGCAGCACAATATTAATATCGGATATTTAAGTGAAAATCATGTTCTGCTGCATTTGTGCTTATGCTATAAAATCAAGATTCATGAGAGCTCAAGGAGACTCAGGCTATGAATGTGTTGTGAGATTTCTAAAGGTTATAAAACTAAGGAAGTAATGTTATGACAAATTGTGTTTCTCATTACAAACACAAATATAAAAAAAATATATGCTATACTGTAAGAGATTATAATATAAAATGTTTTATACCTATTTAATCAGTTTTTTTTCTAGCATTTGGAAGAAAAACATTATTTCAAATCTTCTCTCAAGAACTTATCAAAAATTAGAATGCTTGTAATGATTTGTAGCTGAGATATATTTGGTCTTCATAATGAAACTTATGTGACAGTCCTGTGTAATTGACCTATGCTAAAATAGACCTTTTTCAGATAGATGATAGTTGCCTTAAGGTATAGCTTCCTGGATACATACAGACAAAATAGAGGCCTCAGTCCTTAAATTCCCTTCCAGTGATAAAGGTGGTAACACTTTTATTTTGTTAAATTTTTACATTTACTTTATATCCTCTGCCAGAATTATACATTGTTATCTGCATAGCTTTTTGCGACATTTCTACTAAACAATACATCTTTGTTATAGAGTGCAAATTTTTGTTTTGTTTTGTTTTAGATATACCAAATAATAGAGTACTTTTCTTTTATCCATTTTGAAAAATTATAGTCACTTTAAATACTACATATTTAATTTTTCTATTTGTCTTATATGTCTAAATCTACATCTAATTAGTCAGTGACATAAATAATAATTACCAAAATTGCACTTGTTTTATTAGGGTTGATCTTGAATAGACTCTTTGTGATAGTTTAAGTCATATTTGATTAATTTTGCAGATATGATGACTTATTCATGGTACATGCTTTAAAAGTAAAACAACATATTTAAGCAAAACGTTAAACATTGTAATTACATTCCCCATTAAAAATCTCAAAATAATGTGCTTTGACGTAGTGAAAGCCAATTTCCACTAAAAATATTTACTGATGGCACATGGTTGACATTAACAGTACTTAGTTTGTAAACAACCTTTGAAATTTTAACTGCCCATTTGAAACAGTGTGACTAACTAAAAATAATCTGATAATTTTGTTTTGTCAAAATGGTTTATATATTAAAAAAATCACAAGAATGGCTATTCACTCTGCACTTCTCACCTTCTCTTATCTCTCTTATTGATGAGTGCTATATTTAAATCTCTCACTTATAATTATCCTGACCCCTCTGCCCCAAACCTTTTCAATTTCATCACCTGTTAAACTCGTTTCCATCAAGATAATCTAATGTCACTTTTTATTTGTTTTAATTTATTTCATAGCCCACTTCTTTCAAACTCAGTTATTTCAAAGCCACTGTTTCCTCATCTAGATTCCTCTTACCCAGTCTTCTTGTGGTTCTTTTTCTGCTATTCCAGTGAGTATTTGGTTAAATGTCATTTCCTCAGAGTGACTTCCCTGGGGTTTTGATCTGAATCAAGTTTCTTCTGCTATTTCTTCTCAAAGTAAATTACTCTTTTTCCTTATATTAGTTATATCATTTATAATTGTACATCTGTTTAACTATTTGGTTGAAATCTGTTCCTCTGTACTAAAAATAATAATACAAAAAAGGTCTATGGGGTAGCAAGGTCCCTGTTTTTCATTTTTTGTTTGTTTGTTTGTTTTTTGCTTTACCATAGTATTGAATATTTGGCCCCAGGACAATATTTTAAATGAAAAAATGAAGTATTTTTGCTTTCTGAAATAGCTAGAAAATTTGTTGTTGTTGTTGTTGGGTTTTTTTACAAATTATACTCAAACATGTTTCCTAGTGAGGAAAAGTGATTTTTGGTAGAAATTTAGATTTTAGGCAGTTATTTGAATTCAAATTATGATACTTACTAGCTATATAACAGTCATCAAGTCATTGAATATGTTCTATTTCAGTTCTCTCATCTATAAAGATCTAGCATGATGCCTGAAATGTAATATGCAATCATTGTAAACAGCATTGATATTATAGAAGAGTATTACAATAGAATCATATTACTAGATCTTTCACTTCTCCTAGATTTAACATTAGTGAAGTAGACTCAAATTATTCATAACTCTTATGCAGGTCACTTATGCTTCAAGCAAAATATTTGTTTTATCTTACTTATAATTTCCATTCCATAATGATGATCTGAAGTATAATTCAACATTTTGTTGGGATCAGGTGTAATTTTATTTTACAGAATGGTTTATAGATCAGATTTTGCAGAATCTGCAAATGTCATTAGAAAAAAGTTTTTTTTCTTTTTCTAAAAAAATCTGTTTTGCAATCACCATCTTCTATTTTTGTGTGAAATTTTAGTGTGTATGTATGAATGGCCTGGTGTATATACTATTAGAACATAAATATATTTCCATAGAAGTCAAGAATATTTTTTTCAAGTTACGCCTTTTTTTTTAAGCATTGGATCATTGACAAAAATCTCAAAATTCTGTTGAAGAAAAAAAAATGGTTCTATGTCATCAGAGGTAGAATGGTGAAATATAATATTATTACATTCTTGGAAGATTTTCATATTCACACTAGTATTTATGCAAAAATTAAATGTGATGACAAACACAGTAGACTTTAACTGATTTAAATTAGAACTCTCCTTACTCTACTGAGGATGATAGGCATGGAACAGATGTTTTGTTTACAAAGGTGGCAAATATTGTTGAGATTTTCATCTTTCTGTTGAGATTTAGCTTAAAAAATTAAGCCGATTTAAACATACTTTAACATGTTCGGGCAAACTTCATGGTCTCAATCAATGATATATGGTTTAATTAAAATGGAAAGTAAAAGATTCAACACATTTTTTGGTTGAATCTATGCACCTATGGTTGTATGGTGAATAATCTGCTACAGTTTCAGATATTCCACATTATATGTATACTAACTTTACTTTCTTCTCTTCCCAGTTAAATTCTTATTTCTCTTATAAGAATAATCCCAAGGAGATCTAAAGAAGACAATTAACTGTACAAATGATTGAAGTAATGTACGCTAAGATATTAGATCTTCATCTACCCAGGGGCATCCATTTTAAGAGAAGAAATAATTTAAACCTAATAAAGATGATGAAAAGTATTTGGTGAAATTTTTTCATGAAAAATATCTGGTTTAAAACCTTATTATTCTTGGGCCTTTCACCAGCTCTTCAAGATAAAAATGTGTCACGAATGGAGCATTGTACTTCTGAGAGATTTCTCAGTTCACCTTTTTATGTAAAGTTTACATTATATTACTTATGTTGATCTTTAACCTAAATTTCATAGGTGATCACTTTAAGGAATTTCTTCAGGAAAAAAAATAGATTTTTTAAAAATAAAAAGGTAGAATTCCTTTAATTTTAGCATTATGTAATATAGAGTCCTCAATGAACTTAAGTCATTAAAAGGCATGCAGGTCCACCCCCTCCCCCCACCGCCACGCAAGAGTTGGCAAATTGAATGCTTTTGGAGACTGAGACCATCAGCACCACACTGAGCTTTCCTTCCTTGGTTCTTTTATCAGACAATGATAGTGATTAAAAGACAGTAAATAGCGAATGCATTTGAATCTATAATTGACTTTTTTAAGCATAATGACATTCTCTCATTTGGAATTGGCTTGTAGAATCCTGATATTCAGCTCAAGTAAACATTCATACTAGAATGACTTATCTGTGGTCCCAGGTTGACGCTTCCAAACACTCTTTTTGCAGCTGACAATCTTTAAATCAGACTAAAACCAAATAAGAGAAGTAGAAACTTGTGTTGTATTGAATGCAAGATACATATCAGCCTTAGAGTACATATTATGCATTTTATTCAGAGGATTATATATTTTTCCTGAGTTGATAGGACCAGATGTTGTTGTTAATACATCTGGGAAACATTTTTCTTTGTTTTGTGTCAGATGAGAGGATGCTGATATCTGGCAAAGGGCCAACTGATGTTTCTCAAGCTACCGAGAACACTAGGAAGGTAGAAACTGGTTAATTACAGAATGAAATTAAAATGTCTTGGATACTAGAACTTTGATTGACCAAGAATTCAGATGACTTTATGTTGCATTTTAAAAGGAATCCACAATCCTCAGAAGTTTTCAATGAGTACTAGGTGATATATCTTTTAGGTGATATTAACAGTGCAATGCATGGAGTAGATTTTGAACATGTTAGTTATTTGAATTGATAACACACTGGGGCTAAATGTGTTATTTGTTTTTCTCTGTAAGACAATAGAGTACATTGGGAAAACACACACACACACACACACATATACGTGTGTGTGTGTGTGTGTGTGTGTAGGTAATCAGAATATATATATATATATATATATATAGGTTATAATATATATATAGGTATATATATATAGGTATATATATATAGGTAATATATATTGATATATATATTGGTTATATATATAAATATAAAAATATATATATATATAAATATAATATAAATAAATAAATATATATATATATATTGGTAATCAGAATACCAGAATTTTAGTTCTAATTTTGTGAGACCTTGCCTAGTGGTCCTTATTTCTCAAAGTTCCTGGAATTAGAAAGAAAAAAAAAAAAGGATGATGACATAATAATCACTGAGAACCTTTAATTTCTAAGTCTGACTTTCTTTGCCTTTGATATTAAGACAAAATTATTAACTCACAGTTCACATGTCTTTTGAACAGAAAACACCATATTTAAATGTCTTCTGTTTTACACCCCATCACTCTTTGATCCTTCTATTTTGACATTTTAAACGAAAATTTGTTTTCTGTTCCACAATACATTTAGTATGAACTTTCTTATTTCCTTATAGTAAATTCTAAACATGTATGTATAGTAAATATTAGTATATAGTATTGTTGTTATATCATTTTTCTTATAGAAATAAGGCAATCAAAAGTTTAGGTAAATTGCCTAAAGTTGCCCAGTTAATAGCAGGAACAGACACAGTGTTGAATCTACATCATTGGGTTTAAAACTTCAAATGTATTAGCACACTTTCTCTAAACTTGGAGTTAAAGAAATAATAGCACAAATTTCATTATTCTGTATAGTCCCTGTTTTCTGGAAATTTGCAATCTAAGGCTTTAAATGTCACTGTTGATATAGGTAAAGCATATACACAAACTCTAGAAACACTAAAAATTAATAGATGAAGATAGTAAGCAATAAAATGGGTAAATCTAAATTGCCAAATGAAATATAATATAGCATTATTAGTCATATAATGTAGCCTCACCTTCTATGACACAATAGAATCTCCAAATAAGATTCAAAGTTTAGAAATAATTTATGAGAAGTTCAAATAGTTAAAGAGAAGCAAATTAGGAAAAGCAGGCCTATACTCCCAAGCCTATGTGTTTGTGGCCCTGGGTAAATTAAAGCCACTCTAGGCCTTGGTTTCTTCATCTATACAATAAGGATTGAATTAGAGAAACATAAACCTTTTAAGAGTTTTGTGATATGACTTTTTTCAGAAGCTCAGTAAACTCTTCAAAGAATATATCGGTAATTTAGCAGAGAATTAGCCGTTAATAGTTCAAGCCCTGATTCTCGAATGCTACCATTATTAACTGTTGGACCATACTAAACTCTCCAAGCCTGTTTTCTCAACCATTACACTGAGATGACATTAATACTCTTCTCTAGTCTTATGTGATGATTGAATTAGACAATACATGTAACACTTCCAGAAAGATACTTACAATAAAATAATACCTAACATTTATTGAGTGCTTATGGGACAATACTCTTTTAGAAAATTGGCTTATTATTTTTGCTTAAGGAGGGTGTAATTGTATAGATGTATTCACAGCAAATCTATAATAATATAGGATGAAACTTTATCTCATCTCATCCCTTATTCTTGGAACATACGTTCAGTCAAGCTACTTAGATTCCTCTTTTCCTTCTTTCAAATCTTTCTATATTGTCACTAAACCTGTGGTTTTCTTGTGGTTGAAATACAAAAAGTGATCTCTTCCTCTGCCAGTTTTGCTCTGTACATTATAAAGTACATTACTCTTTCCAGCATATTTGCTGGTTTTGTGTTGGAGTTACCTCTAAAATTCTTTTCTTTTTTAAGTTCATTTGTTGAAATTTCCTGGTCATTTTAAAGTTTTCTCTTAAATCTGCTTTCTATACTAAGCTACTTCAAACTTCCTGAAGTTTTCTTTCCCTTTGGTTTCTGTGACATTGGACTCCCTGGTTCTCCTGTCAGATAAATTTTTTTTTTCACATTTTCATACTTGCTTTATTTTCTTCTTCCCAACTTTTGAATGTAGGTCTGTCTTCATTGCAAGGTCTAATTTCAAGACTTGAAATATCACCTTTAGGTAGCTAATACAAAAACCTATGCCTCTAGATCTCAACTCATTTTGGAACTTAAGACCTGAATTTCTAAAAGCACATTAAACATTTTCCCATAGATATCATGGATGTCTTTCAAGCATTTCAAACTCAATCCAAATAAGACTCAGGTTATTTTCCAATCCACCCTCTACCTCAACTATAACCTATTCCCGAATTTTCAATGTATTTAATGGCATTTTATTCAGCTCTATCCTTCAAACTGTAACTTCTGAGACTCTCCTGGCTTCATTCCTATCCTCTAGGTTCAAATTCTGTTAAATTCTATACCTGCAAGCTCAAATTCCTCTACCCTTTCCAGGTTTATGGTGCTTATATTAGGACTCCCACACACTTTTAACAATATAACTTAAATTGTTCTTCCTGAATTTTATCCTACGCAACACTGACAAACTATTCCATTTACTGACTTCATTTTATTTAGAATGTAGTAAAAATACAGTAACCTAGTCTACAAATAGCTTTCATTATCTCCTCTCAGAATATCTTGATAACTTTTTAACACTCTGACAAACACCTAATTTCTATTTTTAATCTTTAGCTACAACTAGAGATATTTACAGTACATTCCCTGTTTTCAGGTTTAACTAAAGAGTCTTTAATTAAAATTAGATTCTCAGTTCTATTATAAACTTTGTTAAACAAAACAAAAATCTTCCTAAACCCTAAGAGCTTAACCTATAAGAAAGAGCTATTTCTGTAAATTGCAAAGTATCCAATTATTGAACATATCTGATCAATGTATAATAACTAATCTATCCTTCCCTAGAGCAAGGACCATGATGAACATCATGGTGGTCTTACTAGCTGGCAAGAGTAAGCCTTCCACACATGCTTGCAGAATGAATGATCCACTTTTTCTTTTTGAACATGTGTCCCTTTTTATTTGAAGTATTTGTTTCTGTGATATGATCCTTCACTAAATGATGAATATCTGAGAGATGATGCTTTAATAACACTGTACTCTCAAAGCATTGATGACTATGTTCATAAATAGAAACCTATGATATATGTGTGTTTAATATAATTTTTGATGTGTTTTGAAGGAATATATACACATTATTTTGAGTGATCTTAAAAATTATGTTTTTATCTGATTTTAAAGTTTATAGTTCCTGCCACTTCATTATTCAAAATGATAATGACATTAATAGTTTTATCATATGCTTCTTCTAAAAAATATTCAAAGGTTTCTACAAGGTATCTATGATAGAGTAAGTTTAATTTTAAAAATAATAAAAATGAGCCAAATTGTCATTCTGGTTTGAACTGTAAGCCTATGGTACTAGTTTCATTACAATTCTAATTTTATTACATAAATCCTATTATAGCCAAACCTTTGATTTAACAGCTATATCAAACTATAATTGAGGGCTCCCTAGTTTTAATAATCAACAAATGAAAAACTCTAACAGTTATAGTTTATGTAATAGGTGGGTTCTAAACTATATATTATGATACCAAAATGCTTTTCATTTACATAACTTTAATTTATTTAAAAGCTTTCACTCATAATAAGCGTAATTTTATTTTTCACTCTATAGCTTTTGATTCTTAATGTACTACTCTTTTCTTTCCTAATCAGCATTCTGGAAATTTTATTCATAACCATATTTCTAAAATTATTTAATGTTTTGTTATTTGTTAATGATTTTCAAAGAACTTTTGAGGTATTGTTATTTAAACACCTTAGGAACAGATCTATGTTAACATTTTGGGGGGAGGAAAAGCTAATTTAAATTAATCAACTACCATATGAATCTGTCACCAGAAAGAATGATCTTACTAAATCCAAAATCTGATTAAGTTACTTCACACTTTATACTATTTTTGCCTAGGATGTAGTCCAACCTCCTTAGTGTGGGGCTCCACATCATGTCTCCAGGTTTCTCTCTCACATTACCCCAAGAGCATACTGAAGCACATTAAATGTTTTCATTTCTTTAGTCTACATATCTTTTTAGCATCCAGACTTTCCATATAATGTTTTCTGTTTTTGTTTTTGTTCTGTCTGGGACAGAGATTTTATACAGCTCATTTTCATTTGTTCAGCTCATTTCCATGGCTGTACTCCTCAAGTCTCATTTATATATAATTTATTATGGGAGTTTTTCCTTGACTGTAATTTCTCTCTAACTTAAATCCATTTCTTTGATAGGCTCAATAATACTGTAGTAGCTTGACATTCTATTTCTCTGTGTTTTAAATTCCTCGCTAACATTCCTAAATTCTCCCCTAAACCTTATTCAATTATATCTTTAGTGTCTGACAATATCTAAAGTAGATGCTGAGTTAATGTTCTTTGATTGAATGAATTACCACTTCCCTAGCCTGCCCTAGTTTTGTAATTTTCAAACTAATTTATTAATTGGTGACATGATTTTTAGCTACTCTTATTTACAATTTAATAGTTTTCGGGGTAGATGATCTGTAAGCCAAAAATCTGTCATGCAAGTTAGGCATTAGGATTACATTTTGAACCAAATACAGTAGAACATTGGTATTTATTGGTTTAACATTGACACCTTCAATGATGTGCTGATCTACCAGAGGTTAATGAAACAGTAGCATACACATTGGTTGAGGAATAATTTGGAGGTAAATTCAATGTTAGGATAATATGAAGAAGAGAATCACTTAACAGTTATTGAGCCTACTTCGAGCTTGTGTATCACAATGTGACTTTATTTTTCTACAATGTAATCATCATCATTATTTTAGTTGTCTGAGGAAATACCTAATTTATAGGGTTGGAGAGAATGGAAGTAAAATTTAAGAGATATGGTTCTTAGTTTAAAGAAAATTTTATGAAGAAAATCATTAAGCACAAACAATATTCACTCATCTTCAGTCATTTCTGAAAAAAAGTTAAATATAAATAAATAAAAGAAAGAACAGTAATATTTGCACAGATACTTAGATATATTAGATAGAAATGCCAAGAGTGTATTTTATGATAGCACTATTGATATTGGTTTTACCCCAGACCACTAAATGTTATAAAAAGTAGAAAAACTGTATCTTGTATTCTGATCATTTGTGTGAGGATTTTTTTCTATTTTAAATTATTTTTGATGGGTCTACAAAGTATTGTAAAGTTATTAAATTCTACATTAACTTAATCAAGGCTTTTGTATTCAGTTTCTAATTTCCTGTCTCTTTTCTAATTATCTGCTTGAAGAGCATTTTGTTATAATTCACTTTTCCAATAATACACTTTTCTCTCTTCACTGTGGTTGAAGAACTTCAACATCTTACTGCTCTCTGGTTTGGTTTCTTTCTCTTTTTGCCAAAGCCTTCATAATTAAATAAAAACTATGTCTCCTCTAATCAAATCCCAAATCCTAGAGTAAAATTACATTGATTTAAATCAATAAGCATCTAAAGCAATTTTTCAGTTCTTGTATTAGTTTAATTGGTTCTCTCTTTTATGATGACTTTGTCCTTCAGTATCAGATTGGGTACTGAAGTTCTATACATCAACAGGGTGGCACAAATCCATTTCCACTCACATTTTCATGGGCAGATTGAAATACTTATGGAAGAGATATTGACTCTGGATTAAGGAGGGGGAAGAAGAAAGCTATAGATTGTTAGAATGATCTCTTATAGGGCTAAAAATTGGAAAACAGCTTCAGCAAAGTTTTAAGAAAGCAATTTATTTTCCTAAATATATAGTGTCTACATATTATGAGATGGAACTATTTCTGAATATCAGACAATTTTGCATTTGTTAAATAGGGTGTAATGTGGGGTGTGCAAATTATATACAATGGATATATTTAAAATTAAACTGTAATAATCAAAAATATTTTAAGATAATGTACTTGAAATATTTGTATATCATAGGCTAGTCTATATTGTGGTCAAGGTTGAAATGTTTACATAATTTTGTAAAGTTTTCTCTATACCAGAAAAGCAAATGGCACTCTTTGGTTATATTGCATTACTGCTCAACAGTTAATTCTTATAATTATTGTACAAAAATCAATTTCTATTTATTTTACATACTTAAGTGCTCTTATTTATATACTATAAGTAACTTTAATGGTTCTCTTAAAATAGGCTAAATTTTAAAACTTATTTTAAGTTCTGTTGTATAGATATTGTTAATGGAAAAATAATGCAAATTATCACAAGGGAATATGTGGGTTGAAATTAGCAAAATAGAACTAATCAGCATGAAAACTCTTATCTAGTTTAAAAGGTAGACTCTGGAGATAATACACATACTGATATGTCTAAATAATCAAACAACAAACATAAACAATAAAGACAGACTGGCATTTCAATGAGTCTAGTAGCTAAGAAATTCCACAAAAAAATCGTTCATTTCTTATTTCTTTCCTTGACTAATAGAATCTCCATTTATCCAGTTACTCAGTTTATAAATTGTGATGCTATCCTTGGCTCTCCATCTTTCTCTTTACTATTATTCAACAAATAATCATGGCAGTATATCCTAACTTTTTTTTTTCATATGTCTCCTTTCTAAGATTCTGGTCTCTAAAATACATCATCTTTACAATTTTTTTTTTTTTAAGACAACCATCGCAATTTCTTACCAAGTTGTTTTCCTGTTGCTTTTTCCTTACTATTTCAACTTTTATAATGGTTACAAATTTACCTGGCTTCTTTTCATTTTTAAACTTTGTTAGGACATTTCATATGGCTATCAGTCCCTTTAACTCCTTCTCTAAATGCCTACTCACTTATAGAAAAGTATGTAATGTCTGTAATCAACATATTAACAAAATTTTTTTATGAAACTTATGCAAAATGCACACAAATGATGGAACTGGATAGAAAAATGCAATTGAAAATGCATGCGTGCTTTTTTTTAATGAAAAAGATTAAAAATGAGAAAAAAACATACATAAATATCAAACATATAGTTGGATTCTCCTTAAATACCTTCTCATGTGGTATTACTTTTTCTAGTGACTATGGGATTTTTTCTCTCCTAGTAATGCACCATTCTGCCCCACTGCCCCATTTAATTTATTTGAAACCTTCAACTTTTGACAAATAAAGAGACATTAAGTGGTGACTGGGTTAGGGATGGTAATATACTGGAACTTGAAAATATGTATATTAACTACAGATTAAGTTCACACAGGTTAAGTACTGAATGTGAAAGAAATAGGATGATTCTCATAGAAATGCAGACTTTATTTCAGAATATCAAAAACTACTATGAAATTAAGAGAATGTTACTACCACACATGGATTCAGCATTTTCTACAAAAATGAAAAAGGCTAGGCATTAGAAACTGGGTTAGGAAAGATGCACATGACAAGCTATTAATTTGAGAAAAGCTTCTATTGAGTGATCGAAATTACGTTGAGAACAAAGAATATTCCACACACCTTCTCTGTTGGCAAATTTTGAGCCATATTTGAGAATGAGCAAATAAAAAAAAAAAACAAGTGAGGATGTCAGTGAAAATGGCAGCATAAGGAAACACAAATATACATTCTTTCATAAAAGCAATGAAAAAATGGCAAAAACTTCTACAGTAAACTTTTTTTGGAACTCTGAAAACTAACCAAAAACATGAACCAATTTGGAATGTGCTGTTGAATTAAAAATGACTAAATATCTGTAAGAACAGTAAGACTCCACATTTTAACTTAACACAAGTCTCTTTTCCCACTTTTCCGTTCAGTGATATAATTGAAAATAACGGAAAATTTTCTAGTACCAATACTGGAGAAAGTAGAATTGGCCTTACCCCACCCCCTCTCTGCCCATCACCCCCAAAATTTTCTTATTTGATTGTCTGGTGATTCCAGAAAAATCCACTCAAAATATTTGTCTTTTTTTTCTTATTCAAACACACCTACCACTAAAATTATTTAGGAGACATTTGTCAAAAACTTTTGCAGGTAAAATGTTTTAGTTACTGGCACAATGGATACAAATTTGGGCAAACAAGAGACTAACCAAAAAGCTTGGGAGAAAAGGCTGAGGAATGTAATACTCTGGGGAAAAGGGGCTTTGAAAAGCTCTGACATGTTTCTGGAATCTAGAATGCCAGATTGGCACCCAGGGTTGTGTGCCTTCTCAGGAAAGACATGACAAAAGCCTAAGCTTTCAATTCTGGCTGATCTTGAGGCTCTTTGCAAACAGGAATTGAAGATAAAGGCAGAATTTGTAAACTATCTGCTGAAAGTGTGCCCACACCATATTTCCAGAATCTTCAGCAAAGACTAGGAAATTTTGTTTTCAAATATGTATGAAAATTTGTGTTCAATCATTAGCTGACCACTAAGCTAATGGAGCAGAGACTTCAGTGGCTACACATGAACAAGAATACACACTTTATAAAATTAGTTCAGAAAAGACATTAAACAAAGAAAAGAACAAACAAACAGCAACAACAACAAATCGTGGGGAAGAATCTTATTTTCAGAGTGGCCTTATTACAATATTCAAAATGTCCAGTTCTCAATACAAATTATGAGGCATATAAAAAAAATAAGAATATATGGGCAATATACAAGGAAGTAAAGCAACCAATATAAACTGCCTCAAGCAGTCTAGATGTTGAGCTTCTGTGACTTTAAAACTGGGCACAGGGAGCATGGCAGAGAGAATGCAGTTAGCATTAATATGATGGCTAAGTGGAGTGCCAGGAGAGGGAGGGAGCAATTGGGGGATAGTTTTATGAACATAACAGATGTCTAACCAATGTACTGTATACTTGAAATGAATTTAAGTAAATAAATTTATTTAAAAAAAACTTTAGCTAATCCATTTTAAACATATTCAAAGATCTAAAGGAAACCATATTTTAAGAGTGTGTTTATATATATTAGTATGTGTGTATAAAAATATAACTGTATATAAACCTTGAAATAATGCACTTAAATATATGTGCATACATGGATATGTGCACGCATGCATGCACACACGTGCGCACACACACACACATCTCCAAAGTAAATACTTTACATTTCATATCTCATTTAATGCATGATGGTGATCTTAACTCAAGACAATAAATTCTAATGCATTTTTCTATTTAAGTGGGAAAATGTCACTCAAAACTATAAGGTGGTGACATAACTAGTAATAAATACCAGTTAGAGTCCCAAATACAATGTGCTTTCACTAACATCACATTTCTTTTTGTGATTTGGCTGCTACAGTATAATTTTTATGTCCTCATTTGTTTGAACCTGTGCTCTTCTGATTATAACATAGTATAGCTGAATTTCAGTATTGACAACTTAGATTATCTATTTCAACTTTCTTGGACCTTCTACAATTTCACTGAGACCATTCAAGTAACCTAAATGGACCTCCAAAATAGAATTTTCTTCCTGTTTTGTTTTATAACTCTAAGAATACAACTTTCAACAGCTTTTAAATTATCATATATATTGTTATTAATACAGGTTTTTTTAAAAAAATTACAAATATACTAAATATATTTTGCAAACATATTGAGATTCAATCTAAATTGTATATCTGTATATATATATATATATATATATATATAAATTGTATACATTATAATTCTATGTGCCTAAATGTTATTATTTTGCCACAAATATAATACTTAGTGAAAAACTCAACCTGTAGGAATAGAGACCTCAATTCAAAGTTTACTAATTATAAGATTTTATTTGAGGTAATTGGGGAAAAGGCTTTATAAGTATTTTGCATATTTCAAAGTTTTCTCCTCTATTTTTCATTTGCCTATAAGAATACCCAGAGAAACAAAGTAAGATCCATTTCTAAGTTTTTATTAAGAATTATAATTGCTATCCAAGATTTAATACTTTAAAACAAAGGTTGTATTCTAAAACTGAGGCTTTGGTTTTTCAACAGGAAAATTTTTATTTCTCTGTTACATTTATTTGTTTTAATTTCAGTTGATATTCTAGGATGGGCACATATTCATTCTTGAATAATTTTTTTTATTGCATATAACAATTTTTCTTTTCTGATTAGTAAAACTATTTTATTACTATTATGTAGTTAAGTAAATTGAGGTTATATTCCTTAAGTAGGTACTTAAGGTGAGAAATTAGTAACAATTTTATTTGTTCTTTGAATTATAAAGTTACATGAGATAATATACCAATACTACTTTATTGATATTTTTACTTGTTTTATCTAAATATCTTTGTTTGCACAATAATTGTAGACTGCACAAGATATATAAGCAGCATCTAAACAGTTTGGAGGTTAAGTGGATATTTAACTAAACTGTATTGAATGGCTTGTTTATTAATTGTAAAAATGGTATATATTAGATACTACCTTTCCATTTATGTATAAAGTATTTTCATAATAATTAAAAACTTTATGTCATTTTCTGAAGTCATTTCCCCATATGCTTTATCTTGTTTTACCTATTACTTTGAGATTTTATAGAAACTACACAAGCACCAGTGGTTAGCTAACATTTTCTTAATTTATAACTAATTTTTTTCTTTACAATGTTCAATAGTATATATTTCAAACAATTAATGTCATTTTATTATAAGGGCTTCTTTGTATATTAAAGGGAGAATAATTTTAGGCAATAATGAGACAAAGTTTTATTTCTCTGTGCATTGAAATTTCAAAATTACTAACTGGGTTGAAAACTAAACATCCCATGTTTAAGGAAACATATCTGCAACTAGTAGATAAATAAGGCTTGGAGCTCTAATACACAATACAGTGATTACAGACAATAAAAGTAAGTTATAAACATTAAACTTGCTAATAGCCTAGGCCTTAATTATTCCCACTACTAGAAGAAATAATAATTATGTGATGCTGTGACAGAGGTTTTAGCTAACATGACAATGGCAATCACATTGTAATCTAAATGTACCAAATCAGTATGTTGCAAATCTTAAACTTAAACCTTCTATTGATTATTTATTTATTTAAATCAAGATACAAACAACACACACACACAAAACAAACTAAACATCATAGGCAGGAAATAATGGAAGTGAATTATGGGAAATATCCTCCAACTTTAATAAGGAATTACCACTTTAGGCAATGTCCATATTATATTTTAACTAAACAGGCAGTGAATACCATTCCACTCTTGTCACTGAGTCAGGTCCTTTCCATATCTCAGTCTTATACAAGAAGACAGGTCTGCTGTCTGTACCTAGGCTTATGTTTGGTAAATCCCAATGTATCTCTCTTTGATGAATCCTGAGATAATGTGCTCATTTTCCACCAAGTTTCCTGTCTCCTCCATATTTCCAACCAAATGTCTTTGGGGGACACAATTTAGTCTAATTATTACCTTTTATTGTACCTCCTTTACCTTCTGATAGATAAAATTAAACATAATAAAGTTAAGATGTTAGTAGCCGAATTGTATCAATTCTCTTTGAACTAATTTCTTAGTTAAAAATGGATAAGAGAGATTCACTACCAAATAAGTACAATTGACTATTCCAAGACAATGTCCAATAAAAATAATAACCAAACAAAACAATAAATTAATGAACCAAAAAGATAATGCAAACCTGGCTTTTTCACTTGCAGCATTATGACTTTGGGCAAGTCATTTACATACTCTAAGCTCAGTTTTCTCATCTTTAAAAATGAAGATGAGTTATTCATACATTCTTTGAAGGTTTGCTGTGATGATTAAATATGACAATAGCATACACAAGGACTGACAAAGAGAAAACATATCATTACCTAGTCACTATTTTAATAATTATTATATTTTATAAACTTATTAAAAGATTTGTACAAATATTTAGTGACCAGAAACATGGAAAATATAGGGTTTTCATGTATTTGTATGTTTTAGTGCTGGTTTATTCTATAAAGAAATTCCTGTCTTATATTTTCTTCATGGTTTGTGGTTTGACATCTACTGCTGAGTAGGAAATCTTTTATAGCTACATTAACATCATACAGCTTTTTTTTTTCTTTTTTGTTCACTTCTGGAAGGCATAATTTATTACATCAGCTTTTTATTAGTTTGAAGAAGTCAATACTAGCATTTCCTATGCATTAAAATGGTCAGGCTTATTGTTGGGAAACAGCTATGAAGTTCTCAATGAGTAATATTCTATAAATATAATTTGATGATGTTTTAATAGCAAAGGCTTGATAATAATTATGCTTTCTAATGTGCTGAGTAGAAAAGCTCTTTAATGTCTTGTGCTCTTGAGGTCTTAACTCTGCAAGATGACTCTTGCTAAATATCTGGCAGCAAGTCACCACCAGGAAGTTAACTTTATGCTTTTCGTTTGTGAATGCATATACATTCCAAACACTGAAGCAACTTGTCTTATTTCTAATTGATACCGTGGTGACACAAATTACATGCTTTTCAAAAAACTAATATGACAGTAACTGCCATAGACATAGCAGTACTGTTAGATAATTTCCTGCAACGTTCTTTATACATGTTGCATTTAAGTTTCTAAAATAAAATTTAAAATTCTAATAAAGCATTAATATAAAATCTTAAAGCCTAATCACTGAAGTAACAAAACTAATTACTTATGAAAGCTGACAGATGATATTAATTTGTGATTTTGAGAAAGAGTTCTAGCCTTTAAAATGCAATCTATATGTATACACATATTTAAGGTCTTAGATTAATATACATATGTATGTATATATTTATATATACAAATAATGCAACATTTTAAATTTAAATTGTTTTTTTTTTTTACCATATATTACCCCATTAATTCATCAAAACAACTATTAAAAAATAATCTATTCCAAAAATAAACTGAAGCAAATGTATTGTCCTTTGCTAAAAACTTCTATTACTTAAAGTAACAAAGAAAGCTCTTGAATCTAATAATTTAAAAGCTATCATAATCTACTATTTAAACTTTTTCTCAGCTCCCTTCAAGTCCTTAATTTTATTCTACATCTCTTTTCTATACTTCCTAGCACATTGCCTATAAAAACATTTTGCTTTTCTTAAAGTTAATTGCTCTAAAACATAACATTTTAAAGCAATAATAGTGCAATGTATAGGGTGATTATAGCATATAGATAAGTGAAATTAATGACAGAATGTCATAAAGGTTGGGAGGGAATAATTGGGACTACTCCATTATTAAATACCTTCAGTTCACATAAAGTGGTATAGTGGTATAAGAAGGTAGACTTAGTTTAAAAGGTATATTGCAACTCTATAGCAAGCACTAAAAAATAATAAATACTGTAATTGATACTCAAAGAAAGAGTATGATATAGAAACATATAAAATCCTTGATTACACCAGGTAAAGCTAAAAAAAAAAAAACAGTTTGAAGAAAAATAACACAATAGTAACCAGACACAAATATGGTAAATATTAATCATATGTTAATAATATTTTTTTAAAGTGAATTGCCTAAATACACCAATGAGAGGCTGGAAGAATGGATTAAAAACTTTAAAAAGGTCTAACTAGATAGCATCCACAAGAAATTCATTGTAAATATAAAAATTTAGATTCAGGTAAGCTCCAATAAAATGCTGGATAAAGTGCATTGTATACTAATCAAAAGACAATGTGATTAGCCATATTAATTTCAAACTAAGAGGATTACTAAAAATGTAAAATTATTAAAAACAGGTATTGCATATGACAAAGGGGCCATTTTTTCAACAAAATAATTCTAAGGCTATGTGCACTTAAGAACAAAACATCTAAGTAGGTGGAACAAAGCTAACAGAACTGAAAAAGGAATAAACAAATCTACCTTTATACTTGGGACTTCATACCTCTTTCAATAATTGCTACACCAAATTAACAGAAAGTCAGTCAGGATATCATTGACTGAACAAGCTTGTAAATCAGCTTGATCTAAGTGACATTTATAGAATACTTCCAACAAAGTAGAAAGCACGTTTTTAAACTGAAGAGGAACAATCACCAGATGGACCACATTCTGTGCCATAAATCACACTTTAACAAATGTAAAGGGTACAAACAACACAAAGTATATTCTCAGACCACAATGAAATTAAACTAGAAATGTTCTTTAAAAAGAAAATATCCACATATATTTTGAGATTAAATAACACTTCTCTATAACAAAGATCAAAAGAGAAGCTCAAGAGAATTAAAAAAAATAGTTAAAATAAAAATACAACTTGTTAACTATTGGATACAGCAGAAAAAAATACTGAAGGAAAATTTACAGCATTATATTCACATATTAGAAACAAAGAAATATAATTAAAAACCTATATATCAATCTTGGGGAACTAAAGAAGGAAAGGTAATTTAAGCCTAAACCTAGCATAAGAAAATACAATTAGAGAAGAAATTAATGAAATTGAAAACTGGAAAATAAAGAAAATCAATGAACACAAAAGCTGGGTATTTGAAAAGAGCAATAAAATTGATAAATTTCTAGTTGGGCCATAAAAAAAAAGACACAAATTTTTGACATTAAAAATGAAATAGGAGTTACTACTACTGAAGCCATGGATAGTATAAAGGTAATAAAGGAATATGATGAGCAAATTTCATGGCCACAAATGTGATAACTTACATGAAATTAGCTAATTTTGTGAAAGACACTGACAAAACTTACACAATGAGAAATATACACTTTGGATAGACATATACTTAAAAAAAAATAAGTCAGTGATTAATGATCTAGCAAGAGAGAAAGTTCCAGTTTTAAATGGTATCACTGGTGAATTTTTCTGAACCCATAAGAAATGATTCCATTTCTCCTCAATGACTTCCAAAAACAGAAACAGAAGGAACACTTTCTAACTTGTTTTATGAAGTCAGTGTAACCTTACTTTCAAAAGAAAGAACTACAGATCAATCTTTTGTAAATACACTACAAAAATTTTTAACAAAATATTAGCAAATAAAATTCAATGATGTATAAAAATAATTATATACCATGAGTAAGTATGATTTATTACAGGTATGCAAGGCTCTCTCAACATTCAAAAAATCAATATAATCTACCACATTAGTAGAATACAAAGAAAAAATCATGTGATCATATCGATTGATACAGAATAAAGCATTTGACAGAACTGTAAACCAATTCAGGATTAAAATTCTCAGAAAAATTGATATACAGGGGAACTGCCTCAACATGATAAAAATCCACAAAAAGCCTATAGGTAATATTGCAGTTAATAGTGAAATAAAAATACATTAGCTTTATGATTGGGAATAAGACAAGAATATGCTCTCTCACACTCTTACGCAATATCACACTGAAAGTCCTAGTTGGTACAATATGACAAGAAAATTTTACAGAAGAAATAAAAACTATCACATGTGACATGACTGTCTGGAGAAAATCTTAAAGACTTGACAATAAACTGCGAATATATAAACAATCATATCCAAAACAAAGGACATATAAGTTAATTATTTTTATATGTACCAGCAATGGACAATTAAAATTAGAATTAAAAATATACCATTTACTATAACACCAACAAATACTTAGGTATCAATGTAACAAAATATTTATAGAATCCATATATGGAAAATGTAAAAATTTGGATTAAAGAAACCAAGGCATATTTAAATATATAAAGGGATATTCCATGTGCATGGATTAAAACCTCAACATTGTTAAGATGTCATTTCTTACTATATTGTTCTATAGATTCATTATAATCATATTCAAAATCCCAGTAAGCAATTTTTAGATATTGATAAACTGTTTCTGAAGTTTATATGAAAAGGCAAAAATCTTAAAATAGCCAACTTAATACTGAAAAAGAACAGTTAGGGGACTCAGAACGAATGATTTCGAGATTAAAAAAACTATTGTAAGCAACACAGCACAGTACTGGTGAAAGTACAGACACAGTCTAAGAGAACAGAAGTGACAGCACAGAGATAGACCCTTCACATACAGTTGACTAACCTTTGTCATAGGAACCAATGAAATTCAGCGGAGAAAGAGTAATCTTTGAATTAATGGTATTGGAACAACTGGGTATCCATATGTATTCATATGTAAAAATAAATCTAGACACACTTTATCTTCCACAAAAAAATTACTCAAAGTCAAAGAATAAAATGCAAAGTTCTAAAAATTCTAAAAGAAAACATATGGGAAATTTCTGTGACCTTGGCTTTAGTGATGAGTTATAAATATAATGTCAATGAATGATCCATGAAAGAAAGAAAGAATGGATAAGTCGTATTTTGCTTTAATTAAAAACTTCTGTTTTGTTAAAGATACTTTTAAGAGAATTAAAGTAAACCCACAGACTTGGAGAAAATATTTGCAAAACAGATAATACACTGGTTTCCAAAACATGTGTAGAATTTTAAATTTAACAAGAAAATTTAAAAACTGACACACAAAAAGATTTAAACAGACAATTCACCAAAGACTACACAGAAATGAAAAATAAGCATATAAAAATGTGCTCAACATCCTTTGTCATTAGAAAATGCAAATTAAAACAACAATTTGATACAATACACACTTGTTAGAATTATTAGAATTCAAAAAAGCCTGACAATACAAATTACTGGTGAAGAGTCAAAGCAAGAAATTTCATTTATTGCTGATGGAAATGCAAAATGGTAGTCACTTTGGAAGACATTTTGGCAGCTTGTTACAAAAGGTAAATATACTCATCATTTAATACAGCACTCACATACCCAGACCTGCACATGAATGTTTATAGCAGCTTTATAGGTAATTACCAAAACTAGAAGAAACCAAGAAATACAGTAGGGCATGGATAAATAAGCTTTAGTATGTCCATATAATGGAATATTATTCAGTGATAAAAAGAAATGAACGATCAATTCACAAAAAGACATGGTTGAATCTTAATGCATATTTCTGTGTGAAAGCAGTCTGAAAAATCTACACACAGTATAAATCTAATTATATGACATTCTGGAAAAGATAAAACTATATATATGTATATGTATATATGTATATATGTATATGTATATATATGCATACATATGTATCTTTATATGTATAAAACTATATATATGTGTGTACATATATACATATACATATATGTGTGTGTGTGTGTATGTATATATATATATATATACTTGTATATGTATATATGTATATGCCATGCACAAGGGATTTGGGGACAGTAAAACTATTTTATGTGACACTATAATGGCAGATACATGACATTACATGTAACTTCACAGCACATAGATAATCTTAATTTATGCAAATAAAAATACTTAGGAAATAAGTAAAGCCCGGGATAAAATTCAAAATGTTAAATCTAACTGTATTACAAATGTATAAAACAATCCCATTGAAGGGTTGGAGAAAAGAGTAATAAGCTAGGTAACTGTGTAAATGAGCAAGGGTGCTCTTTTTAATTTGGACTATCTTTTCAAAGATATTTGTATAGAAAACAGCCTTGGAAGATATAGTTTTCATATGAGGCCAAGGGCAGGTATTTGTACTATGCAGTACACATTTACATATATATTCATAGAAAAATGTGGTTATCAGCTTAGTCACTTGAATTTCAATAAATTAGAGATTTGGAAAATTCTTTGATGTAAAGAATTGGGCACAATTTATCTAGTACTTTCTGTGAGCCAGGTATATTCCTTAAAATTTAATTAGCATTGTTAAGAATTACAATAGTTGATTAGTAAATAGTCATGGGTTGATTAGACCCTACTAGGTATATTAGTTTTCTGTTGTTGCCATTAAAAAAAAAAATCACCACAAACTTAACTGTTTAAAACAGCATAAACGTATTATCTCATAGTTTTGTAGATCAGAAGTCCTATATGCTCAGCTCATTTCTATGTACCAGGGCCAAACAAAAACAAGATGCCAGCTAGCCTGAGCTGTTATCTGGAGTCTCTGAGGGAGAATGTACTTTCAAGTCATTGAGAGAATTCAGTTTCATAATATTGTAGAACTAGGAGCCTGTTTCCTTCATGATTCTTGGCTTGGGATTGCTCTCAGCTTTTAGAGCCTACCTTCCCTAGTTTCTGTCCCCTTTTCTCCATCTTCAAAGCTAACAGTGGGTAGTCAAGCCCTCATAATGTAAATCTTCTTGACTTTTTCTGGTCCATTTCTTCTGCTGCTTCTTAAACCACATCTCTCTGACTAACTCTGCTGCCTTCCTCCTGTTTTTAAGGATCCATGTGAAGACATTGGGCCCACCTCAATCATCCAAGATAATCTTCCTATTTTAAAAGCAGGTTATTAGACTTCTTAGTTCTATCTACAAACTCATTTTGCTGTAACATATTTGCAGATGTAACATAGTGGGAGCCAAAATCCTGCCTATGACAGACACCAGGGCACTAAGTATAAGCCTAGTCAACAGACTGAGGATATTCTATGGAAATTTTGAAAAAGATTCCTAGAGGAGTCATGAAGAGTTTGGATAAAGATTTTTTTTTTTTTTCTGGCAGGAAAAATTATTAAATATTTGTGTAGATTATTGAAGGACTATGTAATCTTTTCTGGGAACTTCTGATGTTAGGATTAGACACTTCTTTTTCAGAATGGATTTAAAAGCAGTTTCCCTAAAGAATGGAAATAGGTTGAATTTTCTGTCAAAGTTATTTACCAGTTAGGCTTTTAGAGTTCAATCAAAGCATGTTAATAAAATAGTAATTTTTTAAGCATACTATAAATTCAATACTTTATTAACACTCATATTCCAGAGAGGTCATTCAGAAGAAATATTGCTCTGTACATATATATATATATATATATATATATATATATATATATATTATCTGGTACAGAATATATATATATATATATATTTTATCTAGTACAGAACAATAGATAAAAAATATATATATATATTTTATCTAGTACAGAACTATATATATATATATTATCTAGTACAGAATAATATATATATATATTTTATCTAGTACAGAACAATATAATATATATATATATTTAGAATCTCATTTTTATATCTATTTTAATCTTTAACTTCCATAATTAGAACATTTGAAATTGAGTACTAAAATATAAAATAAAAATCTAGAAATAGAATTAAAACTCCTAATTCTTGGCTTTCAAATAATTTGGAATAGGAAAAGTAAATTTAAGTTAATTTTCTACAAGGTTATTAAGACTCATTTGACTTAGAGCTAGTTTTATGTGACCTTGAACTGCTTTTTAGAGAAAAGTTGAATTTTGTAGAAAGTTTTTTTTTTCATTGTTTTAATTGCATATGCTGTTTCATTATGACGGATTTAATAAAATCTTTTAAAACAATATTTACTAAAGTTCCTAATAATAGAAATCACCAGAGTAACATAAAAAAAAAAAATTCCTGGGGAAATCACATGTCTCATAAATCATAGATAAGGGAATTTACAAAGCTGTATTTTAACAAGTGTTCAATGATTTTCATCGAAGTTTGGTAAATACTTCCACAGAAAATTCCAAAATGAAATCAAACATTTAGAAATAGTACCTCTAAAAAAATTCACCATATTTGTGAAGCTATAGGACTCAGGCTTACTTTTTTTATGCTTAGCTTATCTGACACTCAGTCAATTCAGAAAAATTTTAAAGATTTTTTGTATTGTTTCATGTGTGGGAAGTAATTTTTTTTCCCATTTGTATATTTTTTGCTCTCCTAGTTTATTTTACTGTTGTGTCAACTTAGTTTTTTAAACCTCAAAAGTTATAAAATTTTATTACTTAGAAATACATATTTTACTTTTTATTCTCAGCCCGTATACCCTTTCCATCCTGCAATTTAATTCAATGTAAATATTCCATTCTAATTATTTTTTAAATAATGTTTTATGTTGTATATTATATATGATTTATGTTTTATTATATCTTATATTATTTTATATGTAAAAATATTTTTCCATTATCTAGATGAAAATGCACAAAGACTTTCTATTGGAAAGTAACTTGTTTTAATAGTTCCTTCTAGAACATAGAATCCAGAAACTGGGTTAATATGAGTTAAGTGGGTAGTATAAAGTCATTTTCTTTTACAATAAAACAGGATGAAAATTTAGATTAAGAATCCTGCAAAGGTGATGCTAAAAGAAAGCTACATTGTTGTCTAGACTTGTGTACACTCTTAAAAGAGTAATTTTTTGGGCTAAATAGCTACTTAGCATTTTTAATTACAAAAAATATGTCTACTTGGTAAAGATTAAACTAATTCAGAATAAAAGAAACCACCCCACACCTGCCTTCCTTCCATCTCGAGAGGTAACTAGCATTAATAATTTGGTCTTTTTTTAGACATTTGTGCTGGATGTATGTATTTTATATATACATTCAATCATTTATTTTTCATGAGTGTAATGTGGGTTAGAATGCTGCTGATATTTTTCCAAAATCATGCATCATATGAAAATAATAGTTGTACTAATCACACATATCTTTGTGCTGTCTTGAAATTCAATAAGAGTATTTCCAGTATTTTACCAACAGAATTTAATATTTGTATATTGGTGAGATGCCTGATATCCTTGCAAATGACTTATATTCTATTCTTAATTTGCCAAAGTTTATAATAAATGATTACTATGCTTATCAATTAGGGTTATCAAAGAATTTTTTTTTTATGGTGGTCTAAAAATTTAGTGAGTAAATTTCCTGACATAGACTTAACCTTGCATTCTTGAATTCCTCATTAAAATGTAATACTCTATTAAAATATACATAAATTTAATTTTTAAATGTTTCATGTAGAGTATTTTCAGGTATATTCAAAATAAATTTGACCTATTTTTAATTGCATTCTACTTTTCTGCTATTTTTTTAAATCAAAGTTAAAAAAATAGAAAATTTTCCTAGCAACCACTTTTTAAAAACTTCTATTCATAGTCTATTACTTGTACATATTAAACAAAAACAAGTTTTATTTTGCTTTTATAATTAAATATTTATTTAATTGCTTGCAAAATTACAAAGAGTATTTTTATTGTCAAGTAAAATGCCAGTAAGGTTTTCTTTTATGTAATTAATTTGCTTATATATGCTGAAAGCTTTTAGAATATTCTTCGTACCCATGGATGTTTTAAGTATGTAAAAAGACATATCCTAAATATTAGTAATTTTGTATGAATCCTGAATGCTAAAGTTTTTTTAGCTATGGGAAATTATCTTTACTATTTCACTCACTCTATTTTTTGTCAATGTTTTCACTTCTCTCTATTTAGAAATTCAAAGAGGTGGATTGTTAAAATTTCTAGTTTCACCTACCACATTTTTAAACTTTTCTTTGTCACTTTCCATTCACTTATAATTTTGTAATATATTGTCAGAAACTATCAGCCAATTTTCCAACTCAAAAAGGTTATCATACATTTCATTTCATTGCTGAATCTATTTAAGAGGGTCAGGTTGGTGGAAGAAAGCCAGACATATGTCTGCCTGGAGACTTCCTAGCCTGACATCGGAATCCAGATGCTGAACTGATAAGGGACCACCCTAAAGCCCTGGCACCACTACCCTAGCCCAGATGCTCAACTGACATCCTCCATTCTATACCCTATACCCACATAACCCTATAAAAACTATGCCTTCCCATCCCAGGGCG
Organism: Eonycteris spelaea; assembly: GCA_003508835.1. Lineage (NCBI taxonomy): Eukaryota > Metazoa > Chordata > Mammalia > Chiroptera > Pteropodidae > Eonycteris > Eonycteris spelaea. The sequence goes on along the minus strand of PUFA01000360.1, from coordinate 553,557 downwards.
TGACTTCTCTAGCCTCTCTCCTCTCTGGATCAGTGAACCTCCCCTGGGAGCCCTCTCCCAATAAAGGCTTGCTTTTAAAACTCTTGGCAGTGTCATGCGTTTACCTTACAAAGAGTTTTAAAAATTTTGCATAACAATCAGTTATTATTTCATGGACAATCTCTTATCCCTTAGAAGGCAGTGAATAAACAACAACTATTACTATTTTTAAAATAACTTTCAACTGTGTTTTAAAGAAAATCTAAATTATAAATGATGGCTTAAAACATAGTGTACTCAACTAAAAAAGAAATTGAAAGGATTGTCAAAGATTTGCTTATAAAAAGACCTCGGGTACATATGATTTTACAGTTATAGGTTACATTTAAATTTAGAAATAGAATTACATAATTCTGTGCTATTCAAATTATTAGAATATAGAGAAAAAAGCTTTTGAAATTATTTTATGAGGCAACCAAAAAACATAATTATTTACAGAACATAAGAAAATATAGACTCTTAGCCATGTATAAAGATGTTAAATTTTTAGAAAAACAGTAGCAGATCAAATACAGGTATGAATTGAAAAATAATACACCATGTTGTCTCTCTTTTCATTCTACAAATGTAGAAATATTCAAAATTAAATTATTACAAATTAATAGCTCATAGGAGAAAACTAATTTGATCATATATATATACACATTTACAAAAACAGCTACTTTTCAATAGTATCTTACATTTTCTGAATAAATTATAAAATAAACTTGTTTTAATGGAATTATACAATAAGGAGAGTAACTTTCAGGGTTGGTCAGCAAACATAAAACTATGGGGCAAACTTACTGGGTTCAAAAATGGCTTTTTCACTTCTTAGCTTCAGTATTTTGGCAAATAACTTAACATTCTGTTGCTTAGTTCTTCACGGTGTTCTTGAGAGAATTCAAAGAAGTAACATGTAAAATCCTGGCAACACCCTGGCACATAGTAACACTATTAAGTTTCAGCTGTTATTATTATTGCTACTAAAGACAGGATATGTCAATTGAATCTGGACACTCTCAAAATCTTCGTTCTAAAAATTTAGATAATGTAACGGTATGAAGAAAATAATAAACACACATACTGAAAAAAGAACTATTAAAAGATCTGCATAGTGGTTAGTTTTATGGTAATATGGTAGGAAAAGTGTTTTTATTTCTAGGCACAAATAAAAGAAATGTGCAAGACCTACATTACAAAAAAAAAAAAGAGAAAATACTGATATATAAATGTATCTAAATGATCCAGAAATATACTATATACTATTTGTACATGAAATGATTCAATAATTTGAAGAGGTAACTTCAAACAAAAAATTGATTTGTACATTTAATGCAATTCTAAACAGTTTCCCAATTTGGGAGTCACAAAAGACTGCTTATATTTTATCCGATAGGGTAGCTAAAAACACTTTTAATAGAAACAAAGAGGGAAAATAAAGTTTAACGAAAACAGAAGAAACGTGTCTAAGAGTAATAGAAGTAGGTATAATTGCGCTGATTTGAATTAGGGAATAATGTGGAGATTTGTGAATCCCGGAAAAGAGCTTTAATATTACATTAGACAGAATGGAATAATCATTGTTAAGTTTTGAGCATTGCATTGTCATGTCTGTGATCTCCAAATTAAGTAATTACCTTCAAAATACATAGTCAATCCTCAAGAATAAGAATTTCCAAACGTCCATTTTCTGGCACATTGCACCAAAGCAAGCTGGGTTATATATTCACGGTTATATATTCACGGTTATCCCGAGACTTCCTGTGTCATAATTTCCTAAACCTGGGGCATGGTAATCTGCCTTCTATCTAGCCTTCCTGTTGATTCCAATGAGCAGAGTTTTAAACTCAGTTCTCAAAGGTCATCATTTATGAGAATCACCTGAAAAACTGGTAGAGAACAGATTTCTAGCTTCTTCCTCTAGAAACTCTACCTCAACAAATCTAAGCAGGGAAATAGGACTCAAAATTTTAAAATAAGCATTTTGAATTGGAGCACTAACCTCTAAAAGGAATGTGGCTTTATATTATCATTTGAATAATGGTCATTTTTATTGTAAATTTTATCTTCAGGCTAAATGATTGTTATGTGTAGATAAAATTATCTCAGGGAAAGATTACTGGTGGATTTAGGAGGCAATTCTAATAATGTGAGTCTAAGATTATTAGCAACAGGTAATTTTATACAGATGGGCCTTAAGGGCATTGTTTAGATAGAATTTGGTAACTAATTGGGGTCACCAGTGAGAGGGAAGATGCCATTGGTAATAAAGTCAGAAGAAAAAGCAGGTTTGAGAGGTTAACATATATTGTGTTAGGTTTATAGATTTTATCAGATAATAGAGATGAATAAGTTTGAAAGTTACCAGGAAATATAAGGCTGTTTTTAAAAGAATAAAATAACAGTTGAAATACTTGAAAGAATAGAAGATTGTTGAAGAAACAAGTTTTGAATGAGATTTTTAATAAATAAACCTTTCAAAAAGAAGCAAACACTACAAATTTATAAAATTAGAATTCAAAGTATTTGAAAATTAATTAAATTCATATTGTCTTAATCCCACAGAGAAAAGCTAAATATAGCAGCTCTTTAATATTTTTTTCTCACATGCATAAAGAATATGCCTATTGTACAAATTCCCCACTTGTAACACAAACCTCTATAACCTTTAACTTAACTTCTCATTGATTATAAGTGTTATTTCTTCCTCCATTAACTATATTTGCAATCCAAATATAGTGTGCAAACACTTGAATAACCTATATTTAACCCCAAAGAGGTATTAAGTTACAAAATACATAATGTCCAACATCAATCAATTTACCCTTTGAAATATTCTTTTATGGCCACTAACTTTATCTTGGACCACTCTTCTGTCTGTGTACAAAAATATCTTTAGTGTGTAGGAAATTGTCCTATGGAATATATACATTCCAAAGAGCTCTTTAGGAGTCTCATATTATAAATCAAATAATATTTTAAGTTAATAGAATGCTTAAAAAATTCTCCTATGAATGAGCTGTAGGTGGAAAAGTTTTATAATCTACTCTTTTTCATCTATTTTGTATGTTCTACTTTTCATAATTTAAGTTTTCTATATCACTGATTCACAAAATTATAAAATTAGATCTCTCAACCTCCTCTACAATGAAAAAAAAAAAAAACCTCCAAATTAAGCATGGTGCACCACCCAAAGACACAAATATTTATTTTACACATCACTATGAAAGATTATTGCATGCAAAATAATTGAATTACTTTTTATTGTTACCAATTATTTTGCTTAATTTTAATAAGTATACTTAAAAATTTCCTATCACTTTATGATATAGCACATCTTTAATTTTTATGCTGCATGTTTTATTAAAACCTCTTGAATATTCCACAATATCTCCTTTGATGCATAGGAAGAGTAATAAGAAATTAAAATATCCAAACCAACATTTTTTTCCTATTAAATCATTGTTTTTTCTATTTTAATTTGTATATTATCAATATTGAATCTCTTAAAGGTTCAGCTCTTGTGCCTACATTTCTTTTAGGAATGCTAGTTTAGTTAAACGAATGCTCTTTATCTGGGTTTATCCCAGGGCAAGGCATCCCCTTGAATGTTTTGAACTACTAGAACATGATTAATTCTATCTGTGGTAGACTCATCCATTTTTCCATCAAAAAACCGTCGTCTTCAGAATTTATCCAATCCTATCGTAGAAATGAATGAGAACTAGATGTGGTAGTATTTGGGGGCTTTTCTCATACTGTTAGTGTTGAGTTTAGACTCTACAAAAGTATGTGGACACATTCTCCATACAAAACTCTATCCATATGAAATGAACAATTTGTTTGCGCCACCTTATATCCTAAGTTATGGTTAATCAGATTTTTCTCTGAAAATAGGTCTTGGCCTTAATGGCCTAGTTTCCTCTGAAAATGGGCCTTACTTATACTAAATCTTGGCCACTTCTTGTTTTCGGCGTTGCCCACTAGATTAAATTTCTTACATGTAATGCAATAAGTTCAAGTTCACTATATTTCAGAAAATTTCATATTGGTTTTTTGATCATTCCTTAGGGGAAAAAATGGCACATTTAGAATCATTAATAGTTCAAAAACCCCTACCAATTAAATTTAACCATAATTGTTTATATTATGTTGTGGCTTTGTAACACTAGCATGGTTTAAAGCTATTGTAACTCAAAATCTTGAATGATGATTTTCTACTTTATGGAATAAAATTCTATGTAGGAAATACTAATTAATCTTATTTTATCATTTATTAATAAGCCATTATTATTCATCTTTTGTAGTTAATTGCTTAACTAGAAGTTTCTTTTTAAAAAATCACTGTCTTTTTATTAATAGTCTATTAGGTTAAGTTATATCTAATTTAGTCTAATTCCACCTTTCCTTTCCACTGAGATAATCCTTCAATAATACTGATTATCTTAGTAAATCTGGAAAATATATTTCATTTATTCTCTGCTACAGTTATGAAACAATTCTTTAGATGTAATAAGCAATTGCATTTCTTAATATAAGTAGTTTGGCTTATTAAATAATGAAATTAGAAATGAATTATTTTCACCTCAAGTTATAGCTTTTTTTTCAGCAGGACATTGAATTGAACTAGTCTCATATTTAAGTTTTGTTTGTTTTTTTTTAATTTCCAGACAAAAGCAAAAATAAGGCAAACAGAATTCAACAAAGGCATGTATCTTTGAGAAACTATGATTTTCTTGTTGGAAAGGTAATGGTCTGAAAGATGCAATCTGTAATGGGGAAGGTCTGATCTCATATCTGACCTTATGTCAAAGTCTGACAAGGATGACGGATAATTATAATGAGAAATTTTGTGAGTTATGGCAGCAGAAGCAACTTCGATCTAAAAAAGCTGCTGGTAAAATGGTGTAATTGGAGGAGGGTCAGGAATTATTTAAGATAAAGATGTAGGAAAAATGTAAGTAAAACATTGAAGCACGTGAAACATTTATTCACCATAGAATAGTATATCATAGGAAGATTTTACAGGAGAGCGGTGGATAACCTGATTGTGTTTGTTCACTATATTGATGGTGCCATGCTGATACATCTGTACACAAAAAGGTGTTAATTGCCCCAGAAGTCTTGATAAGTTACTTGTTTAGCATAAGGTAAAAGATCCATTCATTCACTCTGTTTTAATCACTATAACATAACTGAAAAATAATGTTGGCTAAAAGGCAACAGATAAACAGAAAACATAATAATATGAGAAAGTTACACAGGAAGTTAAGTGTTATGGTATTCAAAAATAAAGCAAGAGAAAGGATTTCAAAACTTTGGCAGGAATGGGTTACAAGGTAACATTATGGATATTGCAAGCAGGATATATGAGTATAATCTTAAAGAAATTGAAGAATTCATCTATAGGCATATATGGGAGCACATTCCACAGAGACAATATGACCAAATGTCTGGAAGATATTCCAGAAGAAATGTAGAAGGCTAAATTAGAGTATTTGAAGTCAAGAGACAGTAATCTCTTAGTAGACAATCTGGAGATAGGATATTATGTATGGAATAATTGTATGTAATAAGAAAGTCCTAGAGATGACCATGGGGATGGTGCTAGAGTAGAGAAAAAAAAAATAATGAAGAGAAACATATGAGAAAGGTCAGGATTTGGTTGCTGAGCTATTTGTGTATAGCTTTGAAGGTGACTTAGATTAATGGCAAGTTACAGAAGAAATTTAAACTTTAAAAATGATGGTAAATAAGTGGGAGTTTAGTAAATGTGAATGGAGAGTATGGCATGCGTGGATTTCATTAACTAAATTCTACATACAATTCTGATCATATTGCTTTGTACATTTATTTCTAGATCAAGCCTGCAGATAGAATTGGGAGCATTTGGGGCTCTTCTGTATTTCACTGGTTTTCCTCATTCTCTTTGTCTTTAGATTCCCAACTGTGTTTTAGAATAGTTTCAGCTGAAAAAAGAGATAATGAGAAAAAAGTATAGTAGTAAAGAAAGATCTTACTTGTCTGTAAATATTGTAATATGGAATTCATGCTCTCTTGATTTGGTAGGTATTCAAAAAGCCAAATATTTTGAGGTGATCTGTAGATTTGTCTGTGCTACACTATTTTTGGAATTTTTTTCACATGCCTTTCCTTAATATGAGTAAAGCCTTCTCTGGACGAACACTTTCAATTTACTTTCAGTCTCTGGTTTTTGTTGGTTTAACCACACTCTCTGTTGAGATCTCATTGTTCAGAAAGATTTCTTAGACACAGTACCCTCAAAATGACCTCAGAATGGCTCTATCATACTCACTTGGCTCATTTCTAATGCAAAACAAAACAAAACAAAACAACAACAAAAAAAGCCCTAAAATAATTAGACTAGTTCTAATTTTGGCTCTTCTTTCTCTGCTATCAAAGCAGCAAAACACGCTGCCATTCTCTTGAGTCATGAATATATCAGAAAATAACTCCCACTGTCTCTCACTCTAGGAGACATCTATTAAGTAATTTTCCTAAAGCTCTTCTCTAAAACTCTGTAACTTTCATTTTTTTTTTATATCTTAAGAATAGGTATGAACTAAAGACCACAACATTCTTTAAACAATTTCTCTTGCAGTACCTATGGAAGTTTTTCTAACATCTCCAAATAAATTGTGGAATAAAATGACTTCTATTTTTTTTATACTTGGCCTTATGGGTCTTTATATTAATTAATCAGAAAGATTCCCATTTTGAGATATAATATATATATATATATATATATATATATATATATATATTAATATATATATATTATACATTTCTTACTTAACACCTTGAAATCCTCAGCAACTATTTTTAAACAACTTTATAAAGGCATATTTTGTATTTCATAAAATTCATCATTTCAAGAGTGCAATTTAATGATATTTAATAACTTACCAAGTGGTTCACCATCACAATAAATTAGTTTTAGAAACTTTTCATTCCCCTAGTAAAATCCCTCCTGGCCTTTTACAGTTTATTCTTGTTCTTACCTCTAGCCCCAGTTGGCCACTAATTTATTTTCTGCCTATAAATTTGCTTTCTGGATAGTTCATAGAAATGGAAGTATACAATATGTGGTCTCTTGTGTCTGGCTTCTGGATTTTGAGGTTTATCTCTGAGGTACATGAGTCAATAATTTATTTCTCTTTATTGTTTGATACTATTCCACCTAATGGATATATACTACATTTTATCCATTCATCGATTGATGGACATTTTGTTTGCTTCTAATTTTTTGTTATTATGGATCATGCTACTATAAACATTCTGGTGAAAGTTTTTGTGTGGACAGATGTTTTCACTTCTCCATGTAGACATCTGAGAGCAAAACAGCTGGGTTATATGGTAATTTTATGTTTAACTTTTTGAAAAACTGCCCAAATGTTTTCCAGTGTAGCTGCACCATTTTTCTGTCCTACTAGAAATATATGAAAGTTCCTGTTTCTACACAGCCTTGTCAACACTTATGATTGTCTGTCTTTCTTATTATAGCCATCCTAGAAAGTATAAAGAAGTATCTTGAGGTTTTGATTAGCATTAACTTAATGGCTAATGATGTTGAATATTGTTTCATGTATTTAATAAACCTTCGTGTAGCTTCTTTTGTGAAATATTCATTAATATTTTGGCCCAATTTTTTTTTTGGGGGGTTGTTTTCTTCTTCTTGAGTTGTAATTGGTTGTTTGTTTGTTTTTTGTATAATCTGGATATAAGTCTTTTACTAAATATATGCTTTTACCCAAACTTTGCTTGTCCTCAGCAGTTATTTAAAAATTTTTCTATGATACTCAAATCTTTAATCCTCCCATTCACCTTATCTTCCCATCACGCTGAGAAAAATCAGTTTATATTTTCCAGAGAATCTTCTTGCCATCAAATAAATAATATTTATTTAATGCCAACGCCAATGCACTGACACACATAATTGCATCTTCACCTATAGTTACCAAGTTTCTCCTGTTAATGAAATGTAAATTCTTCACCTAAGTTTTGTTTTCAGTTTATGCTATGGACCTTAGATCCTTTTATGCTTTCTCTGGTGCATAAAATTTTTAGTAATCCCTTCTCTCTTGTTTCTTGCACTTTTCTGACCCAACTAGCTTCTTCTCATTAGAATTCAAATATACTCAATTATCATCTATATTTAATTTTTAATAACTAAACTAAATTAAACTAAATTTCTTAGTTCCACATTTTTCTAAATTTTTGGTAGTCTATAAGGAGGTGCTTAGTAATAAAGATAGTTTTGGTATATAATTGAGTTAGACAGCTATAATATAGCTGAATTGTACTATGATTTACAGTGAAATTTGCATCTGTTCATTCACTTAAATTATTGTTACTGTAAAAGCTGTATACTATAACGATATTACAATAATTATTCAATATAAAACTATTATTGGTTGTATCAATGCCCACCAGCCAAAGACCACCAGGAACTTTTATTGCCAAACAAATTTGATATTCATTTCACCCAAAGAGACTGCTGATCATGGGGAACAGGGCATATCTAGAAAAATGATAAGTGGAGATTATAGGATTTGGACTTATGTTAAATCCTTTTGAGATGGGCTTTGCATATTACTCTTTCTTTTTTTGCTCATATAAAGTTTTATTTGATATTATCTCATGGCAAAAATACATATTTTTTTCTGTTTCCTCATTAAAACCTATGTAGCATCATATTAAGCAATCAACAGGTATTTGCCATTTTAAATACTGATTTTTGATTTAAATATTTCATTGCTTTTTAAAAGAAAGATGTTTTAGCTTATACAAGTAAAGTCTAATTACATATGTAAAAATCATAGTGATGTTTACAATAAAAATATAGATTTCTACATTTAAATATTTAAATGATGTAGTTACTATCTTAAAATCCCAGAAATAGAAACATTTAAAAATTAAAAGTACATTGTTGGTGGGATTGCAAATTGGTGCAGTTGCTATGGAAAATAGTCTGGAGGTTTCTCAAAAAAATAAAAGTAGCTATATCTTTTGACCCAGCAATTGCACTTCTGGGTATTTATCCAAAATTAATAATAATAATAATAATAATAATAATAATAATTCATAAAGATCTATGCACTCCAATATTCTTGGCAGCACAATTTACAGTAGCCAAGTTATGGAAGCAAATTAAATGCCCGTCAACAAACACTTGGATAAAGAAATTATAGTTCATATATACAATGGAATATTACTCAGCCATTAAAAAAATGAAATCCTACCATTTGCAATGACATGGATGGACCTAGAGGTTATTATGCTAAGTGAAATAAATCAGACAGAGAAAGAAAATACCATGTGATTTTATTTATATGTGGTATCTAAGGAACAAAAAAACAAACTAATCAAAAACAGACACAAATACAGTAGACACTTTGGTGATGGACAGAGGGGAGGGGAATTGGGAGGCCGGGAGAATGGGGTGAAGAGTTAAAGAAAAACAAATTAGTAGTTGATAGTTGGGCATGGGGAGCATGGCATTAATATGATGTTAATAGTTAGCATTAATATGATGGTTAAGTGGAAGACCAGGGGAGGGAGGGAGCAATTGGGGTATCATTTTATGAACATTATAGATGTCTAATCAATGTACTGTATGCTTGAAACTAACTTAAATAAATAAATTTAAATTTAAAAAATTAAAAGTACTATTTTATTATTATTTTATAATATATTTCATATTTATAGGCTTTCAGAAAGGCATTCATGAATAATATATTTCACTAAACTATAAATCATTGAGAAAAATTTTTCAAAAATTTATAAGCTAGTTATATCAGTTAGAATTGCTTTTGACTTGAAATAACAGAAAACTGTAATATAGTGGCTTAAACATAACAGGCTTATTGATCTTATTGATGATGAGAAATTCTAAGCGAGGCAGGCTAGGGTGGATAAGGCAGTCCAATGATGTGACAAATGATCTCAGCTCCTTCTCTCCTCTTGCCCTTCCTCTCTTGGTGTGTGATTTTTTTCAAGATGGCTGCTTTATCACTGGGCTTCATTTCATGTCTACGTTCTAGGAAAGATATAAGTGAAAGGCTCTAAACCATCTTCCTAATTTTTTGTCTTTTTATTAAAAAAAGAATAAAAGAAAAGAAACCCACAAGTGTTTATACTCATATCTAATTGGCCAGAACTATAATATCTGATCACTCCTAATTTCTGGGCAATTTAAAAAGGTGACTATTTTGTCTTTCTTACTTCTATACTAGAGAAAATCAAGTGTATAAAATATATACATATATAAAGTTGAATTATACATGTTAGCTTATAGCTGAAAATGTTCTCGATGATTAGCATTTTAATAAAAAAAAAAAACATGCCTTCCTGAAATACTGTGAATATGGAATAAACTTAAAAACAGTTATTTAGATATTTTTTTTACAGCTATTTTGATGTATGTGAAATTATGTATCTGTATATAGACAAATATATGCAAATAAAAGTCAATTTTGTATTGAAACAAGTTCCTTAAAAATTAAAGAATATATCTTTAAAATGAATAAAATCATTGATATCAGTGCAGAGAAAAAAAGGAACTATCATTCCTAGGCAATATTTGATGATTCAGTATTTGTAAATCTAGGAGATATCATTTTGAAGTAATAGAAATGAGTGGGCAAGTAATTAAATTACCCTGAAATTTAAAACCTGAGAGAATAATTGCAAAATTGTATTTTCTAAAGAAAATGAAATGTAGTTCTTTTTACCTTGTTCTGCAATACATTTCCCTAGGCCCCATTTTTGCTTCATTTTGATAATTAATTCTAGAAGTAAAAAAGATTAATTCAGACTCCTTGTTGGTAAAAATAACAGATGTGCATTGTTGATTATTCATTATCCACTACGCCATACTTCCCTCATTCTGTCTCAGGCTTTATGTGCACAGACCCCATCAAATATTGCCTATCAGGAGTTTACCTGCTGTACTATGATGGGTCTGCCTCACATACATTAATCTATCCCCATTTCCTGTTTAGTTCTAATGTAGTTTATATTTCTGCATGAATGAAGAGATGACTGTGATGTGTGAAGAAAATGAAATTTTATTTTCCATTTTTCCCAACATTAAAAATAATTTACTTGGAAATAAATTGTTATAGATATTGTAATTGATAGAGATTAGGTTTTGCAAAGATTGTTTTAATTTCATCTAACTTCATTTGCTATATATTGTGAACTCCCCCAATATTCTGTCCTTATGTTATCTATCTCACTTGAATTTTATTGTAGTTAAATATTTCTTCTTTTCTCCACTTCCATATAGGTTTTTTTTTTCTTTTCTTTTTTTTTAATTGGAAAACATGAGGCTGGTTTGAATACGAAAGTTCTAATCAGAACTTTAAAAAAGAAACTTGTGACAACTGGCTTGGGGGAAAATTTGAAATTAATGTAAAACAGAAAAAAGTAAATTTATTTAAACAGAAATTTTTGAAACTACAATTAAAGATTGTCAAACCCATGGATATTAAATATGGCAATAGACTTAAATGCATTCCAAATGGAAAAATAGAGTTTAGAGTAAGACCGAATAAATATTGTGTTCTTTATAGCTAATAGCTAGTTTTGCTATTAGCACCATCAAATCATTTCCAGCAAGTTGGTTTTGAAAATTATTCTTTTTAAAGGGTCCAGTCTTTGGACTTGGTAGCCTTCCCTGACCTGGAAGAGAGTGAATGTTGACTTTCAAGTCACCATAAAACATATAATGAGCCAAGATTTTCTTGATTTAATTGATTACTTCAATACCTTAAAAAAAAAAAGACATAAAGAAAAATGTGTGTATGTGTCACTGGGGGTGGGAAGGGGGAGAAAGAGATTATTTATTTAGTGTGTATTACAATATATAAAGTTGAAATAATGAATTTTTGTGAATTTCTATGTTTCTTTATATCCTGTTAATAAACTGTCTTTAAAATTAAATTTTAAGATACTAGTTTATTTGAAACATTATAAATTTATTTAACCATTTTGGCAAATGTTTCTCAAATTGGCAGTCCTAAGAAATGTCTAAAGCAGAGACGAACTTTTGGGAAGGTGTAATAGTACACAAAAACAAGTTACATCAATAATATAAGACTTTATTTATTTGTTTAGAGAGCTTTGGAATGATTTTAACTTGCAAAAAGTGATATATACAATATTCAGACACATATATGCACACAGATATTGATTGGGATATAGACTATTTTGTTTCAAATAGGCAACCCTCTAAACCAAAGGCATTGGATAAGACAAGATTAAACACAAGTATTCTTCACTCTGCAAAACTTCTAGAGAACAGAGACTAAATGAGATAAAATAAAAGTAACAGATGAGACTCCTTTGCCATATTTAGTTATGCACTTTGGGTAATCTTTCCATGTCACTTTTGGCAGTGATGGAGAATGTTAATAAGGAAAAAAAAATTAAGGCAACACCAATTATTGTGAAGGCATATAGTTAGGTACACAGCAACTAACCTGAAGCTTTGTGGGTTCCAGATGGGACAAGTAATCAGATTACTTGTGGGTATTTTAATGGTACCCAGAGGGGATCATAAAATCACTCACCATATGTTTAATATCCATAAAGCTCTGTTTCTTTGAACTGCTACTTTAGTCTTCTTTTTTATTTACTTTTTATTGCCATTACACTTAAATTGATGTCTTTTCTTATCCATAGACAAAGGCAATATGTGAACACTCATACACATCCCTTATCTCTCATTTTACTGTATTTCCTACTTACTTTATCAATATTTTAGTTGTCTGCTCTATAATGTGGCCATTTTTCAAACTTTATGTTTGAAAGTTTCCATTCACATGTATGTTTGCTGAATTTGCTCTAGGTTTTGTGATTAGGAGTATAAAGAACAGAAACTGAACTATTATGGATGGAAAAAAATAGAATGTATAGAAATAAAGAAACAGTATAGATTTTATGTAAATCTATCAGAAAACTCTAAGTGGTTCTAAGTCACATTTAATTGGTTTGGTTTATACATGTGTGCTAGGCTAACTTACATTATTATGGTCTAAAATAACATGTTTCCATGGATTGTTTGGTTGTTGGTAAGGTGATTTTAATAGTGTTGCATTTTTTTTAAATAAATGGGAACTGTTTTTGAATCAAACTCGAGGAAGGAAAGGACCACAAATCCTAATAAGATCCAATTACAGGCACAACATAGAGCAGAATAATAATCACAGCAGAGAGAACACATAGCATTTAAGATAAAGACAATGGAAATTAGAACATTACATATCTACTTCTGCCAATGCATGAGCAGACAGCTACATTATTGCATAGTATTTGAGCATTTAAAAGAGGGAAAAAAAATCTTCTCCCTATTTAGCAAGTGAATCCCTTAGTTTTACTTCAGTGTGTCTATCCAGGTAAAGACTATATTCTCAGGCTACCTTGCAGCTGTCTGTGGTCAAGTGACTAAGTATGAAAGAAAATATTAGAGACATAAATGAAATGTGCAAAGTGAGTCATTTTCTTAAAACCAAGATACTCGTCTTTGACTTATTCTTTTCTTGTCACTACCTAGAAAATTATGGGTGACAGAGTAACTATGAAAGTCACACATGGAGAATTGTAAAGATGTCCCACTAGCTCCAGACAACTCATTTCTGGATTGTTATATATAAAAGAAATATTCTTCTGTTATCTAAGCAAATTAATTTAAGCTACTATATTTTGAGAATTTTTGTTATAACAATTTAGTTTGTATTCTGACTAATTCATATGCCTTAGAGGAAATCAATTGTTAAAGGCATATACCTTAATGATAAAGTAAGTCAGCACAGATTAAGACCTTCTATATAGTTATTAGTAAGAAACCTAACTGATTAAACCAATAGAGGCTACAGAACTTACAGAATTCTGAACAGCAAAAAACATATTGTTTACACAAGCAGTTTAGGCATAATTAGTCATTCTGACCAGTGAATAAGAATATTAAAAAAAAACCTCTGGAAACCCAATTCTCAATTCACAACCAAGGGTCGATCTTTTAAACAGGACTTTTAAAGGATAGCAGTTAGTATTGCTATGTTAACTCTTTTTTTTTTTTTTTTTTTACAAACTATTTTAGAAGGTGATTAATGCAATAAAAAAGTAAAGCAGCATATGAAGATTTGGGAGTCTTGGGAGTGAGGACAGTTTGCAATTTGAAATGAAGTGCTCAGAGTAGATCTCATTAGAAGGTAGCCTTTGACCATTTGAGATGAAAATGAGTAAACCTTGCAGATCTCTTAGTATCTACAGAGGCAATACCAGCAAAGGGACCATCAAAAAGCCAGGTACCAGTGCCCAGTAGCCATGGAAAGAATTGTATGAGATATCAAGTTGGTCAGAAGAAAGTAGACTATTTGGGATATTAGAAGCTAGTGTAAGGAGTTTGGATTTTACTCTGAGAAAATGGAGTTTTGGGAGGATTTTTAGCAGAGGAGTATAAAGGATTTTAAAAGACATGAAACGTTAAGATGGTTACAGTGTTGAATATAGCTTTAAATGGGGCAAGAGTAAAGCAGGAAAACCAGTTTGGTAGTTATAATTCAGGAGAGAGGTGATAATATATTGGTTCAGAGTGGATAGCAGGGGAAGTAAGAATAATGTTACTCAATATATTTTTGAAGTTAGAGCAACAGATTTCCTTGAGAGATTTGGTGGTATGAGAGTAAGGATCAGGAAGGACGTCAAGATTGTTGGTCTGAGAAACGGAAAATTAGAATTGCTACATCTTAAGGTGAACAAAAATAAAGAAGAAATAGGCTTGGAGAAAAAGGTCAGAAGTTGAGTTTGTACATGTTACAGTTAAGATACTCATTATATGTTTATACCTATGTTACATAAGTAGTTAAATATGTCTCTGGATTCCACAAGAAAGGACAGTACTAGAGAAGCAAATTTAAAATTCATTTGTTTACAGAAGGATAAGATAACCAAGAGAGTGAGTTTCAATGGAAAATTAAAAGAAGCAGGAACTGAGTCCTAAACCACTCTGTAGTTAGGATACTGGGAGAAGAATATGAAACAACAATGAAATCTGTGAATGACCAACCGGTAAGAAAGGAAGGAAACTAAGGCTATGCGGTGGTTTGAAAACAAGCAAGTGTATAAAGGAAAAGGTATTATCAACATTGTCAGATGCTATTTAATAAGCCAAGTAAAACTAAAATTAAAAATTGGATACTGGATTTAGCAATGTGAAGTCCATTGATGAACCTGACAAGATCGATTTCCTTGAATGACAGGGACAAGAAAACAGTTTGGAATAGGTTTAAGAGAAAATATAAAGATATAAAGTGGTTGGCATGTTCTGCAAAAGGAGCAGATAAATTGTCAGTAGAAGAGAAAATTGTATAAGGGGAAGTATTTTTGTTATTGTTGCTCTACTCTTTCTTTTTTTTTTAGAATGGGGAAATAGCATGTTCATATTCTAAGGATAATGATAAAATATAGAGCTGGGAACTGAAGGATTAGATGAGAGGGGATAGTATCTAGTGAAAAAGTGAGGAATTGGCTTGAAAACATCATTGATAGTTCTATGTTAGTAGGTAGAAAGGCAGAATATATAAGGACAGATGCTAATTGGTTTCTACATGTGGTAGGAGTCTATTGAAGTTTTTAGAAATCTTCACTGTTCTCTGTGAAGAAGAAAGGTCATTAACTAAGACTGAGAAAGGGAAAGACATGGGTTTTTGAGGGAAGTAGAGCAGGGACCTCAACCCCTGGACTGCAGACTGGTACTGGTCCATAGCATGTTAGGAACAGGGCCACACAGCAGGAGGTGAATGGCAGACAAGCCAGCAAAGCTTCATCTGTATTTGCAGTTGCTCCCCAGTGCTAGCATCACCGCTTCAGCTCCACCTCAGATCATCAGGCATTAGACTCTCATAAGAGCACTGGTCCCAGGTGTCAAAAAAGGTTGGAAACTGCTGGTATAAAATATAAAATAGTATAAAATAATGCTTGAGGACAAAGTATAAAATAATGCTTGAGGACAATGGGGGAGCAGGTAGGCTAGAGAAATGTAATATGGTTTCTAGATAGCTTTAAGATCCGTTGGAGTTTATGGTCATGATCTTTAAAGGGAGATCAAATAGTGTGATCTTTGTTTTTCCTCTACTAGATTTACCTGTGTATATGCAGATTCAAAGCAGGCAGGTCATTGTATCTAAACAGAATTATGTATTTTCCATGTATCTGAAGCAAGGTAAAACAGGGACTAAACAATAAGTGATTATGAGGCCTGATCATACAATTTAACCTGGATAATCAAATAAAAGAGGCCATCAAGATGGTCAAGAGTAGGCAGTAATTGGTAACGCCAAGATCTAGGATTATCACCATGGAAATATGATGGTTTAGGCAGAGCCGAAATTAAAATTTTTTGAAGGTAGTGAATAATATAAATAGTAAAAGATTCAAGCCTTGCTTTAAAAGGAGCCATGAAGGAAAATTGTAAGAGTCAGTAAGGATAAGAAGAGCATCATTAACGTAAACATAGTGATGTGAAGGAAATGAGGAAACAGTCATTGTTTTAGAAAGCCAGAGCAGGAGCAGTGTACTCAGGATAGAACAAGGTGATGAGTCTCAGAAAGTGTTAGAGTATATAGAGATGTTTGCTGGCTATGAACTGGAAAATTATTAAGGGCACTGTAGTCAGTTTTCATGAATTAGTGAGGAAAGGGAGATGTATAGAGGAAAGGGGCTGTACAAAGACTTATGGACATTAGGGTGGGAGAGATGATGGTGACTTGGGATCCTGAGCTTCTTGTGGTGTCAGTTATCTGGACATACACAAAGATAAAGAATAAAACTGGATTAGTTCCAATGACCTAAAAGCACTCAGTGATGGCAGCAATGAGGGGATAGAGGGTGACTGGAACACTTCTAGTTGATGTAGCTTAGAATATCTGTGGAATCTGAGTATCACTCTGAGATTTCATATCCCATCTTTATATCCATCAATGGTTTGAGGGTTGAATAAAATCAAAAGAACAAATGCTTATATTTGAAGAAGAATAATTTATTTCAACTCTTAAAATTTGAAACAAATTGAAATCTCTGTACACTATCTAACAAAAAGAATATATGGTTGAACAAAAAAAAAAAATTAGGCCAAGTAAAATTGGGAACCAATATATGAATAATTAAATAATTGCGTTGGATACCAGCATCATTTAATAGTGTAGCAGTAATGATATATGCTAGATTCATATAATCTTCTTCAAATACTATGAAATACTTATCTTAACATTTAAAGTTTGTTAGATGTTGGATAAAGTATATTAAATCAGTAAAATATGCTCTAGAGTATTGACTCTATAGACTTAAATATCTTTAAATTTTAGCCCAAATTAACATATAATTTTAATTATTAACCCAAGGTAATGTTGCCTTGTAAAAATATAGTTATGCCGACAAGTACAATCCATAATATTACTTGGACTTTGTTACATCATTGGTTATTTTTGATGTCATTTTGTATGAGGTTCAGGGGCCTTGCCTGACAGTTCTGACTCAGTAAACAGACCTGCTTTGCAATGGTGAGTCATTTTTTTTTCTCCTGAGACACATTTAAGGTCATGATGTGCAAATGTCTGCATTCTGGAGATCTCAAAGTTAACTTACCCATGGGAACTCATTATTTCTCTCCCTGCTGAAATTCGTGTTTTTATCTTTAGACTTGAATCTGTAAGAAGTTGACATGGAAGAGAAAAACTGTGTTTAGTGCATAATGTACTGTACAAAGAGCAGCAAAACAAGTTTTATTGCCATTCTGGACACTAACTTTTGTATTAAAGGCATTCTGGGTGTATTCTTCTTTTTGTAACCAAGGCTACAATCACAAAATTATTTAATTAAAAGTGTATTGCCAAAGCCATCCTGAGAAAAAGGAATGAGGCTGGAGGCATCACTCTACCCAACTTCAAATTATACTATAAATTGACAATAATAAAAACAGCTTGATATTGGCGGAAAAATAGACACATGGACCAGTGGAACAGATTGAGAGTTCAGAAATAAACCCATATTAATATGGGCAAATAATTTTGGACAAAAATGCCAAAAATGTACAGTGAAGAAAGGACAGCTTCTTCAATAAGTGGTGCTGGGAAAACTGGAAAG
Source organism: Eonycteris spelaea (assembly GCA_003508835.1). Lineage (NCBI taxonomy): Eukaryota > Metazoa > Chordata > Mammalia > Chiroptera > Pteropodidae > Eonycteris > Eonycteris spelaea. The sequence continues at coordinate 535,368 of PUFA01000360.1, read as the reverse complement.
CCACCAATGAAACTAGACTATTATCTATCACCACACACCAAAATTAACTCAAAATGGATTAAGGACCTGAATATAAGACATGAAACAATGAAATGCATAGAAGAAAGCATAGGAACTAAACTCAAGGACCTAGGACTTAAAGAGGATATTCTGAATTTGACCTCAAAGGTAAGGGAAGTAAAGCAAAAATAAATGAATGAAACTACATCAAACTAAAGAGATTCTGCTCAGGACCAAAAAAATAATAATAATAAAATTAAAAAAAAAAAAATAATAATAAAAAAAACAAGGTAAAGAAGAGACAACCATTTGAATGGGAAAATATATTTGCAAGCAACACCGTAATAAAGGCCTAATATCCAAAATATACAAAGAACTCATACAACTCAATAAAAACAAAATAAAAAATGATCCATTCAAAAAAATGGGACCTGAACAGGACCTAAACAGACACTTCTCCCTCGAAGACATACAAATGGCCAACAAATATGTGAAAAGATGTGAAACATCACTAGCTATTAGGGAAATGGCAATCAAAACCACAATGAGATACCATCTCACACCTATTAGAATAGCTATAATAAACAGAACAAGCAATAACAAATGTTGGTGAGGATGTGGAGAAATAGGAACCCTCATAAACAGCTTGTGGGACTGCAAATTGGTACGGCCACTACGGAAAGCGGTATGGAGATTCCTCAAAAAACTAAGAATTGACCTACCATATGATGGCGTGATTCCTCTACTGGGTATTTACCCCAAAGACTTGAAAACTCATATTCAAAAAGATATTTGCAAACTGATGTTAATAGTAGCATTATTCAGAGTGGCCAGGACATGGAAGCAACCGAAGTGTCCTACAATAGATGATTGGCTAAAGAAGCTGTGGTACATATATACAATGGAATATCACTCAGCCATAAGAGATGAAATACTGCTATTTGCAATATGGATGGCCTTGAAGTAATCACATAAAGTGAAATAAGCCAAAAAAGAAAAGTTTGAAAATCACATGATATCACTTATATGTGGGATACAAACCTAAAAGCAACAAATGAACAGGACAAACAAACAAAGACTCATGGACATAGACAATGGACTTGTGGTTACCAGAAGAGAGGGATGAGGTGGAAAATAAAAGAATAAAATGTTAAAAAAATATATGTATATATAATATGAAAAAAATAATAAGTAAACTGGCATTTTTAAAAAGTGCATTATATATATTGCATTACTATTATTCTATGCATTTTATTTTTTTGAAAATATAATATATTAAAACTTAAGATTTCTAAGAGAGCTGATATAGTGTTAATAGAATATGTCTATAGATTGCACATGGAAAGACAAATCAAATAAGACACTATTGTAGGGATAGACAGAATACAAATATTGAGGAATCTTTTCTTTTCCTCCAGCAAAATCTTAAGATAATTTTTTGTTAATAAGAAAAATTAAAAACTTTATGTTTGGATTATTTCTGTGTAAAATACACGTTAATATAGATGTAAAATATAAACATAAGTTAAAGATTAAACAATTTGTTTAAAAATAATTTACATATACATTATAAATTTTATCTGTGATTTAGTTTTATTTCTGTTTTGATTTTCTCATAACTTGTAAGCAAACAGATGTCAGGCTTGTTCATTTTGAATTTTGTAGGACTCTGGGTATAGACACTCATTCTGAAAAAAAGCACATATTAAACTAAGTTACTAATAATAGACAAAAGGGATTTAGTTTCCACTCGAAGGAAAATAGTATAAACAAAGAGAAATACAAATTAATGGCTATAAGACTTCTGATTATGTCTGTGACATCATAACAAAATTTTAATTAAAAAATATGATACACATATACACACTAGAATATTATTCAGCTATAAAAAAAGCAAGGAATCTTGCCTTTTGCAACAACATGAATGAACCTTGAGGATATTATGTTAATTGAAATTAGTTAGACAGTAAAACATAAAGACTACATGTTCTCACATATGTAGCCAAAAGAAGATGAATAAGAAATATAGAGAATGGTGATTATCAGTGGCTGAGGGTTGGAGGAAATAGAAGTTGGTCAAAGGGTACAAACTTCCAACTATAAAATGAATAAATTCTGGGAATAATGTATACATGGTGATTATAATTAATGATACTGTATTATATACTTGAAATTTGTTAAAAGGTTAAATCTTAAATGTATCATCCCCCCTACACCTCCAAATGGTAATTATGTGAGGGTGGAGATGTTAACTAACCCTATGTGGTAATCATTTTGCAATATGTATGTGTATTAACTCATCATGTTATATACCTTAAACTTACATATATTATATGTTAATACTATCTCAATAAAGATAGAGAAAAAAATTCCATGTGTATTAGGATTTTTCTTTCCTTCCCTCCAAATCCTCACCCCTTTACTTCCACTCCAAATGTGCTTTCTCTGCCAAACACCTATTTATCCTATGAAGTCACGTCTTTAGGATTCTCAGAAGATTTCCAGTTAGATCACCTATTATATAGTGACACAGCATTCTGTAACACAGATTGTTCAATATTGTCAACAAACTCAAACATTCTGAATCAAGTAGCAAAGGAGAATAATAGGTGGCAGCGTGGAATATTGTGACACTAATTAAATAGTCAATTAATGTCCTTACATTTAAAAATAATCCAATTAGTAGATTGCACAGTATTTCATCTTGGCTCAAAGCTTTTCCTTTTACTATTTTCTTCTAATTCCAAAAAATTACATTTTCAGTTCAACAAAAAGACTATCCAATTTCCTCATTTAGTCAAACCAAATAAAGCAACTTCTTGAGATATATAATCTACTTATTTTTCTGCAAGGTATTTTAAATTATTAAATGAAAGAATAAACAGTTGAGTAGAGATTTTACATTATTTAACCTCATCAAATCTGAGTTAAATCAAGAAAATGAGTGGGTAAAAAGTTTAGGTGTGAATGATTAAGAAAGCTCCGCAAAAGAATAATTCCTTAATAAGGAAATTTTTCTATACTCTATTCTCTAGAGTCACAGGAAGTAAATTCTTGCTTTCAAGTGCTAAGGATTCAAAAATAAAGAAATTCTTTCAGAGAATGGGCTATTGGCCCTACTTCCTCCAGCATCTCTCATTTTATTTTATAAAAAGTCATACTGGCAAACTACTTTGTTGAATATGGAAACTCAACTACTTTATCTCTTCTTCTTTATTATATTTATGATTATGTATTTATGTCTCAATGAACTACTAGAATATAAGTTCCATGAAGGCAGACTCTGTATCTCTTGGACACAATTTTTTGTCCTTACTCTGCCAGATGCTGGTGATATAGGTATTCAGTAAATATTTGTGGTTGAAGGAATGAAATAAATAAGGAAGTATGTGCATAGAGTAAATGAAAAGCATGTTTAAAATACTATAATGCTACAACTGTTTTTGTACAAGGTCATTTGGAATGACAGCTATTTTCTTCTATTATAGATGTTTTAGTACAAAGGAAATCTTCATTTATAAAAATATTTTCAGTTGATATTTTTTATAGGCAAAAATTATACATTATCACAAAAACTATGACATTATCAATGGAAAAGCCTATACCTTACTAAACTTTGTACATTTCTTCTTAACTTAGGATGGGTCATAATTTATGACCTCAATCAATATTTGCTAAATATTTATTTATATTTAACCTTAAAAGAAGTCAAATAAAAGCAATTTCAGAAGATGTGTTGATTCTGATGCATACTGAACAATTATTTTCCCTGTTTATGTAATATTACTCTCTAATTATCAAGAATAAAAACTACATTACTTTTTTTGGTATTTTAGTATTCTAAGTACATACCTACTTTATACCTCCCACTGTTACATAATTACTTGAAATTCTCTAAATGCATTACTTTTATTCTTTATATTACTTTTAATGTAGTTAGAATTTGCCTGTCCAAAATGTATTTTTCTGATAAAGGATAAAAATGTATTTTGAAAGCAGAAAAATATGTGGTTTGGTGATAATATCTATACAGAGTGCAAATATATTTGAGGTGGATCATAAGAGATAAATTCTGCAAGCTGGTAATTTCAGAACTATCCAGGTTCAGTCAAATATTTTAGACCATCTCTCTCTGAAGAAACAAAAAAAATATAGGACTTTGATTTGCCTTTGGGTTGAAAGATACAATTGTAATACTTTGTAGTAAAAAATTTTGGTTTGAAGTAGAAAACTAATTAACAAAGCAGGCCAGAAACAATTTCTGAGGCCATTTTAACTGCTTTAATTAGCAGTATTAGAAACTTTGGTTGAAAGGAAATTCTCTGTAGGAATAGAAAAGTAAATTTAGAATGAAATAATTTCCAAAATTGCACTAATTTCCGTTGTGTTTACTCTCTACAATATACCTATGTGACAAAATTCTATTAGATTTATTGATTTTATTAATATATTTATTTTTAGTAAATACCTATGTAAGTTCAATATGTTTATTATCTGATAATGTAAATTAAATGCATTGAAACTCCTTGCCACAATTCAAGTTAACCACAATGCATTTAATTTCACCACAATATAAAAATGGAATCTACTTTATATAAAGGAAAATTTCTGCCTTTTCTGCAAGAGAACATATGTGGGGATTGATTAGTCTTTTGGAGTGCATACCTAGATCTATTTAATAATAAAAGATTTGAATCTTGAAATAATAAGAATAAAGCATCTAAGCTCATGGTGCTGTTCCCATTTCTCAGGCAGTTGCTTCATCGGAAACCTGAAACAACCCATATGTATCAGAGAAATTTGGATCATAATAGGATGACAGGCAAACTTAAACTAAAACGACCATGTTGGGTCTCGCTTCCAGCTGTGCTCTGGGTAAAGGGAAAAAGTGATATTTAAACCGAGATGGTAACTGCTTTATCCAGACAAACGAACAGGGAAGAAGAAAAGTGTGGGCAACATCTGTAATACTTCTTCAAGAAATTGAAATAGATAAAAGGACGTGCCATTGAAGTGAATATTATAATGCTTATGGGGTTTGATCTTAGAGAGAAACATAACAAAATAGTTAAGTGTTTTATATTTCTCAGTCAAATTATATGTTGATAGTATAAGAAAAACAACTCTAAGTTCCCCAAACCAAAAACCAAAACAAAATATTTGTGATTTACTAAAACTTAAAATAACAGTTTTTTAGAGTGACTTCTCTCCTTCTCTTCATCCCTCCCTTCCTCCATCTGTCTTTTCCTTCCTTCCTTCCTTCCTTCCTTCCTTCCTTCCTTCCTTCCTTCCTTCCTTCCTTCCTTCCTTCCTTCTTCCTTCCTTCCTTTCTTCGTTTCTTCCTTTGTTCAACAAATGTATAAACATTTATTAAAAACCTACTACACGATGAGCAGAGTCTTAGCCAATAAGGATAAATAGAAGAATAAGTCACTGTAGAAGCTATTTGCCATGTTGTTCACTGCCCAGGTCCTGAAACTCAATCCCTCTCTATATACAGGAAATTCTGAGTAATTCTTTTCAACATGAGGTCTGTAAGAAGCAGATCTCACCATTACCAGAGAACTTAGAAAAACTAGCTACTTGAATTTCTAGATCTTTTGCTTTGCACATAAAAAGTGACTTAACAGAGACCAATTAGCTGCAAACAATCCAGATTTTAATCAGTGCTAGTGAGGGAAAAACACAAAGAAGATGAGACTCTGTTTTGTGAGCAGCATTGTTTGCCTGGGGTAACTCTGCCATGGCTAGAGTCATGGTCAATGCTCTGAGTTTCATGTTAACAGAAAAAGTGTCTTCCTGAACTGCTTTTGTGATGTGAATTTTTCTGTGCTTTTGGCTGTCATCTTTTTCTTCTTATTTAAAGAACTAAGTTCTTGAGACTTAGTGATAGTTCTTGGCATCATTTAACATCCTCTCAACAAAACAACTTTCTGGTTTAATTAATTAGTTAATGCCACTTTCTTTTGCTGTAAGTAAAAACACCCATCAGTGTAGTCCCATTCCTCATAGCGCTCACTAAATAAAAGGCTAAGCTAGCCAAAAACCTGTCAAACTATCATAATTATTATGGTCCATATTTTATATAAACAATAATAAGGATAAAATGTAATCTGTGAAATAGAAATATTACTATCTATTTGTACTTGACATAGGGCAACACATACTATGAGACAGGAGAATTAAGACATGAGTAGCATTTGAGCTGTGGTTTGAAGAACACGGAATTTAGGTATGCAGAGTTTGAAAGCATATCAGAAAATATCAAGTGATTCAGGGTGATTGGGGCAAAGAATGCATAAAAAATGAAATGGGAAATGACACTAGAAAGATGTACTAAGTTACACCCTGTGAGTCCTTGAATGCCATATATTTGTGTCCCAGAAATAAATGTGACATTTGAAACTTTTTGTATAAAGAAACTTAGAGATAATCACTTATTAAATTACAGTTTATTTATCAAGCAATATTTTAAAATCTACTAACCGTACATTCTACTTTTTATTGAAGTATAGCATATATGTAGAAAAAGGCACAAATTATAACTGCAACTTCATAAATATTTAGTGAGTGAACATACTCATTTAACCAGAACCCAGTTCAGAATTCTATAAGCTCCCTTGCGCCCTTCAAGTGTAACCCCATTCCTGATTTCTAAAACATAGATTATTTATTGAACATTACACAAATATAATATATGGTTTGTGTATGTGCGTCTGTTCTTTCTCTTAACATCATATTTATAAGAAAACCTTCCTAGGCAACAGAGAAGACAAAACATAAAAGAGAGAGTCACTAGAGAAATTTACAGACTTTTAAAGTTTATATTGCACCTATACATACAGCCAAGAAATCCCAACTTCTACGTAGAGTAAGATAAATTCTCCCATTAAAGAGTGAAGAGTTAATTACCTCAGCTTCCATTACCTTATACAACATGTTCATTTTTTTTTTTTTTTTTTTTAGGTGAGGAAACCTTGGTTGACCTCACAGATTGCAAGGACTTTATCAGCTTATAATTCTTATTTTTAAATTTTTATGCCTACAGCACCTGGTCTTCCTAAGTGGTCTCCCATCCAAGTATTAACCAGGCCTGATTCTGCTTAGCTTCTGAGATCAGACAGAATCAGGCTTGTTCTGGGTGGCATGGCCATAGACTACATGTTCACATTTAAATAAGATATTATAAGACAGCACCAAAGGCAAAAATAAGACAATCTAAAGAAATAAGAAAGCATCAGAACTAGATTCAGATCTGAAAACGTTTTCGGAATCATCAAATAGGTATTATGTTATTACGATAAATATATTTATGGCTCTAGTAAAAAAGGTAAATAACATGTAAGAATAGATAGAAATTTTAAGAGATGGAAACTTTAAGAGCAAAATCAAGAGAAAATGCTAGAAATCCAAAACAGTGTAAAAGTATAACAGAAATAAAGAATGTCTTTGATGGGTTCATCAGTAAACTACACACAGCTGAGAACAGGATTAGTGGCCTTGAATACAGGCCAATGGAAACTTTTCAAACTGAAATTCAGAGGAAAAAAAACACACACAGGACAGATCATCTAAGAACTGTAGAATAACACTAAAAAATGTAACATATGCATACATTGAATACCAGAAGAAAAAAATAGACTGAAGTAGAAGAAATATTTCAAGTGATAATGACAGAGAACATCCCAAAACTGACAAACACCAAAACACGGATCTGAAAAATTCAGGGAACATCAAGCAACATAGATACCGAAAAGGCACACCCAGGAATATCATTCAAACTGAAAAAAAATCAAAAAAAAAAAAATATTGAATTAAAGTCAAAGGGGAATGAGTATGAACACTTATTTATTGAGAAACGAGAGTAAGAATTATAGCAAACTTTTCATTATAAATCATGCAAGAAAGATGAGAGTAGAATGATATCTTTAAAGTGTTGAAGAAATAAAATAGCAACCTAGAATTTTTATTCAAGGAAATTATCTTTCAAAAGTGAAGGAGAAATAAAGACTCTCATGGACAAACAAAAACTGAGAATTCATTTCCAGAAAAAAAAAAAATGTTGTTTTTTAGACAGAACAAAAATGGCATAGGTAAGAAACTTCTCACTCCTTAAGTTTGGGCCATACACAGTGACTTCCTTCTAAGAGTATGGTATGAAAAGTGGGGGAAATAATTTACTGATAAACTCTGCCTCAGCTAGGTGACCAAGTTTAACATTAACAGTGATAAGTCATCTTGACAGTAGGTACATAAAATGATGAGAATAACATCTTATCTCTGGTACCTCTCTCCTCAAAATCAACAAACATAGTCTAATCATTAGAAAAACATTAGGTAAATCTGAACTGAGGGACATCTATAGAATACCTGATAAGTTCCCTGAAAATTGTCAAGATCTTCAAAACATGAGAAGTCTGAAAAATTCATAGTCTAGAGCTATCTGAAGAGATATAATGACAAAGGAGATATGACAACCAAAGAAAATGTAGTATTCTGGATAAGATCCTAGAACAAGGCATTAGGCAAAAACAAAGGAAATCTGAATAAGCATAGATTTTAATAATAATGTCTTGATATTAGCTCATTAGTTGTAATAAATGTATCACACTAATTTAAGTATTAAGATTACAGGAAACTGAATGTAAACTCTGTAGTCTCTGTGTTATCTTCAAATTTTCTGTGAATATAAAGCTATTGTAAGAATAAAAAAGTTTATATTTTAAAGCAAAAACAAAAACAAAGAAAAAGCAATTCTTGCAGTTTTCCAAGTATTAAGTTGTGCATATTTACATTATCAATTTAGATTCAGGACTGCATTATATTTCTAACTCTAAGTATTAAAAGAGATATCTTAAAATCTTTGATAAAGAATTCTTTACTCTTTTAATCATAATTCTATATCTCTATGTCTAATAGTATAGACACAATTAAAAAAAAAGTAAGCAATGTTGGGATTCCATTTTTAATATAATAATGTAAATTGTTATAGGATACAGTGACATTATCTTATTAGAAGTACTATAAAACTAATTAATATACTAATAATCTTTGCTCTTAAATTTCTTAGAAAATTTGATGTTATTTTACTATACACTTAAAAAATATAGGCTTATTTAGCATATCTTTGAGGGACTTAAACATATTTCAATTTATCTGAAAAAGTTTTAATTTGCAGATTCCTAAACAATTATTTAAATACCAGAACCAGACGGTGAGATAAAGGAACTTGCCTGAATGTGTCTGGAACTTTATTTATTTGTTTGCTTATTTTCCATGAGCAGGATAGGAGGTTAATTTGCTCCCTCAAAAACCAGTTATAAGGTCTAGATCTTAAATGTCATTCATATGTACGCCATCTGACTTTGCTATGTAAATTGAACAGAAGCTACTCTTGTGATATTGATTATCAGGGTATTTTAGAGATTGGTCTTTTAAGGTCAGTATTCTGTTAATCTTCACAACTTTTATGGGAAATACTGTTATTTACAGATGAAGAGACTTCATGATGCAGTGATGTGCCAAAAGATGCAATGTACTCTTAAGCAATGGGTAAAGTCAGTATGTGTTAGAGCTCAGTTCTTTATCACTATGTATACTGTCTCCCCAAATTTTAGATCCTGCCCAGTGCGTATGTTTCTTATGTAATATATTGGAAGTAAAACTATTATGGGTTAAGAATGTCTCCTCTCCACCCCACCCCTCAAGATGTTAAAGTCCTAATCTTGAGTTTCTCAGAATATAACCTTATATGGAAATAGTATACGTGTAGAAGTAATCCTGTTAAAATAAAGTCACTGGAGTGGTTCTTAATCCAGTATAAAATTGTCCTTACAGAAAGAAGAAATATGGACACAGAGACAGACATGGACAGTAGAAAGATGATAGGAAAACACAAGGAAAACACTGTGAAGACGGAAGCAGATGTTGCAGTGATGCTGCTATAAACCAAGGAGCATTAAGGACTGATGGCACCCTTGGAAGTTAGGACTAGGCAAGGAAGGAATCTCTCTCACAGAATTCAGGAGTATGGCCCTGCCATAATCTTGATTTTGGACTTTGACCTCCAGAACCGGAAGATAACACATTTCTATTATTTTAAGCTGCCCAGTTTTGGGTACCTTGTTATAATAGCAGTCCTAGGAAATTATACAGAAACCAAAGCAGAATTTCTGTTGCACTAAATATTTTCAGACAGTGATTTTACTCATCTTTCTACTTATTTGATATAATTTGACATAGAATGGATGTAAGAATTTTATCAAAATTATTATCAAAATTGTATCAAAATTATTTGCTATAATTTTACATAGAATTGATATAAGAATTTCATCAAAATTTCTTCCAATTTATGCAAGCTTTATTCATAAATTTTTTCATGCTGTCAGTGTCTTCTAAAAATTCACAGCTTCCCCAGACAAATGAAATGAGCATGCATTTTTCTTCTACTGTTTCAGATGTTTCTGAGCCATAAGGGGGCTGTTGTTTGTCCCTTCCTAGAAACCAAACTCTAACTTGATTTCTCTATTTTTAAAAAAGACTGTATTATGTAATCATTGTATATCTATCCTGCTTTCCAGTTGCTTACATAATGCTGGACCCTACCTTTGCAAGCTTTAAAAAATTGAATAGTATTACTGAATCATTTACAAAGGAAGTATGTCACCCTATTTCTTCACAGTATGGGTGGGTGTGCACACACCCAAGTACTTGTGTATTTTAGTGATTCTATATGAGCACATGTGCACTAAATTTTTATGTCTCTAATAACCTCTTTTCTTTAGTTATTGATAGCATTAATTTGACTTCCCTAAGTATACACATCTGGAGAAGGAAAGCAGAAATTTGTTGAGTGCCAGAAGTCAGCCTGGGGCTATACATTCACTGTGGAAAATCCACATATGAATATGTCAGAGTTGTCTGATAAGTTTCTTCCTTTATACTAAACAATAGGTCAGATGACATGAAGGTTTAATGCGCTTTAAGAAGTGAACTAATTTTGCTTTCTTACCAAGAAGTTCCTTTTTTTTTTTTCAAAATTTAGTCAGATATAGTACAGTAGTTTAATTCATGATTTGACATAACAAACACCCTAACAAGCGAATTATCAGATTTATGATTTGCATAATTCAATTAATGAGCTATTTCACTGATATACATATCCCTGAGTTTACATTTCTTATTTTATGTTTTATTTCACATTTATTTTACAAAGTCTTGCTGCAATGATTTCTAAAGTTATGTTGGTTGTATTTTACGTTCCTATAAATTCCTTAAGATCCTAACTGGCAGTGGCTAATGGAATTGCTAAAGATAAGTCATTTCTACAGCTTTTTCAGTTAAAACCGTTTAAAAAGAAAATATATCATAGCAAAGACATGCTGTTATGTTCTGTCAAAGCCAGTTCATGTAATTTTTAACAATACAAAAAATATTACCTGTGAATCTCTTATCCACAAATAACATAATTTGGTACTTGTGCTGTATATCATTCTAATTGCAGCTCTATCTTTTATGCTAACGACAGCCTCAAACTATGAGTAAGAGGAGGATTTTTTTACTTTCATGAGAGGTTTTAATTATATAGTCTCGCAATTGTCTTTGTTGCTTAGTATTTGCCTTCCTTTCAAAACACAATACTCCAATTTATCAGGTAATCATTCTACCTGCTCTTTTATCTCTAATTTCACATATTCATCCAAAAGATTTAAAAATAATTATTTTACGATGCATCTACATTTGTCTTACTTTCAAGGAGAATGATTTATTTCTAAATGCTTTTAGTTATAACCTCTACCATTAGTAAGCACTGTGTAAATTTCAAAATACACGAAAATGTAAAACACAGGAAAGCTTTATAAGATAAAAATATGAAAATTTGTAGATCAAAAGATGAGGAATGATATCTATATTTTTTATCTGGCAGTTACACTTTGAATTGGACCAGCAAATTTTATATTTGTAAATCTATTAGACAATCTAGCTATACCACAGTTTTTCTCTTTTTAGTATGTCAAAGGAGAAGCAATAAATATATAATAGTTCATCTTTAAAACCATTACAAATTAATTAGAACTCTTTTAATCAATACTTGTTAGCATTTAAAAATTGCAGCATTTGCAATATTTCTTGTATCTGATCTTTAACCTTCCGATCCCCTCCCTCCCTAAGAAAATGAGCTTTGAATTATGGAACATGTTCCTGGAGTGTCATCTTGGAAAGCAAGTGTTACTTATAAAATATGATACACACACTAGAAATATTGCCTATTAAGTTTTATAATATTTTTCTAAATTTATATTTGACTAATAGTGTTTATTAATTCTTTGTGAACCATAGTTTTTTTTAAGTTACAATATCTTCAATTTAATGATATGATTATTGTTTAAATTTTTATTTATTTTAATAAGTATTGTATTATTAATAATTTCTAAATGTGTTCTATTGAGTAGTTAAAAAACATCATATTTGAAAGGATAAAAAAGATTTGTATCTTACAAGCTGCACAGCTTTAGGTAAGTTATTCAAACTCCGTGAATCACAATTTTCTCATCAGTCAAATGGAGATTATAATAGTACATAGCTCAGAGAGATAATTCAGTCAAGAAAAAAAGCATTAAACACCTGCTGTATTTTAAGAGCATTTCTGGGTACTGGGACACCAATTTTAATTATGAAGCAAATCCCTACTGTCCTGGAATTTATATTCTAAGAGGCAACAAAGTGAGCGAAAACAAGTAACAAATAAATATATAAAACATTAGGAATTCTAAGTATGATGGGCAAAATTTAAAAGAGTAAGCAGTTCAGAGTGAGATGGTAAGAATGCTATTTAAATTGAGGATGATTGGTAAAGACTTCTTTGCTCTGGTAACATTTGAACAGAGATCAAAATTAAGTGAGAGAGTCATGAAAGTATCTAAGAGAGAAGAAAGCAGTAAGCACAAAACCCCTAAGGAGCATGTGGTGTCTTTAACTTGCATCAAACAGGCCACTATGGCTGCAGTAAAATGAACAAGAATAAAAATGAAAATAAGTGACATCAGAAGTTGGCATGAAGGAGCTGAGAATGGAAAAAGAGACAGATAATGTAGGCCAAGGTATAGACTAGGTTCTAGCCTTAGAGAGCCAGAAATCATTGAGAGGTCTTGAGCAGGGAAATGACAAAGTCTGATCTATATTTTGAAGAGTTTGGTCCAGATGTTTATAAATAATAGACTGATGATGACTAAGGATAGAAGCAGTAGTTTCATCTAGAGTGAATTCCCAGATTGGTTCCTTCTTATGGGCTCTTTGCCAGCTACTTCTGTTTCTGTCTAAGATGATGTTCTCACCATTCTTTGTGGTTGATTCCCTCTCAATCAACAAGTTTGGGCTCAAATATTATGTTGTCAGAAAATCCTTTCCAGACTACCTTTTCTAAACTCTTTTCACTGTCACTCCTATAACATTATTCTAATATTTGAACCATGAATGTATTAATATTTGAGATCAATTATTTCTTGTCTATTTGTTCAGTAAGTGTTTCCTCTAAAAGAACAAGGATGCTATCTGTCTTTTTCCATTGTTGGATTTTTCATTGCCTAAAAATGTACTGGGACATGAGAGCTATTCACATAATATTTCATGAGGAAAATTGATTATCTGAGGTACATAGAATTTTTTTTAAAGAGTATTTAATAAATGTGTAATATACCAGTGACAAAGACTCTCCTTGGCCGAACTTTAGTCAGGCCTCTCTGAGTTCTCTTTTCAGCTAGACCTCAATCATGTCCCACATTATCATGAGTTCTGCTTAGCCCAGTTTTAGCTATAATCCCGCTAAATCAGTTTAGAGAGATTCTCTTATTCTTGATATCCAGTCGCCATGTCCTGCCTTCAGCAAGAATCCTATTAAGTTGATTTAACAGGAATCCAGGATTTCCATACCTTTAAATTCTCCTCTTAGCAATTTTCCATCCACAGACTCCACACCCCTGCTCACCTCCTCGGCTACAAACCCCAACTTGTCCTTGTATTTGAAGTTGATTCCTATCTCTTTCTCTATTGAAATACTATTTCTGAACATTTGAATTACTTTATTTTTTTCACTATTATTCAGAATGTATGTACAAATAAATTTAGCCTGCATTATTGACAGTTTTTTTCTTAATCTAATATTTATAATGGATCCTGAGGTATAGTTATGGCAAGCAAGTTTATTCAAAACAATCATTTCACTAAAAACAAATGAAATGTCAGTTTATTAAAAAAAAAGAAAATGAAACAAAATCCATTCTGGTACATAAAATGCTGATAAAACTTAATAAAGAATTACCTTGCCCAAATCATAGAGAAATAAGAGAGCTCAGAAAAATGAGGCAGAGCTATAAAGTTTACTTGGCCTGAGGGTATTTTCTACTTCAATCTAAACAGGCTGCTAATTTGAAATTTGGTTGAAAGGGAGACATTTTCCCTACTCCACATTAAAATGTAGAAAAATGAAAAATCAATTAAAAAATTAAGATTGTGTTTAACATAAAAATTAAAAAGGGCATAAGATCTTTGTTGTAAAAAATATATACATATATATCTTTAGCTACAAATATATATCTACATACAACATATAATTGTATAATTGCATATATATGTATATATAATATATTTGTGTATAAATGTGTGTATATGTATATATATACACGTATACACACACACACACACACACACACACACACAAAGGAAAAAGTAAAGAAGAGGGAAAGAAGAAGAGAAGGAAGAAAAGAAATTACTATTATTCACTATGCGTAAGTTCCATGCAAAAAATGCATGAAATCTATTTTTGTTTATGTGTGTGTGTGTGTGTGTGTGTGTGTGTGTGTGTGTGTGTGTATTCTATGTCATCATGATTTGATGAGGATGTAAAGACTTGGAAGATATAAAAAATATTTCCAAGGTTCTAGAGTAGTATAAAGTACTTGTAAAGGTTTATGCATAGTCCTTTTTGATTCTAATGTATGTGTTAATTCATATCTTTCCCAATATATATGGGCATCATTCTACAAGTATATTGTGCTATGATCATGTTGATGGGAGCCCACAGACTTGTGGTCTCATTTGTGCCAAGATATGTAAACTCATCCACTTGCATGTACTCATTTTTGTTTCCTATCATAAATGGAATTTTGGTGCTTATAAAGAAGTTTAAATACATGTATTTTTCCAACACCTGCAGGATAAATTACCATTTCAAACAGATGTTTGATACAGCCATTCTGTCATATTTTATTATTATTACTATCATCATCATTATTTTGATCATTCTTATTATTTTAATTTTAAATCCTCATGTAAATTAGAATTTTTTTTGATGATGATTTTGGCCTTGTGGATATAAATTGAATCATTGAAAATAATTCTTTCTTCAAGTAATATCAGTCTTAACTTTGTATAAACTTACTTTGTCCTTGACTTAATAATGTGTTTATGACTACATTGAATAAATTAATATGCCCTGGAAATATCTAAATAGTAAAGTCTACTATCTAAATTTCTCAAATGAGTGAATATATTCTTTCATATACCCAGGTAGATCCAGGAGAATTTGCTTTATTGAACTTACCTGGGTCTTTCAAAATAATCTGTAGAATCTAATTGTTTTTTTAATAAACAATGTTAAAAACAAAATCTTATGTAATTTTTAAACTCATCAAAAGTTTGCTTTTATTAAATTTGGTGTAATGATCTAATATTATTTTGTCTCATTTGTCTTTTATTAAACAATGCTCTTTTTGAGTATAGGCAGTTTGCAAGGAAAGGTATGATCAATTTGTTTTCAGCAGAAGTAAATAGTTTCAGAAGATCTCAGTCCACTTTAACAAAATTGTCATTGTAATTTGCTCTTAAGTTAAATACTAATAGCTATTAAACAAAATACTCTGTCTCTGCAGGAAACAATGAAAATGTTGTTGATGTATTTAAGAATGTAATTTCAGTCCTCATTTCTCAAAGTTGTTAATGATCTTACTCTCGAAGTGAAATTCTAAATAATTTCACTGTATCACTATTTACTATTCTTCATCTCTTTTTATTTCAAAAATGAAATCTTCTCTTTAAAATGATATTTTGAATACTATAGGCAGAAAATATAGTTATTTTATAATGTGTTGATATCCATTCTTTAGTGTTACATACTACTTGTTTATGAGTGTTATAATCTAATAAATTAGATAGATGGCTTTTATTTGGTACACTAAAAATAATACACTTAGAATTTTCAAAATGTCAAGTTGATGTTTTGTTGTTCATGTTGTGGGTGTCAACTCCTGGGGTTAAGGTCAATTATATAAATTCTAGAATGAGAAATAGAAACTTCTTTATTATTTCTTGTAAGGCAATTTGTGGTTAGTCTGTCAAAATATTCACAATGTCATCGTGAAACAATCTATGACCTAGTTTTTACTACTTTTTACTAATTAATAAATTATTTTATTCTTCAGCAGGAACTATTGAAATTTTTTTTGCAAAATTATTTGTAAAAAAATTCATGAAATTGTGTCAGATGTATAAATAAGCATTTCTGCAGAATGTTGCCCCTCCCATCGCTGCCAACATTGCTCCACATAAGCAAACATATGCACATAGTTTGAACAAAATTTGGAATATAATATATAATACATTCGTCTTTTAAGATCTAAGGGCATAATGAACATTAAAATTTACTGATTCAAAAATTTTCCACATTATTTGACCATTGGATCTTTTCTTTCCAAATTCATATTAACAGAAGTACATTGTAAAATGCTGCTCTAGGTAGTAGGGAACCATGGAAGGTTTTGGAATTCATGAGAACAAGGACTATATCTCTGTGCATACTAGCATCTATCACATTGCTTTGCATATTATAGGTGGTTAACATATTTGTTGAATAAATAAATAAAAGGAATAACCAGATCTCAGCTTTCCTTCAAGATTAATTTTGCAATAATGTATACAAAGAGTGGAATGGAAAATTTAGAAGCAGTGAAGTTGAATAGGAAGCTATTATAATAGTTCAGATAGAAACTGTGAGATTATTTCAGAAAAGACTTGCTTATTTTTAATGTAATGCCTTCTCTGCTTATCTGTATAAGTATCAAAACTCCATTAATAAGAATGCAGATCCAATTTATTTCCTGAGGTTTGGTCTTTGTGTTCATACTTTAATAAACATATTTAGTATATTGTTCTGGTACCTCAAGTACAGTTTGTTGGGGACATTCAGTTCATATGTCATTTCAGTTATTTTAAATTTCTCCATTAGTACCACCAATGAGCCATACCTAATGCCACAGACAAAACAAGATTACCGAAGAGTGTTTATTCAATCACTGTCAAAGCCATTCTTACTGGAACTCTTTTTTGCTTCAATAGACAGGTGAGACAACCCTAAGAAAATACTAAATGACAAGTTAACATGGAAAAATCGGAGACAAAGTACAGTGAAAAAACTTCCAAAGTACAAGGTTAAGCTAAATTATCATTTTTATTTTGTATCATTTCCCTGCTTTAGATATCCTTTCTATCAATCTGTTGAAACCAAATTCTTTCTTGAAAATTCACCTAATCTGCCTCTTTTAAGATTTCTTTCCAAATATATTCTATTATAATGCACCTTTTCTTCAATTTTTGATTAACTTGTGCTAAGGGTCATTATTGAGCACCTACTACTATAAGTCAGTTAATATTCAACCTACTGGAGAAATAATAATGGAAAAAATAGACAAAGAATCTGGTATCATAAAACTTACATTTTAGCATGAAAGGGAGATGATAAGCAATCAACAAAATAAAATTTGTCAAGTAGTGATAAGAGTTGCGGGAGAAAAAATAAAAGCAGAGTAAATAGGTAAAACTGATTATTGAAGTGATGCACTTTTGTGAAATAACCATTGGTGTTTATGTCAACATCATGCATGAACTGTAATAAAATGACTGACAAAATTTTTGATGTTTCACTGCTGACAGCTTTAAGCCTCACACCTCTTGTTCTCTTCTGCTTTACATGTGGGCAAGCTGAAAAGAAATTACAGATGTTCTTTCTTTTGTCACCAGTGGGAATTTCAAATTATGCAAGCCCCTGCCAGCATTCAGGAACTTCATCTATTAACCACAAAAACAAAAAGAAAACCCAATCTCATCTTCTTTCCTGCTCTCTTAAAGCATTTTGGGGCCAGCTTGGGAACACTGCCCTCCTACCACCAGAAAACCTCATTGCCATCAATCTTAACATCCAAATAAAGCTTTTTTTGGGGGGTCCATATTGATGTGGCAGAATGGCTGCAACACTTGTAGATATAAATAAGTCAAAATATGAGCAAAGGTCCAGAAGTATCAAGTATCCTAGTTGAGTGGACTAAAAATAGTCTTACTAGAGTAAACATTATGAAGGTTAAAATGGTGGAAGATGAGAGTAGATAGCAAGGCATGTAATGTGTCACTAAGTACAATGTATTCCTTGGTATGCTGATGAGAGCACAGGATTTGGAGTCAAAGAAAACTAGAATGAAACCCTAGATTAATGATATTAGGAGAGCCAACTAATTTCATGGAGTCTTAATTTGTCCCTAAGAGGTTATATTGCATCCAAGCTTGTATTCATGGCATTCTTTTTCCACAACACTGAGTGGTTTACCATAATGTTCATATTTGATGTAAATCTTCTCTTCAATATTTAAGCCCTATCTAGGTCCTACCTAACAATTCAACTTTATCTTTTGAAATTTCTTGATACCTTATATTATCAATAATGATTTGAGTCATAATAAACCATTTGAATATTCTAGAACATGGTACGTTCTCTCACATAATCCGTGGTACTACACCAGCCAATTCTTTGTGTAGAACCCCTTTTCTGGCCTGCTTTAGTCCTATGTCTAGAATACCCTTTCTGGCCTGCTTTAACATCTACACTGAATTTATTTGGCCTTTTAATTACAGTTACTGTGACTCTTTTTTTTAATGGACTTTTTCCTAGACTATTCCAGTCTGAGTTTCCCTTTTATGCTGACATATGACTTTGCATCATATTGTTTTTCATACTGTGTTGTAATGGATCAACTAATCCAAGAAATAACTACCTAATTTTAAAACTATATTTTTTCTCTTCCTCTGTTTCTGGTGCCTGACATATAATAGGCTATAAGTAAAGTTTTGATGAATGAATGGGTGAATGAACAATTCTGAAGACACAAAATCAGATTTTGTTAGCAACAGGATGTAAAAAATAAAAGAAAGACACACAGAAAAGTATTTTATTTTCATTGTGTTCTGAAATGGTGCAGGCCATAATCAGCTTAGATGACATTCTGTTTCAGTCAAATAGAGTAGCTGGAAATTCAGGGCCATGGCTCAAAGAGGGTGTCAGGTACAAATACATGGTTTTGTGAATTAAAGGTTTACACATATTTGATATTTAAAGAATAATTAAAAATATTTGGCTGGAGAATAGAATTACTATAAGCCACTGGAAATATAGATAGTAATATAAAAATAAAGGGGATCCAGTAAATAAGCCTGAAAAAAACCAATATTACTTTATGCGTGCTTATTAATTTTGCTTATTTTTTTCACCAAACTATAAGAGGGCTCCTTAGTGTTTGGACAAGATTGGAACAACACACAGTAAATATTTGTGAAAAGAATAAGTTTCCAGAAAGTTGGGACGAGAACCAGTAGATGGTGTGTTATAGGAACGATATTTTATATGCTGAGTTTATTTATTTTAATGTAATATTAGTCAATAGTGATATTTAAATGGTATACACAAAATCTAAACTATATTTAATATGAAATCGCCAAATAAAACTAGTTAGTTTTCTTTTGTCTTTTTGAAATCAATTCATATAAGTTTTTTTTTTTTTTTGCCCTATCCTCCAATGACTGAATATAATGGATATTTTAGCATTTCTGACTTTTCATTTACTCTGGTCCTCAATTTTGTTAGGCCATTTATATTTTATTATTCATTTGAAGTTATTCTCTTCTATTATTTTTCTGTGTATATTATGTATCTAAGTCATTTAGATGAAACATTTTTATTGCATTTAACCAACAATAAAACATCAACATTCACTTAGTATTATAAACAGTCTCAAAGAAATTCTTGAAGTAATACTTGTGACTATTCCAATAGGTGTTTCATCAATGCTAAAAAATTATATTATACACTCTTTGAAAGTAGGCAAATATTTACCCCTTAGATGCATTTTAAATTTCTGTGAACTTATTTACTATTATGGACCAAATATTTATGTCTCCCTCAAATTCATATGTTGAAACCCTATTCCCCAATATAATGGTGTTGAAAGGCAGGGCCTGTGACCAGTCATTAGGATTAGATGTGGGCCCTTAGCTAAGTCATGAGAATGACTGCTTCTCTCTGCTCAGTTATGCTAGGATACAATGAGTTTACAGCTACCTACAAGCCAGAAAGCAGGCTCTCACCAGACACTGGTGGTGCCTTGATCTTGAACTTGTAATTCTTTAGAACTATGAGAAATAAGTGTTTGTTGTTTAAGCCACCTAATTTATGATTGTAAATTATGAGAACCTGAGCTAAGACACTTTTCTAATACAAATTTAGTTAACATCTATTATTTTCATGTCAGGTGATTAAGCGTTGATTCACCAGGACATTCGAGTTAATTTTTAAAAAATTAACAAAATATATATGATAATTTAATTTATCTTAACCTATAAAAATATCCCAGTAAATACTGGTGATTTATTCAAGTATCCAGTGTTTTGATGAATTGGTTTATTTAACTAGAAGTTGACAATCTCATTTTTATAACCCTATATTATTTAAAATATGATCTTAACATTTAGGTATTCAGTTTTCTATATAGAAATTCATTACAATATGTAAAATATAAATATTAATTTTTTTCATTGGACATATTCAGCATTTTCTTTCAGAGTAAGTAAAAAAATCAAAAGATAAATAACATTTACTTTATTTCACCATCACAAATTGCAGTGAAAATATTTTAATTGATTAATACAAATTATTCTCAATTGAGTATTTGTTTGTGCCAGGAACAGTATGAGAAACTTAGCATATTCAACCCCTTTAAATCCTCACAATAGACCTATAAGGAAATAATTTCTTTTTTTTTTTTTTGGTAAGGAAGCTGAGGATTAGAAAATTAAATAATGTGCCTATTTCTTCAGCTCCTATAGTAGAATTGGCATTGGACAAACTTGTCAGTATAGGCAATCATTTCCACAATCATTTCTGCTGGTTATTTGAATAATTGCATTATTAATTTTAGATGAACATCACATTAGAACCTAATCCTAAAACAAAGATTTGAGGGCTATTAGATCATTGGGAAGGGCATTGTACTATGACCCTTAGGCTCTGAAAGCAGGGCTTTGGCCCAAGCTGGTACCTCAGGGCCTCTCGTGATTTGGAGTGATTTCCTCAATTGTTTTGGAATGCTTTCCTCAGATTTTTTATGTCACCCTCTGGTGGTTGTCGGCATCTCAGACCAGCAAAATGTCACAGGGTCAAACTGCTTGGCGGCCAAAAGTGCCTTCCTTGAACTTGTAAGTCTTGTTGGCACTAGCAGTATTGTCACAATGGCGTGTGCTAAACTCTCACTGTGAATCTCATGAGACATAGTCCCTGTTTTTCTTTTTGGGGAGTTTTCCAACCTTTTACTCCATTCACAAGGTTGACTAAATGTCCTGAGGTGCTCTGTGACTCCTCCATATAGTTGTCTCAGGGCCCTGGTTCCAGGAGGATAGCCTGGTGAAAGACTGGTCCTACTAGCCAACACAGAATTTCTTCCCCACGATAGTATGAGATTAGATAGCTGGGATAGCGCTGACATATGAGGAAGAAAGTAGTCTGCCTATCCAGATTCATATCATTTGTTCATGCCGGGGACCTGGAGTAGCCATCAATCCTACATAGATCACATAGACAGAGCCTAGGTGAAAGATAGTTTTTGAAAGGAAGAGATAGAATCTATTATCAGGACCAGAAATACTGTATTGAAAAAAAAAATTAAATGCAATATATTGGCTATATTCTACCACATCTATGGGTGTCCAGAAACGTTTTTTCCATAAACTCCATTTTAAAAATGTTCTCTCTTAACTTGTTACAACTATTCTATATATAATTACAAACTCACTCATCCTGTCTCCAGAGGAAGACAACACATAGCCTACCCAGTTCCACATCCAGAGTGATTAGCATTCTTTTCATTCATGTCCAGATGGAGCTCATCACAGTGCAGTAATCTTTAAAGAAATAATACATTTTATAAACTCTCACACATCCAAACACAATGGTGCAGGAGTATGGCAGTAAAAGTTACCATTTGGAATATAGTACAGGAAGAAGAATCAAAGTAATCTTTCTGGCAAGGATAAAAAACAATTCTGTCTTAGAAGAGAAGTGAGTTCTGTGACAACCATGTTAGTTTGGCTGACCAAAAATAAAAAAATAAAATAAAATAAAATAAAATAAAATAAAATAAAATAAAATAAAATAAAATAAAATAAATAAAATAAAATAAAATAAACTGTTCTCAGTAGGTGTAATTTAATCTACTGTCCATATATAAATAATTATTTGGAAGACTTTCTTTCAAGGTCTGCATTACTTTATTCTACTCTTCCAATATATCCGATGGCCGAGGGACTTTCTATGATAATAAATCAAGCATGTGACAGACTCTAATTTGGCCTTTGTCTTGCAATATAAGTTTTCAATTAATGTTAGTTTGAATCCAAGTACTAGTAGTTTGAATACTGAGAATTATCTTACTATCAAAATGTACAATCCATGCTGTAAAGGATTTTTCTTTGTAATATTACAGTAGCTTAATAAATATTGCTGTTCTCCACCATGTTCTATCATGTCTGCCCATGAAATAGTTGAACTTGCTTATTTCTATCTCCCTTTATTATCCTATGTCAATTCATCATTGCCCACTGTCTAAAATACAATGTGAGCTTACTAAATGGTACCTCTTCCATAAGCTTTGTTCCACTTAATTCTATTTACACATCATGGGAAAACTGTAGGTTTTGAAGATGGATCATATCTTGTTAATCCCATCTTTAAGTTGTGTCTCCTTGCTTTAAAGATTAAGTTTAAAAATTCTTATGATGGTCTAAATTCTAGTTCCTCTTTTCTTCTCTATACTTCTGTCCTCCACTCCACTGATTCACCTCTCCCCTTTGTTCCCTATATTGCGGCCACTTTGAACTTATTCTAGTTTCCTAAATATTCCACAATATTTCAAATTTATTCCTTTAATTTGCTTTTCATCCAATTGAAAATATCTTTTGACCAACTCCCATCTCTCTTTTCTGCTTTTTATCTGGCAAATTCCTGATTGTTTTACACATCAGGAAGATTTTGACAGGCCTCAAGTTAAATTCCCTTGATGATAAACCCTTAAACTCAATTTAATAACACACATTCCTCTTATAATTACTTGCTAAATGTCTGCATGGCAGACATCTGTTGTGTTAACCTGCACAGCACCACTTCTGGTACATAATTCTCTTTTCCTTTTGGGAGTCATCCACTCTACTGACATTTTCATTTCCAGTAGTTAATGTGGGATGTCCTGCACACTGATACAGGACAGAGAACATGACTGAGACCTAGCCTTAGAACTATGCTTTTTCTTCTATTTCTTAGCTTAATGGCAGATATAGGCCCCTCCCTCAGAACAACAATAGGTCTGACTTGACCCCTTCTCTCTATGCTGCTTCTAAAAATGATTTTGTAAAAAGGAGACATTTATTATTATTGTTGTTGTTGTTGTTGTTGTTGTTGTTGTTGTTGTTATTATTATTATTATTATTATTTGGATTAGAGGGGGAGGGATCTGAGAGATCAAGCATTTTCTGGGCCCCCGAAAAGGAATGATGAGCTGTTGACACAAACTCAAGTCTTTGAAATTTTAAGACAGAATTAGTGTTTAATTTTTAATTGACCTCTCTTTTTAGTTTCTACTTGATAAAGTTTTGAAAAAAAATGAGAATCCCAGCTTTTTGCAACATCTTCTTGTATTTAGATTCCTAATGTATATAGTAATGTTGAATGAACAAAAATTAGTTAGCTCAGAGTGGTCTCCAATTTTTTGGCACAGGGACTGGTGCCCGTATGAGAATCTAATGCCTGATAATCTGAGGTGGAGCTGAGGCGGTGATGCTAGTGCTGGGGAGTGACTACAAATACAGATGAAGCTTCATTGGCTTGCTCACCACTCACCTCATGTTGCCTGGTTCCTCACATTCTATGGACCAGTACTGGTCTGCAGCCTGGGTGTTGGGGACCCCTGAGTTAGCACATATTTTTAAAGTTTAAAAAGAACAAATGAATAAATAACTCAACATTTTTTCTTTTAATAAGTTCTTACAGCCAGAGCAAGAAAACTTACTTTACAGATTATTTTTCCATCCAGACTTCAAGAGAATATTTTAGTTAAGATCCTAAAATACATATCCACCATAGGAAAAGATTAGGGTATTTTGAGATATGAAAAAATTCCATTTAACTGTTTTAAACACTATCTTTATTTTCCATGCTGGAACATGTTAAGAATAGATTTCGTAAAATAAATTTGAGGAGCTAGGTAGTTTTAGAGTCATCATTAAAATTTCTGGTTTTTCATTTTCATACGGTAAATCTTTTATATTCCTTTTCCCCTATTCTATCATAAAAGTCAGTTCATTTAATCAGTTTATTACTATTTAAAAATCTGTTTTTATTGAAAATATTTGTTTTATTTATTCAAATCTTAGGTTATATAGTATCTTTGAAATGGACAGTATATACAGGTAAAAATAAGAATGGAATGCCTGGAAATCCATTTCTAAGATTCATATTCAAATAGACAGGGAAATATTCATGTAGAAAAATAAAACACTAAATTCTATAGCAACTCTAAGAAATACAAATAATAATCTAATATTTATCAGAATCAAAGATTCATTAAATCAATTACATCACTGATTGGAACAGATTAAAACAAAATTTATCAAAGTTTTTTCTGTTTAATTTTTTTAAAAAGAATTCCTATGCATAATCTTATTCATTAATAAATCTCAGATTCTGTCTGATACTAATATTTGTATTGTCCAAGGAAGAAGTAAACCATATCCTCATTACCTTTCCTTCGCCTTTCAGAAATATGGTTTGGAGATATCCTAATATATACAAATACTTAAGAAAATTCCCGAGCAATACATTTAAAGAGTTACAAGCATACAAAATGATACTAATTTTGGAAGTATGAAAATGAAAAATATTCCATTTTAGTGAATTTGTTTAATAAATAATATAATATCTCATTTATGACAGATATCATCTCTTCATATTCTATTTCATCCCTAGCTTTTTAAACTTTTCTGGAATCCTGGCAACTACATTTCCAAAACTCACTTGTTAGCAGAATTTCAGTTTAGGCTACATTAATTGTGAGACACTATGGTATGATTTAGAAGACAGGAAAGAAAGAGAAGTACTATGCTTCTAGATCAGCAGTATATAGTCAAGAGAACTCAGATGTGAGGTTCATAGCAGTTTACAGTTGTGATCTTATGCTTTTGCACTGGGGCTTATGCAGCTGAAATTTTTGATATCTACCTTCTGAGATTCTAGTGCTTCCTGAATTCATCAAGGCCAACAGTGGTCATCAGTGTCCTTCACTACTGCAATGCTGTCAGTGGCTCTACAAATGCATACTTTCTTGTATTAAATACCTTTTGGTTAAATGTCTAGAGCGATACCTGTTTTCCTAGACAAACTTGATGTGTGTGTACATATTTAAACATCAGTATGTATACATACAGCACAGTGAGTGTTGTAAGTATGAGTGTACATATAATATATGTGTATATTATATATACACACACACAATGAGAGTAATATATGTGTGTGTATATATACATATATCCTGTAAATGATTGTGTATATATACATATGTGTGTATACATATCCTATATATTTGATATATAGAATAAAAATGTGTATATATATATGTTTAAATATATTGAAAAATGATGTTATTTAATAGTATGGATGCAGTATAAGTAAGTTATGAATTATGTAAATGATGTCTTGACCTTAATTATTTACTGAGATGCATTGTGCAGAAATATAAGCAGACTAAAATCAAACACATCACTTCTTACTTTAGCTCACTCAAAAATAAGAACTTGCTATGTGCTTAAGATATATACTTCCCTAATGTTGTAACAAAGAAAACATAATTTGTAAACAAGACATTTTTTTTAATATACCCTTGTGTACTACACAGGTGTTAATGCATGAATAAGAATGAAGTAACCTTGAACAACTAAAATGCAAGGTGTGTCTATAACACCTAAGACCATAAAAAGTATTAAAAAAAAAAAAACCCTCTCAGGGAGTCACAACATTGGTCTCTGAATCTTTTTAGAATATATTGAGAATTTTCACAAACTAGAGTAAAGGTATCAGGGAATAAGCAATTCCTTAGGCAGATCCGGCTGAGGGTACCAGCAAGCAGAAGCCATTTGGCATCAGCTGGGATGGAACAGCCCTCCAAAGGAGAGGGAAGAGATTGACCCAATTAGTTCCTATAATAAGATAATATGTGTCATACACTCCACCCCTTCTTTCTCCTTTTTGTGAACTAACATAGTTGTTTAATTACTGAATTAATTTAATTGCTAAATTAATTTTATGGCTCAAAGAGCTTCTAGTGTTTGTAAATGGTTTATAGCTATTTTGGGTTACCTTTCTAACATCCAGAACTTTGTCTTTGCCATAGCCCCAGCCGTAGATTTTATTTTTGATGTGGGCATTGAACATATGTACTAGAACATAACTGAAACATATTGTATATAAAAACACCATGAGGAGGGATCTGATGAAAGAAAACAATGTATAAAACTGTCTATGCAATATGATAATATCGAATAATTTTGTTTTGGAAGAAATAATTGAAAAACAACATTTTTTAATGGTAGGAAACTGGATCTTTTATTCTTTCTAATACTGCATGTTTTCCAAAAAAAATACTGAGTTTTCATTTCTATTTTAAATTAAATATTATCAGGGTGTGCATACGCAATGTCTATTTTATGTCTATTTGGATAACAATTTCAGAATATACGTGTATTTAATAAATATGTCTTTAATGCAGTTTCAAGGCCCCATGACAATAGGTTGGGCTTTAATGGAAACTGTATCTTCAGTCTTGGAATGAACAGGGAGGAGACTTGAAATTATTGTGTTTGGCTTGATGCTACAGGGTTAAATTTGCATTAAAAAAAATTGAATAGCATAAGAAATAGTTAAAATATTAGACATAGACAAATATGACATGTAGAAGCTTTAGTAAAAACAAATTAGGTTGTTGATGTAAATACCATACTACAACATTAAATGCATATATTAAAATAGAGCTAAAGGGAAGATAGGGTAATGCCTGTGTCATGGAGTAATTTCAAATGCCAGTTCATTAATTAAGCTTTTTGATTATTCTATTATTCTAATAAGAATAATTGCTTGAATAAGTATAAGTACTAGTCTTTAAGGCAGAATTTAATTTTAAGAAACATCTTTATATTGGGTTTTTCAATTTCATAGTCAAAAACTAAAATCAGTGAGGTACTTCAAACTTATAGATTGTAATTTTTAAATAAGAAATAAATTATAAAGCATTAAAATGTATAATTTAGAAAGCTACTCTTTCTTATTAATATATTTATATCATATTTGATTTCAATTTTTTATGAATAACCTTTAAGTATCTAGTAATCCTAAAACCAAGCTCCCTGTTGTTTGGAATCTGCTTTTCTGACAAATTCGAACAATGTGCAGTCCCAAGTGAATGAAGGATAGTGTGTTACTTTGCTAGGGCTGTCATAACAAAACCCCATATACTGAGTGGCTTAAATAGCAGAAATTCATTTTCTCACAGTTACAGAGACTAGAAATAAGAAATCAAGGTGTCAGTCAGTAGGTCTGGTTTCTTCTGTGGACTCTCCTTGGTTTGCAGAAAGCCACTTTCTCTAGTGTCTCCAAATGACCTTTTCTCTTTTTATGTCCTAATCTTTTCTATAAGAAAACCAGTCAGATTGGATTAAGGCACATTCTAATCATCTCGTTTTAAATTAATTACCTTTTTAAAAGACCTTCTTTACATGAAGTCACATTCTGAGGTATTGGCGGTTAGGAATTCAACATGAAAATTTGAAGGAGGGAGTACAATTCTGTTTATGATAGATGGGGAACTCTGCATGGCCAGGTTTGCCTACCTTGATACATGTCTCCTTCCTGTATTTTACTAGAGCTTCAATAAAAACATGGGGAGAGACCTTATATATATGGATTTGAATCTGTGCTGAAATAATTAACTTTGACATAAACAGAGCTCATCATATGTGCTTTATATAAGTGTGGCCTTTATTTTATCATCAATATTTTATTAGTAAAAATTAGTGGTGAAGTGTTTTTCAGACTTTGGGTTCTTCTTTTGGTCTCTAATTATCCAAAAAATTTTACATTATATTTGAAAAATCTAAAGCATTAGTTTCTAAAATGCCATACTTTGGGGATTCTGTGGTTCTCAGACTCCTATGTTTGTTTGCTTTTTTTTGTTGTTTTTTTTCAGTCACTATAATAAAGAATTTCTATTTTAATTAGCAATGCATGCTGTTATAGCTGTTATTGCTCTTTTTAATGCTATTTTTGCACCTGCATTATCATGGAAATAATAAAGTTGTTCAGCATGTTATTCTTCCCTGTTCCTTGTCAAAGGATAGGGTTAGCATTGATTTACTTTTTTCAGAAAGAGTTCTGTACTTTTGTTGAAAAATACTAGCTTTTAAGTGGTCTAATTAGTAAGCTGTTCTCACCAATTAAAAAAGATAAAAAGAAAACTCTCTTTGTTGTTCTTAATATTTCTTTATTCACAGTATCTCTATGCTTACAATTGCTACTATGAGGCGCAAAAAGTAAGGTCTACTAGCCAGCAGAAAATTGCTGTTTCTTCTCCTCTTATATACTGTATAATATATGATATTATATATTACTATGTACTATAATAAATTTTTAATGTGTTGGTTACCTCTTCAGCAATCATAGCCCCCAGGACTCCTGTGGTAATAAAATGAAGACTGAGACCACAATAACTCAAAGAAATTTAGAAGAATTTATTGGCTTCACCAACAAGGGCACTAAAACGGTGGTCATAAAACACATGATATTGAATCTAGGGTGCCTTTTGATAGAAATATACATAGTGCCTGCTGTGTGGTTTAGTTGAGTAATTCTAATGTATCAGGGTTGCATAAACAGAAGTTTCCTTTGGCCTTTTGTCTGTTCCTTTCACGCCTACAATTTGGGGTAGAGTAAGTTAATTCATTCATAAATGCCAACCATTGGTTTGCATTTTTCAAGTAGATGGAGAAAATTTCAGCACTATTTGAAAGAAATCTCTGTGTTCTCTCCCATTATCTTACATCAGTGTGAGAGTTATAAACTGTATAATTGTGTCTTCTCTGAAAAGTCCATCTCTTCCGAGGAGCTGTTCAAGTTCTAGACCTGTGGACCAGTACATAGAGTTCTCACACTATGGTAAGACCTACAAGAGTGTCAGGAATGAAGCTGCATTTCTTTTCTTTTAATTGCTACTTTTCCCTTATTTATTTAGTTCAGAATTTAAGAGGAATGCTATGTATTTCACCTCTCAAACCTCAAATTTTTTAAAACTTTCTTCTTTTTGGAAACATTTTATCAATATTTTTCCATCAAGACCACAACAGCTCAAACCATATACATGAGGACTGCCAGGTATGGTGAATGTTAGGAGGGGTTATCTGTAAAAAGAGGGGAAGCAGTGGCACTTAATCATATACAATGGAGATTTCCAGTCAAGATGGAGTAGGTAAATGCCATGTTTGGCTCCTCTCATGACCATGCCAAAATTACAACTGCACTAAAGAACAACCATCATTGAGAATCACCTGAAATCTAACTGAGCATAAGTCCTACAATGAAGTACATACAGAAGTAGCCACCTCAAGACTGGTAGGAGGGATGGAGATGCAGAACAAACTGGTCCAACACCCATATGTGGAAGATAAAAATTGAGAGGGATATCTTGGCTGTGGAGGTTTCCCTGGAAGGAGCAATGGGTCTTATCCCCACACTGGGCTCCCCAGTCCAGGGATTCAGTGCTATGAAAACCAATGGAGATTGTGGCTGAAAGAAATGGAGAGCTGCTAAAATCCCAAGCATTCTTAAAGGGCCTACACATGGACTGACTTACTGATAAACTTAAGACTCACTTTCTCTGAGCTCTTATACTGGGGTAGTAGTGTGAATGATGTCAGGAACATAGCAAGGGGAAACTGAATTGCCTTGCTTCAGGGTGAGGGCTGGAGGGGTAGCTTTTATCAAGACAGATGTGTGGGCAGAATCCATTGTTTCCTTGTTAAGCCCCTCCCACTCCAAGAATGTGGTCAAAAGTGGCTGCCGTATCTGAGTCCCCATCAACATGGCTTATATTGGTTATCTACCCTGGTGATTCCCTTAGACACTGACAGTCCTCACAACCAATTGGCCTAAGAATCAATCCTTCCCATTGATGTGTAAACAGCAACCAAGTTTCAACTATAATAAGAGGAAACACACAATCCACATAATAGATACACCTGGAGCACCCAGCTCAGGTGACCAGGAAAACTGTGCTAATGGGCCTCACAAGAAACCAATACATTAGGCCACTCTACTAAGACTGGGAGATATAACAATCCTACATAATACAAGAAACAAATGCAGGGAAGCCGAAAAAATTAGGAGACAAAGAAGCATGTCCCAAATGAAAGAACAGGGCAAAGCAGAAAAAGAACTAAACAAATGGAGACAAGTAATCTATCTACCAGACATTGAGTTCAAAACACTGGTTATAAGGATTCTAAATGACTTCAGTGAAACTATAAGAAAGAGCTAGGAAACACAAAAATAAAGATGGGAAACTTCAAAAGAACCAGTCAGAAATGAAGAATATAATAACTTAAAAAGAATACATTAGAGAGAATCAACAGTAGATTATATAAAGCAGAGGATCAAATCAGAGATTTAGATGGTATGGTAGCCAAAGACAACCACTCAGAACAGCAAATAGAAAAAAATAATACAAAAATGAAGATAATTTAAGGGGCCTCTGGGACAACATCAAGCATGTCAACATTCACATCATAGGGGTATCAGAAAGAGGTGAGAGAGTGCAAGGAATTGAAAACTTTTTCAAGAAATAATGACAAAAAACTTTCATAACCTAGCAAAGGAAATAGACATATAATCCCAGGAGGTACAGAGTTCAAAACAAAATATAGCCAAAGAGGCCCATATTAAGGCAACATCGTCGTTAAAATGCCAAAGTTTAAAGACAAAGAATCTTAAAGCAACAAGAGAAAAGCAGTTAGTTACCTACAAGAGAGCTTCCATAAGACTGTCAGCTGATTTCTCAACAGAAACTTTGCAGGACAAAATGGACTGGCACAACATATTGACAGTGATGAAAAGTAAGGATGTACAACTAAGACTACTCTACCTAGCAAAGCAATCATAATCAAAGGACAGATAAAGAGCTTCTCAGGCAGAAAAAAAAAAAAAGCTTAAAAAGTTAATTACCACTAAATTAGTATTACAAGAAATGTTAAAGAAGCTTCTCTAAGAAGGAAAAAAAAATTAAAAACGTGAATAATTAAATGGCAATAAGTACATATCTATTAACAATTAGCTTTAAATATACTTGAATTGAAGGATTTAATCAAAAGACATACACAGACTAAAAGTAAAGAGATAGAAAAAGATATTTTATAAAAATGGAAATTAAAAAAAGAAAAAGAAAAAAAGGTTGGGTAGCAATACTTATATCAGACAAAAGAGACTTTAAAATGAAGACTAAAACAAAGGACAAAAAAGGACCTAGTAATCCCACTTCTGAATATTTATCCAAAGAAACACAAAACGCTACTTTGAAGTGACATCTGCAGCTATATGTTTATTGCAGCCTTATTTACAATGGCCAAGATGTGGAAGCAACCTGGGTGTCCATCAATGAATGAATGGATAAAGAAGAGGTGGTACATATATACAATGGAATATTACTCAGCCATGCAAAAGAATGGATTCTTGCCACCTGCAACAACATGGATGAACCCAGTATTCTGCTGAATGGAGTAAGCCAGACAAAGAAGGACAAATGCCATATGATTTTATTTATATTTGGAATCTAAAGAACAAAACAGATAAAACAGAAACAAACTCAGATACAGAGAATATTTGGGTGGTTGCCATATTGGGAGTGAGGATGGGGAAGTGGGTGAAAAGAGAAATGGATTAAGAAGTACAATTTGTCAAGGGAATGTAAAGTATAGCAAAAGAATTATAGTCGATAATATTGTAATAGCTATGTATAGTGTCAGATGGGTACTAGATTTATCAAGGTGATTATGTCATAAGTTGTATAAATGTCTAATCACTATGTTGTACACTTGAAAATAATATAATGTAACATCAATTGTAATTGAAAATTTTAAAAAATTTAAAAATCATATACAATGTACACATCTAATTCAGAAATAGCATTCCTGGGAGGTTCAAACCAGTCAGCTTAATACCTCGTTTGTTCTTGGCTCCTGCTGATTCACAGACTGGTAAAATCACTGTAAAAGTTAGTGATGGAGAAGGATGTTTTTAATATCTTGACCAAAAAAATCATGATTTAGGCTGATAGCGTTGTACTTTAAGTGATAAGAAAAAAGCCCAATGCATAAATGCTACATGTTATGTAAAAAACAAAAGGTAAAAGTAAACACTCTGAGAAAAGATTATAAAATTATCACCAAATTCATCTCTCTAGATAAGGAAAATTATGACATACTATTTAATGTAGATACTCCAGTGACCAAGGCAGGATAAGTGTTAGTCTGTTAAACTGAATGAATATAATCACCTTCACTTTACTTGAGCACACCCTTTTTTAGCTGAACTTAATGGCATCAATTTCCTACATTTAGTTATGTTTTATTCTATCTTGAAACTTGTGCATGGAGTATAGGTCTGGTACATAAAAAGTGCTTAATAAAATGTTGAAACAAAAAAAAAAGAGAAGAAAGAGAAGGAAAGGAAGAAAGAAGAAAAGAGAAAAAAGAAATAATAGGTTTTTAAATATATCCCTTTCCTTTAATCTAGGTTATATAACACAAATATTAGTTGAAAAATGAGAGTTTGAAACCTCTTCAAATCCCCTGCTCCACATACACACTTTAATTAAACCTATTTCACATACCTTGGTAATCATTGCAGATTGTACTTTTGAGATCTCATACTTAATACAGTTAAAAGATAGGTGTAAAATATTTTAACATAAGCTAGTTATATATGTTTCCTTCTTCTGAGTTTAACATGCCATAATATCTTGAAGTTAGTATATCTTTTTTAACATTTAAGAAAACTAAGTGAGTTTTCATTTTGACTGTCAATATAATACATATTTCAGCAACACATTAGGAGATCTTTCTCTGTGAATTATCCCTAGAGATTAAAAATAAAAATATGGTGGCGTAGAAAAGCTGCAAAGCACATTATATGACTGTTTCTGGCTTCCACTCTAGCTTTTTTCTATCCAAATGCAGCATCTTTCTGCCAAGAACATACAGGTGTGGAAGCAGATCTTTCATTTTGTGAACTCTTGGGTTTACATCTGAAGGTTGTATCTGATTTTAGAATATGTATTGATGGTTTATTAAAAAATAATAGAAGTGGGATGTTCTTATGGAAGTGGATAAGAAGGGAAGCAGATGTCAACCTTTTTGTATTATAGAAAATATCATTAGGATTTATCTGGGATATAGCTCTTCAGTTATGCTCATATATTTGTGATGCAATATTGGGTGCAGTGATCCAGATATACATGTTGAGTGTTGAGAATAGATTTTAAATACAATCTGTAAAGCCTGCACAATATTATACTAGTTCAGAGTGATGTCTGAAAAGAAATCAATGCTTATAAGTGACTTGTGTTTTATGATTTGCCAAAAATAATTAATGTGGTGTTATAGTATTTTTGATAAATAGCTGAAAACATTTTATTACAGTGGAAAAATGGATGATTGTAATGGATTGTGGCAGAAGAAATGAGAAAATATTTATGTCAGAATCTCAAGATCACTTTAGACACAGTTGAAAATGCATTCTTAATGTTGGAAAAATATAGCAATTAAATTCTCCTATAGCAAATATTTAGATACATTAAATTTTATTGTGTTTGATTCAGTAGCCATTTCCAAAGAATTTTTTTGTAAACAATATGCATTTATTTATATTAAAATAAGCATTGCAGTTTGAGTGACTATCACGAACCAATTATTAAGGGAAATAACATGTAGGATCCCAAGTGGTCCATGATAAAAAATGGCCTCTTAATTTTAGTTGAAAATTGTATTGCTGGTTCAAAATAAATAAAAAGAATTTTGGTTTTTATTTATATATCTAATGTTTACTTAAGTAAGGTTATGTTCCTTATATTGACATTCCAGTCTCACTACGTTGTGTTTCCAACTTATATTTTCATTTTTTATCCTCGCTTAATCTCTCTTGATCACACAGAGTTTTTTATATATTTGAGATCTTTACATTTTTGATACTGTGAAGATTAAGTCAGGTATATACTTGTTAGTATAAAGAATAAAAAATTGCTGCATGTACACATTATAACAAAGGAATTATAAGAACAGATAAGAGGGAGAAATTGCTTTTGACTAAGGTGATCAAAAAATAAACTTAGTGGAAGTAATATTTAAATTTAGCTTGAAGAAATATTTTGACAATTGAAAATGTCAGCAAAACTAATTTTATCAACAGAGGAAAGAGGAATACATATAGAAAAGTGAAAATCATATTATGTTGAGTAAATCTCAGATTTTGGGGGAGGTATAGAGTGGACATTATATTGAAAATACAAAATCAAGATAGTGAAAAAGTGTGAGATGGCTAGATATATAAGCTGTCCTAGCAAACAGTAGAGAAGGAAATAGTGTATAATGGGAGGTGGTTTAGTAAACTAAAGTTATATTTGTACAAATTATTAAAAATATTTGTAAAGATAGAATACTTATAGCAAGTCCATCTAAAAGCTTACTAAATGATGTTTATTAGTTACATATTTAACAATAGCCAGTTTTCCAACTAAACTGTTAATGTTTCTTATTTGAGTATACACACACACACACACACACACACACACACACACAGTTCATTGAAAACTAACAATAGTTTTTTCTTAAATATAAATATACAAAGTTATATAGGCATTTAAGAATTGTACAATCATAAGAGGAATTATGTGATATAGAAAAACAGAATTGAGAATTAAGAAACTAGATTTCTTGCCAAAGTTATTCCGTTATATAGCTATTTTAATTATTCTTAATCATATTATTGTAAAATATTGATACAGGCTTAATTAATTACTTTGGCTGTTTTTGGCTACAAATATTTAAACAACAAATATATATTTACATACAAAGTACCTCCCCTCCCCCCCCCAGTGAAAATTAACATCAAAGTAGGCTCACCAAAAATTTGCTATTAAATTTGTAGGAGTCAAAACTGGGTAAAATGGGTTCACCCCCTCCCAGGACCACATTAAAATTACAACCAAATTTAAAACAATTAATGAGAAGAATTACTTGAAGTCTAGCTTCTAGCTCGTCATAATACATACATCTGAGGATATTTTAAGAAGCCACATTGAAACTAGAGGATAGATGGACACAAAGAGGACTGGTCTTACACCCACACATGTCAATTGATCACCGGGAGAAAAAGCATGGCTCCAGAGGCCCCCTGAAGGAATGAGAGGCCCTAGCCCCACAAAAGGCGCTTCTCAGCCCAGAAGTCCAATCCCAAGAAGAGGAGTTCCCACAAAATCTGACTATAAAAATCAGTGAGGATTCTGGCCTTCCAGGTGAGAAGGAAGGAACCTGAAAACCTAGACATCCCCTTAAAGGGTTCATGCACAGACTCACTTGCTTGCAGACACTCACCCTGTGTGCCTGTAGAGGGTCAGTACCTCTGAAGATGCTAGGGACATTTGGGAAAAGGCTGAGTTGTGTGGCACTAGGTCAAATACTAGATAGCCATCACTGTTCCTTTGTCGGGCCCCCTCCTGGGCAATCTACAACACAGGGCCAATTCTGAAGTTTCATTGGTCCAGTGAGATCAGTCTGTTTCACCCTGTGTCTGTCTCCATGAGACTCCACCTCACCCAATCCACAAATGCCTGCAGCAGTATTGTTGCCAGGCAGCCGGTCCTGCCCTGCCCTCCCGGGACTGCACATTCATGGCAGGACATGACCGATGGCTTGTGCAGCCCATACATGGCCTGCACATTTTGGGAGAGACATTTGGTGGCAGACTGCTTATGACATCATGAGCTGCAGTGTCTCTTGGGTGAATCGTCAGGATCCGTGGGCCCAAAATGGGCAGCAGCCATGATATGAGACTTTTACAGGAACCACATATTTTGCAGTGGCGTGAAAACTGACATTGCATTGGCTGGAAGAAATCTGCTAGCTATACCCCGGTGAATCCCTGGGTCCCACACCACTCAACTGGTGTACCAATTGAAAGACTTCCAGCTGTGGAGTCTTACAGGCAGCTGACAGGCAGCCTCAGGACTTGAGGTCTTTTTTCTAAGCTGCCCCAGGCTTGGTACTGGGGGTAACCAAACCTTGCTTATAGCACTGTCTCTCCCACTTACCTACAGATCCAGCATAGGGAGAAACCATCCACAGATCACTTAATAGCTCCTACCAGGTAGTCCCAAGCAATCAAAGGCAGCAGCTGAATTTGGTCTACTAGGGAGACCCTCCCAAGGGGCCACAGAACCAACACACCTGAAGGTTGGCATCAGACCACAGCAGAGCACTACCTGACTAGCCCCATTAGTGACAAACCCAAAGGGTGGTCTCAACAGGTACACAGCCTGCTGGGACAAATCCTACCCCTAGGGGTCAGCTCCCACACAGTAACTCATACCTTGTGGGTATGGTCAATGATCACAATGATCACAGCCAGTCAGCCTGAGAGTCAGTTCCATCCACTGACAGGCTAACAGCAATCAAGGCTTAGCTACAACAGGAAAACACACACAATGCACACAAGAACAAATGATTAGGGAGACTGTACCATGGGCCATGCGAGTCACCTACTACATAACGCCATCTGGCCAAGGCCAGAAGAGGTAACAAATCTTCCTAATACATAGAAACAAACACAGAATCAACTGAATGAGGAAACAAAGAAACATGCTGCAAATGAAACAACAGGAGAAAAGTCCGGGGGAGGGAGGGAGGGAAACCTGCATAAAATGGAGCCAAGCAACCTACCAGAGACGGAGTTCAAAACACTGGTAATAAGGATACTCAATGAACTTAAAGGGCGAAGAGATGATCTCAGTGAGAACTGTAACAGAGAGATAGCATAAAAAAGGACATAGAAACTATGAAAAAAAAAAAACAGAAATGAAGAATAAAATAACTGAAATGTAGAACACACTGGAAGAATTCAACAATAGGTTGGATGAAGCAGAGGATCAAATCAGTAAGTTGGAAAACAAGGTGGCAGAAAATATCCACTTGGAATAGCAAAAAGAAAAAAAAGGATAAGACAATGAGGAAAGTTTAAGAGACCTTTGGGACAACATCAAGTGTACTAACATTTCCATAATTGGGAAACCAGAAGGAGAAGGGGAAAAGGCAAGGGACTGAGAATTTCTTTGAAGAAATAACAACAGAAAGTTTCCCTAACTTGGCAAAGAAATGAAATATACAAGTCCAGGAAGCACAGAGTCCCAAATAAGAGAACCCAAAGAGGCCCCTGCCAAGACACATCATCATTAAAATACCAATGGTTAAAGAAAAAAGACAAAGGTTAAAAGCAACAAGAGAAAGGCAGCTAGACACTTACAGGGAGATCTCACAAGAATGTCAGCTGATTTTTCAACAAATACATTGCAGGCCAGAAGAAACTGGCAAGAAATATTCAAAGTAATGAAAAATAAGAACCTACAACTATACCCAGCAAGGTTATCAATTAAAATGGAAGATGAAATAAACTGCTTCCCAGACAGGAGAAAGCTAAAGGAATTCATCACCAACTAGCCAGTCTTACAAGAAATGTTAAGGGAATTTCTTTAAAAAGGGTGAAAAAGGAAATTCATAAATATGAATAATAAAATGGCAATAACTATGTGTCTATCAAAATCACTTTAAATGTAATTGGATTAAATGCTCTCAGTAAAATATATAGGGTAGCTGAATGGATAAAATAAAAAAACTAAATCCTTGCTGTCCACAAGAGATCTACTTAAGAGTAAATGACACACAAATGGAAAGTAAAGAGATGGAAAAAGATAATTCACGCAAATGAAAATTTAAAAAAAAAAAAAGCTGGGGAAGCAATACTTATATAAAACAAAACAGACTTTAAAATATACACTACAGTGAGAGACAAAGAAGGACATTGCGTAATAATAGAGGGATCAATACAAGAGGACATAACCATAGTAAACACATATGCACCCAACACAGGAGCACTTACATACATAAAGCAGTTATTTACCAGCATAAAGGGAAAGATCAACAGTAATACACTCATAATAGAAGACTTTAACATCCCATTGACATCAATGGACAGATCTTTCAGATAGAAAATTAACAAGGGAACAGCAACCTTAAATGATACAAATCCCAGATGAATTTAATTGCTATTTTTAGAGTATTTCATCTCAAAGCAATAGAATATGCATTCTTCTCAAGTACACATGGAACATTTCCCAAGAAAGACAACATCTTAAGCTACAAAAAAGTCCCAATAAATATAAAAAGAAATCATATCAAGTGTTTTCTCCAACCACAATGGCAAGAAACTAAATATCGACTATAAGCAAAAAAAAAAAAAAAAAAAAAAAAAAGGAAATATACAAACACATGGAACCTAAATAACCTGCTACTCAACAATAAATGGGTTAGCCATGAGATCAAGTAAATCAAAAGATACGTAGAAACAAATGAAAATGAAAACACAATGACTCAAAATCTATAGGACAGATTGAAAGCAGTCCTACAAATTGCACAATGGAAGAAATGGATTCATTCCTAGAAAGATAGAATCTACCAAGACTGAGTCAAAGAGAAACAGAAAATTTAAACCAACAGATTACCACCAACTAAATCAAATTGGTAATCAAAAAACTCCAAAAAACAAAAGTCCTGAATAAAATGTTTTAACAGGTATTTTACCAAACTCCCAAAGAAGAATTAATACCTATTCTTCTAAAACTATTCAAAAAAAATTTAAGAGAAGTTTTCCTAATTTCTTTTATGAGGCTACCATTTTCCTGATTCCAAAACCAGACAAAGACATTACAAAAAAAGAAAACTACAGTCCAATATCCCTAATGGACATTGATGCAAAAACCCTCAACAAAATATTAGCAAACCAAATTCAGCAATATATTAAAATGATCATGCACCGTGATTAAATTGGTATTATTCCTAGGATCAAGTTTAGTTTAATATCTACAAATCAATTAACATGATTAATTAACACTACAATTAACAAATCAATTAACACTACATTAACAAATTGAAAGGTAAAAATTATATGATCATATCAATAGATGCAGGAAAAGCACTTGACAAAATCCAGCATCCATTTATGATAAAAACTCTCAGCAAAGTGGGAATAGAGGGACACACCTCAACATAATAAAGGCCATATATGACAAACCTACAGCTAACATCATACTTAATGGGGAAAAGCTAAAAGCATTTTCCTTTCCAATTTGGATACCTTTTATTCTCTTTTGTCTAATTGTTGTAACCAGGACTTCCAATACTATGTTGAATAGAGGAGGTAAAAGTGGGCATCCTTGTCTTGTTCCTGATCTTAAGGAAAATTCTTTTAGCCTTTCCCCATTGAGTATTATGTTAGCTATAGGTTTATCATTATAGACTTTACTATTTTTCAGAGCTAG
Source organism: Eonycteris spelaea (assembly GCA_003508835.1). Lineage (NCBI taxonomy): Eukaryota > Metazoa > Chordata > Mammalia > Chiroptera > Pteropodidae > Eonycteris > Eonycteris spelaea. Next base: position 495,274 of record PUFA01000360.1, on the reverse strand, counting down.
AACAAACAACCCCAAAATTTATATGGGACTATAAAAATCCCAAATAGCCCCGGAAATCTTGAGAAAGAAAAACAAAGTAGGAGGTATCACACTACCTGATTTCAAACTATATTACAAGGCTACAGTAATTAAAACATCATGGTACTGGCATAAAAGTAGATATATTGATCAATAGAACAGAATAGAGAGCCCAGAAATAATTCCATACCTACATGGTAATTTAATGTATGACAAAGGAAGGAAGAAAATACAACTGGAGTAGAGACTGTCTCTTCAAAAAATGGTGTTGAAAAACTGGACAAATACATGTGAAATAAATGAAGCTGGACCATCTTCTTACACTATATATGAGAATAAACTAAAAATAGATTAAAGATCTAAATGTAAGACCTGAAACCATAAAATTTCTAGAAGAAAACAGGCAGTAAACTCTCTGATACTGCAATTTGTAATTTTTTTTTTTTTTTGGATACATCTGCTCAGGCAAGAGAAACAGAAGAAAAGATAAATAAATGGGACTACATCAAACTAAAAATGTTTTTGCACAGCAGAGAAAACCTCAATAAAACAAAACAAAACAAAAACCATACTAAATAGGAAAAGATATTTGCCTATGATATATCTGATAAGGGGTTAATATCCAAAATTTATAAAGAATTCATACAACACAAGAACAACAACAACAAAAACACAATCCAATTAAAAAATGGGCAGAAGACTTATATAGGTTATTTCTTCAAAAAGAAAATGCAGATGGCCAATAGACATATGAAAAGATGTTCAAGATTACTAACCATCAGAGAAATGCAAATTAAAACTACAATGAGATATCATTTCACACTTGTCAGAATGGCTATTATCAATAAGTGATTAAAAACAAACAAACAAACAAACAAAAAAAAAAACAAGTGTTGGCTAGGATATGGAGAAAAGTAAACCCTTGTACATCGTTGGTGAGATTGCAAAATGGTACAACCACTATAAAAAAAATGGTTTGAAGTTTCCTCAGAAAAATTGAATTTATAACTACCTTTTGACCCAGAAATTATACTTCTGGGTATTTATCCAAAGCAAAGCAAAATACTAATTTGTAAGGATCTACGCACCCTTATGTTCATGGACACACTATTCACAATAGCCAATATGTATGGAAGCAACCTAAGTGCCCGTCAATAAATGATTTGATAAAGAAGTTATGGTATATATATATACAATGGAATATTACTCAGCCATAAAAAAATAAAACTCTACCTTTTGCAATGTAATGGATTGACCCAGAGGGTATTATGCTGAGTGAAATAAGTCAGACAGAGAAAAATACCATATCATTTCACCGATATATTTGGAATCTAAGGAACAAAGGAAACCGAATAAATGAAAACAAACTCACAGATACAGAGGATAGTCTGATTATTGCCAGAGGGGAGAGTAACTGGGGAGTTGGGTGAAAAGGGTGAAGGGATGAAGAAGAAGTACAAATTAGTATTTACAAAATGTCATGGGGACACAGAGAACAGCATAAGGAATATAGTAAATAGTATTGTAATGACTACATATAGAGCCAGATGGGTGCTAGAATAATCAGGGAAATTACTTCATTAACTACTTTATTGTCTAACCAATGTACTGTATACATAAAACTAATATAAACTATTTTTTAATTACTACCAAACTTTAACAATGACATATATAATTGGTATTTTCAGTATAATTAAAATAATAACAGATTAGCAAAGTTTAGTCATTTCTGACCCTTCTCTCTCAAAGATATGGGCTTATATGATTCATATTATTCCCTTTATATAAAACAATGTCCAAACTGAGAAACAGTTATAGTGGTTAAAGGAATACAACACACTATACGTTTATGTAGCTATTTTACTGAAATGTCAGTTTGAGATATATTTATTAGGGTAATTTGTTATATCATCATTTTATTTCTGAAAGTGGGCTATATTTTCCTTCTCTACACCAAGAAGCATTTTTGATTGGATTTGATGCTGTCTACCCTACAGATATTTTTTCCTGACTTGGTATTATAGTGCTGAAATGGAGAATCTTAAGGAACTGGGGGATAACCCCCTAAACAGGTTTTAGAAGTTGAGTGAGTCAGAGTGCCAAGTAGAAGGAGATTTAAGATGACTCAAGAAGACTTTATTACCAGGAGCTAATAATAAAGTTGTAGGCGAGGGTACAGGAAGTACTCAAGAGATAGCGAAAACACATAGGGCTGAGTAGAGATTCTCAAACTCTAATATCTCTTGAGTTTTTACTTTCAGTATCTGCAATTTTCTCACCCTTCTTATTTCAAACTAAATGCAAGAATGCTATCTTACATAGTGTCTGCATTGATTCTTTCCTTAATAAATGATTATTTTAATTGAACTAGATTAATAAAACACATAAGTCAAAAGGCTTAATTAAAACCTAACTCACTTGAGGCTTATTTTAACATATGCAAGATTTGTTTTTTAATAGTTCAAAAGATACCAAAATGTTATTGCTTTATCCTGGTAAACACAAAGCAAACTTTGCCTGAGTATGTATAAAAGTATTTGTACAGTTAGTAGTTGAAATAACCATTATAATATAATAAACTAAATCACTGTTATTTTCTGATATATACATCATGAATATGTAATATACCTTTTGGGGGCAGTAAAATCTCAAATATATTATCCCAGGATTACTGTTTATGTCTATGAAGACTGTTACAAATTCAACTCTTCAAGTTCTGACTCTAGAGCCCTGTAAAGAATTTGGCTATTTGTCTAATACAAAAAAGAGAAAATTTATTCATAATTATAATTTTATATTATCTACCTTGCTAAAGCATTCCTTTTTGTTTTCAAGCAAAATGCCTTCCAAATTGATCTCAAGGTTCATTTGATATTTAGTATTTATGGTGCAGTCCATTTAATGGAGCAGCTATCTCACTGGCATAGACAGTTGGTCTTCAAAGTTATTCAAAATCTTGCAGCTACTTACTCTATTTTTATGATTCATCAACTTCTGCTAAAGTCACTTTGCTGCTTTCTTTATTGAAAAACATATGATTACTGGAAATACTGTTGATATAATTCTGAATGTTTATTTATATCAACTGATGTAGTAATTTCAGTTAATTGATATTGGTTAAATCTATGCCTAAATTGCGTATTTGCATTTGTTTTCTCATATGAAATGAAACTTTTTATACTTAAATAGGTTTTTGTAAAAATTGATAATTTGATATAAATGTTAAATAAAACTTACGTGCAATGGAGAAAATTTGATATGGAAATTGAGAAATTCTTTCAATTAGAGGACATTTAGCATAATGCTATTTAGTTATCTCATAAATGCATGTGTAAATTGTCTAGACTAGTTAACATATCCTAGTCATTGGGAGAGAACTAAAAAATGATAAAGATCATCTCTGCTGAAAGCAGTTTCCAAGTGCTATAGCCAAACACCTACACACTGTCGACAAAACAGTCATTGGGTCCCTCACAGCTTTGATATTATATTTAAATTATGTTTAAGGAGTAGTTATCAACATTGAAGTCAATGGTCAGATATAAAGCAAAATGGGGTGTGCATGCGAAAGCAAAACATAAAAACAAAAGAGCATGTCTTTTCCTCACTGCTCTCAATTTCACTTTCCAATTAAGATTCTCTTTTTATAAAACATCTTTTCATTTTTATTTCTTTTCTTCAGGTTTATGTTGCTGAGTATTCTTGTGTCTTCTAGTGCCTCTCAATTTTTGAATCATTTTCTTAGGAAATAATCTCGTATCAGCCATTTACTTTTTTTTTTTGTATGGAAGACTTTCTAACCCAATTAAAAATTACAGGCATGGAAAAAAGAATGGTGAAAGAAGCAGTAAGATCTTCCTACAGCTTTTACAATTACAACGTGTGGACAGGTGCTTGCTGCACTAATGAGGAAAAAGGAGCCTTGCTCTTGATGTGTGAAAAGCTCTAAAGACAAGATCAGCATACATGGAGCAATTATCTGTTTCTCTAGATGTGTGGATAGAATAGTGGAGGCTTTTGAAACAGGCCATTTCAATGCCAGATATTGAAGGAATTACTTCTGACCACAATGAGTGCGATGAAAATGTAACACTTTAAAAAAGAGTGTTGACACATTTATTACTTATATCATAAATAATTGATCATTATTTGGGTGTTGAAGAAGTGTACTTGGGAAGGAGAGCACGTGTGAAATATTAAAGTACTTGGAACCTACAGCAGGTAAATACAATAATCAGTATTTATTTTACTGCAGCAGGTGATTAACAGAGGGTGGTCAGACAAAAAGTGGAAGCCAAAGAATCAAAATGTGTGAAATGAGTAACTGATTGACATGAAGATCAGAGGGCTTCAGAAACAAGTAACAGGGAGCCAAAGACACTCAAGATGAGGAAATGATGCAAGGAAGAATAAAATATGAGACTACATATACTCACAAGTCTCAGAGAACAATCTACTATTTCAGTTCATTCCATAATCATAATACTGTTAAGACTCCTCCTCACTATCTCCAATGTTTTAATTGTTCTAAAAGCAAGAATGCCTAAGAAAATTGTGGTCTGTATAAATAATATTCCAAGTCTAGCATCTTGCAGAACTGATAGGATCAGTAATGTGGCAGGTCTCAAAGTCATTTGTTGGTGTTTGATGAATGGGTGAAGCCATGACAATTTCTGGACTCCTCTTTGATGGAGGCAATCTAGGTTACATTCTTCTGCCAACAAAATAATTTGGTGAATTACTGTTATGGCTATGCCTATATAATTATAATAGAACATTACTAAGAAGGGGAAAATATATGACCTTCTAGATACCTGAATAAGAAAATAGGGTACATTTTTTATTCTGTTAGTAATGAGCAAATTATCAGAACAATACTTTGCATGCATTTAACCTTCAGTAGATATTTAAAGAATTTGAATTGTATTGGATATAGATTAAACACACACACACACACACACACACACACACACACACACACACACACACATTCCCAAGAGGGAAATTTTATTTTTATAAGTCTGGACCTTTATCACTGAATGTAACACATAGAATTTAGACTTAGATTTTAAAAATCTAGATAATATACAGTGAACTGTTCCTCTAAGTTTTCCTTGCTATTCCTAGCTTCTAAATAATACATGGAGAAATTAAAGCCAACAAAGTTTTTTTTTTTTTTTTTTTTTAATTTCTTAAAGTTATCTAGAGTCAGAGGCTTGGTGTCTCATTCAAGCTAATTTTATTTTCCATTTTTTTTATACTACCCCAGTTAAGACATAAACAGAAAAAAATAAATTTAGTTACTGATTTTATTGCCATGTTTATTCAAGTTGTTTGAAAATTGATGAAATAATAGCCTTTTTTAAAGCACATAATCATATGTGTTCTAGTCCTTTTAATTTGAGACATATTTTTTAAAATAATAATATTAATTGTTTATCTAATGGACACAATCTATATTAGTAATATAGGTAACTATTTACATATATTTTATATTTTTAATTTTATCAGATTTATTGTGGTAATATTGTTTAATAAAATTATATAGGTTTCAAGTGTAAAATTCTGATATGGTATCTGTATATTGCATTGTATATTCACCATGCAAAGTCAAATCTCCCATCATTATATATCTATCTATATCTATAGATATAGATAGATATATATAGATATAGATATAGATATATCTGTCTATATAGATAGATATAGATACAGATATAGATACATATATAGATAGATAGATAGATAGATAGATAGATAGATAGATAGATAGATATACAGATAGATATCTATTACCATTTTGTGTGTTCTCCCCGATCCCATTTCCCTCTGGTAACCACCACACTGTTGTCTGTGTCTCTGAGATTTTGTTTATGTGTCTTGGTTTGTTCATTTGTTACTTTTAGTTTTATATACCACATGTGAGTGATATCATATGATTCTCAACTTTTTTCATCTGATTTATTTCACTTAGTATGATATTCTCAAGATCAATTCATATTATTACACATAGCAGTATTTCATCTTTTCTTATGGCTGAATAGTATTCCATTGTATGTATGCACCACATCTTTATCCAATCATCTATTGAAAGACACTTTGGTTGTTTCCATGTCTTGGCCACTGTGAATGATGCTGCAATAAACATGGGGATACATATATCATTCAAATTTTTGGGATAGATACTCAGAAGAGAACTTGCTGGATTATGTGGTAACTCTAGTCTTAATTTTTGAAGAACCATCATACTGTTTTCCGTGATGACTATTCTGATTTGCATTCCCACCAGCAGCAAATGAAACTCACGTAAATGAGCAAATAATTTTCAACAAAGGAGCCAAAACATATAATGAAGAAAAGAACTCCTCTTCAATTATTAGTGTTGGGAAAATTGGAAAACCACATGAAAAAGAATGAAACTAGACTGCTATTTGTCAACATACACAGAAGTTAGCTCAAAATGGATCAAAGATGTAAAAGTAAGACGTGAAACAAGTACATAGAAGAAAACATAGGCACTAAATTTATTAACCTTAGTCTCAGAGAGAATTTTATGCATTTGACCTCATAGACAAGGGAAGTAAAAGCAAAAATAAACAAATGGGATTATGTTAAACTAAAAAAGCTTCTGCATAGCAAAAAAAAAAAAAAAAAAAAAAAAAAACATTAACAAAACAAAAAGGCAACCAACCAAATGAAAGAAGGTATTTGCAAACATCTCTGATGAGTTAATATCCAAAAGATATAAAGAACTCATACAACTCAACACCAAAAAAAAAAAAAAAAAGAAAAGAAATAAAAAAGAAAAAGAATAATAAAAAAAAACAACCCAATTAAAAAATGGGTAGAGGAACAAAACAGACATTTTTTCAAAGAAGACATACAATTGGCCAACAGGCATATGAAAAGATGCTCAGCTTTACTAGCTATTAGGGAAATGCAAGCCAAAACCACAAAGAGATACCACCTCACCCTGAATTACCTTTTGTGGGGTAAGGGTTGGAGAGAGTGGCATGGGAGACAGGAATGGTGAGAGGGAAGTGTTTCACAAAAAAATGTTATAATATTACTCAAAGCCTAACTTTATTTTCAGAATGCATTTCCATTAAGAAGTGACTGTTTCTTCCAAAGGGTTTATGAACCATTCTCATAGCCACACTCATAGAAAAGGGTTATTACTCCATAGTGCTGTCATGACAGATCTAGGATTTTTTTTTTTTTTTTGGCATTCTCTCTCTCTCTTTTTTATTTATCTATTATTTATCTATTTATTTATCTACTTATTTATTATTTATTTATTTATTTATTTATTTATTTATTTATGTAGAATGTAATTAATGCAATAGTTCTTAGGGTTGGTAAGTAAAGATCAGGAAAACTCTGTGGTCAACAAAAAATGCCAAAAGACAAGTAATTGTCCTAAAGACTGGTTGGATTAGAACATAGTGGGTACAGACTGGGACAGAGCTGTTATCATAATCACTACATGATCTTGTTTCTAAAATTCCCAGAGATGTAACATGTTACAATTTTGGTTTGTTAAGTATGTTTAATGTGTTATCTTGGTTTACAATATATTTCATAATTTTAAAACCTATTGGAAAATATCAGGCAATCACACTTTTTTTTCTTATCCATAAAAGTTAATAGTTATCACTAGTTTCTTAATACAGGGTAACTGAAGACACATCAAGAGCCACTAAAAAACATCTTTTTAGTGACATTTATCTCTATAACATGTATCTCTGTGAAGTTCATGATGGTATACCCTTACAATTGTTAACGATTGACAACCCAATGCCTAGCACAGGACTTGTCTTCAGAGACACTTCTGACATGATAAATTAAGGTATGATAAACAAATTGCCTGGGCCAGAGTTAATCTTTCTTAATCAATCTTGGGTTAAAGAAACCTTTAATGCATTGTTAAATATAGATCACTTATTTGGTAAGCTCTATTCATATTGCTATTTAGAAAAAAAGAATACAGATGTTTAATTAAATCTGAATTTCAGATTGAAAAAACAAATAATTTTTTCAGTATAAGCATGCCTCAAATATTGCATGGGGTATATTATATTTTAAAAATGGTTATCTAAGCTTCAATTTTAATTGGACATCTTGTATTTTATCTGGCAATCATAACGCTATTTGATTATTTGATTAATAATTCTATCTGTAGTATTAAAATCAGGTAAGTAAAATCTTTTATAGAATGCTGCCTTTGAAACAATATATATCTGTTTGAGTATATTAAATGTGTTAGTTCATTATTCAGACATTCAGATATTTCTATTCATTCTTATATTATAGACTGGACTATCTTTTGCATTATTATGAATACTTGTCTTTTGCACCCTTGATTTTCTGTTGCTTAATATGCTATTAATTCCCATCTCATTTTATAAGAGAATCATTCTCTTTGGAACAAGAAAGGATACAGATAATCATCAGGTTCAATTCACTTACTTCTCAGATGAATATACTCAATTGCAAAGAAATAAACTATTTACAGTTATTTACAGGTCTAGTTAGTGAAAGAGGCATTTTTACTCCAGTTCAATAGACTATCCAACTGACTCCAAGAAGTGGTTAAATGAATAAGCAAAAACAATTAGGCCAAAATAAAAAGAATTTAATCAATCCAATAAGACGCTTAGCAAATTTAAGTAGAAAAAAATTTTTTTTAAAATAAATAGAAATTTATTTGGCTTATACTATGTTCCAGACTATGTGGTTCCTCATTCATCCCTATCAAAAATCCTGTGAAATAATATTATCCCTATTTTATAAATTCCTCAAAAGGTTGAGAAAGTATCATTGGAAGGTTTGAGAAATTATCCCCTACAAAATGCATCATTCAAGTCCAGGTCTCTCTCTATATCAAAACTGCCCTTTTCTTTCCTCAGAATTTGGCTTTTAACACATCATCAACTAAGGAAGTAGCAGGTTGTCTAAAGGAATGCACTGAACTGAAATTACAGGCATTTGTATGAATAGTTTCAGATGAAGACAGTATATAGAATTTGGCAGGGAAGACACCAGGAGATATTGGTTGCATTATGTAGACCTCATATTCTTTGAACAGAAGAGCAAAGACTTTCTTAAGTGTCTATATGCCCCCACTACCACAATTAGTTTTGAAAGCAGCTCCCTACAGCAGTCTAATTTTATTTTCATGGATCTGAAAGATTGCTCTACATATTATTTTTTAAAGTCCATTTGGCTTAAAATAAAAACGTGACCATCATTCATTTATAGGTCTTTTCTTTGAAATTCTTCAGCAATGTAAAGAACACAAAGGATTATGCCACTTTCTTGCTTAAAATCTTTTAGAATTTTTCAAGTTTTATTGAAAAAACACTTTCTGAAAGTCAACCCACAGCCCAGACTTGAAGTCTCTACACTTAATCCCATGCCTATGGCATATACAGCAAGCACTGTACTGAGCAAACCTAGCTGCTCCCCACACCATGCTACTTGAGGGCAGAAACTTTGTCATGTTCATCATCATGTTTTTAGTATCTTAAACAAAAACTAAAAACTTGGCTAGTAAGTGCTCAAATTAGTCTATTGAATGAACACTAAGAGTGTGAAAGTTAATTAAGCTTTTATACATAGAAAACCTATTTGTTAACTTCTCTTACGTGTTTCAACTAACATAAATTAGTACTGTTCAGATGTTGCATTTAATTCCAGGCTGAGACTTAGTATTTTTTCTATATTTTTTGCTAAACTAGTTTCATCCTTGATATGCATTCTCTCATTTTCCTCATATAGGTGTTATATATACTTGAGTAGAAAAGACCTATTTATGAGTCATGATAGGGATTAGAGCTTGAAATAAAAGTCATTTTACATTTCCTAGGAATCTCCAGACTAGCTATTTTAATACTCAGCAAAATCATCTTCGATTATGTTATTACATGTTCACATCAATTTGATATTTGCTAAATGCTTTTACTATTTAGAAATAATCTTAGAATGAGAAAAATTTTAATGATTAATAACACAAAGTATATTGCACATATAAAATTAAGTAAAATATTAGTACAGAAAATTTAATTATTCTCCTCTTTATTTTATGTCCCTATATAAAACTTCTGATGCATCGTCTTTACAGGTAAGATGTAGGCAACTTAGATTCAACTCTGATGTTGCAGTTCATGGTATTTATCTTTGTTTATAGTTTAGTTTTTCATATACACATATTTAAAGGATAATACTAAAGGTAATAAGTTAAACTATATGTGACATTTTTAAGAATTGTAATAGCACATCACAGAATAGTGTAACTCAAAACACAATGTGGCTATTTCCAATGAGAGCCTGATATCGAATATGAGGGGCCATAAAATATAAATTCAAATCTTAGTGGATAAATATGCAGTCTCTTCAGTGCTAAATTTCTACTCTGGGAAATTAGTGACTGTTCAGAAAACTGGTTCTCTTCCAGGAGTAGGAGTTTTCAATTATTAGACAATAGATCAAATTCTGTGATAATTTAGCATCAGCACATTTCTGATTGAAGGGTCTCTCCCATAAAGCATCTGACAAGGTCGAGAGGTTTCATTCTGCGCTGTTTACTCACAATTGATTTCTTCCCTCACTTTACATTTTTAACCAATTAATATTTTTCTGTATTAAATTTATTGTATTTCTTTTATTCCTCCAATTAAATTCTTTATTTCATGAATGAAGAATGAGGAAAGGAAAAAGAAAATAAAGAAAACACAAAATAAATATGTTGAAGTGAAAAAAGTGAGTCTCTTATTTAAGGAAAATACTTCTTTTTCATATATCTAAATTTGCTTGGCAAGATTGTTTTAAAATTATTTATGCAATTTTCTTTTTCCCTCATTAAATGAGATATATGATCTTTTTTTAAATTTCCTAAAGGCTTTCTGAGTTATAACTTTTATAACTCTGAGTTATAACCTTGACTCATCTTGTTTTTGTGCATTATTATTTTAAAAAGTCTTTAAAGATCACATACCCTTGAATTCAGCAAGCATTAACACTTGGAAGTGAAAAATATAGAGGATGAAACACCTATTAGAAAAATTTCAAGGACATATAATTGCTTAAGTAATTAATAGGGGATTAGTGGTTTTCACTATGTCTGTCCTGTGGATAGATAGAGTATTAGGAAAAATTAGAGAAAGAGAGGGACACGCACACACACACACACACACACACATACACACACACTTTAACTACACCCAACCTTCAAAGCATATGGAAATTTTGAGTAGAAAGGAAGTTATGTGTAATTGGTCATCCATATTTCATTTTGAGAAACTGATTCCATTCAGTGTGATGAGAAATTTGAGGATATCAAATCTTTCACAGATGATGAAAAGCAAGTAGTTTGCATTGTCCCAATACTTTTTTCTACTAAGAGAGAATGTTGTAAATAAAACCAACATAACAAAGCTGGCTCAGTTTCCTCTTCTATAGCATTTATGGGTGGTTGATCCTTCCTCCAAGTAAATTAGAGATTTATACATTAAGGAAAAATTTTTGACCACCTGTTTTTGTGTTTTCTTTTATTTGTCTTGTAACTTACATGTCAATGTATCTCTTAATGAGCCTTGACTTAATATCTCTACCACTTTCATGGAAGTTGTGAAGGGTTATTTATCATCTAATGTAGGGGATTATTGAGAGACAGAAACAATTCTTCACATTTGTATAGAAATTGAGATATAAAACTTCTCCTCAGTGAAATCTGTAGAGGTCACTCAAATCCTCTGCTCTCATATTGTCAAATTTACCCAGATCAAAGACCCATTCTAAGAATATCTCTTCTTTTCACTGACTTAAATGCTCACTGTTGCTTATAAAAATGTCTATTTAATTTACCATAGACGTAGTGTTGAAAAATATTCAACATTAGAATAATAAACCATCAAAAGAAGACCATACATGTCCCAAAACACACACACACACACACACACACACACACACAACACACACACACACACACCAGTATTCTCCTTTAACCTAACTAACACCTAACTGGGCTATGTGTCTTGCACATCTCACTACCCTGTAAAGTCAGTAGGATCACCATGCTTGAATTAACCCTTTCAAGGCTGAATCAGGTGAAAAAGCAGCCCAAAGATTCTGAATAACTTTCTAATATATGCAACTTTAACTGCTTCAATGTGTCTGCTGAAAATCGCCTCCCAATTTTTCTCAGGATCCTCCCAGTAAAAGAGAGTATAAATCATTTTAAAGAAGAGAGTGAATGTTGCAAAAAAAGAGGTAAGTGACTGTATGAAAAGTGAAAACACTTAGATAAGCAAATGATTGGATCAATGCCTATGACTGTGAGGACCCTGCTGGAGATTAATATTAATGAGATGTTATGCTTCATTGACTAAGTTTACTTAATTCCTTTATTGCTTCAATATTGCTTTTTTATGATGTTATTGCCTAACTTTGTTGCAATTTGCTGTCTAATCTATAATGCTATTATTACCTCAACGTGATTGGGAAAGCCACAGGAGGAATGCTCTGATTAAACTTTAATTATTATATCACCTTTGCTATATGTACAGCAGAATTTATGATCTCTACCACCTCTATCCTCTCAGCATCTTACTTTAAAGAAGCTGCTAAAGACACCATATCTGTTTAAAAGCAAATCTGCTGTTAGTTTACATAACAAACTGTAAAATCACAGGGTTTGTTTATCCCCTCTTAGCATCAAGAGAAGCCCTTAGTTAACCACTAAAATATTACACAATACCATAAAAAGTAGAATTCTCATAAATGAAAAATTCTCTGGTTTATTTTAGGCCATAGCTAAAAGCCTGATTCTGTATTCTGTCGGTTTCTATAGTTAAAAGCTGCATTAATGTGGCTGAAATACTTTGAAGTAAGTAGAGATAAAACAAATCAGCAGGTATTTAAACTGAGGGCTATGAGGTGGAAAAATCACCACTTTCCCCTCAGGTAGAGGCCTGAAGATATATCTTCGTTAATGAGGTTTCATGCTGTCTTACTGGATCCTTAATCATTTAGAATGCAAATCCCAAAAATGAAGTAAGTGCTATCATATATATATGAGAAGGTGGCTGATTTTTTAATAAATGATTATGCTGTCTGCTTCCCTCATCATTCTACTAACTGTAAAATTCCACCTATAAAACTACATGAATTTGTAAACTATAAACAACACACTTCAGAAGTCAGCAAATGGAATATCATTTTTCTTGGATTCCTAGCCTCCTCCTCTTAATTTAGAGAGTTTGCTCATATGGCCATGCACAAAGAAGATAAAATTTTGTGAATAGCGGACATTCTATTACTTATGATTCTCATATTACTTTTATAGTGATTTCTGAATGTACTAGAAGGACATTTATAAGGAATTATTTCCAAGTGACCTCCTTTAGATACCTTGAATACCAGAGAGCCTAGCTATACCTGTAAATTTTTTTCAGGTAATTTTGTATGAAATCAGGAATGCAGGAATAGAACTTTGTGTTTTTAGAGGAATAATTTTTTTTTTTTTCCTCAGAGAGAACTCAGGGTTGACTTACATTCCCCTTTCAATCTCACCTGTCTCTAATACACTTGAGTTTCTCTTGGCGTTTTCTGTTCTTTTCTTTTGTTTGTTTGTTTGTTTGTTTGTTTGTTTAATTCTACTCCTGGCTCAATCCAAGCTGCAGCCTACCTCTCTCTTGTCACCTTGACTTAACAAATACTTTTGGGTGTGCATTGAGTATCCACTTGCCTCTCCACTTACCTCACCTTGTCCTCACCTTGAATTCGGGTATCGTCATGCTTTTTATCCTCTTCAGACTCTGGCAAGGGCTGAGAAGGCTGTCTTTACTTTCATTGACAAATCTCTTACTCCTTTTTATATTACTAACAGATGTTCAACAGCAAAACATAGCAATATGAAGCAAATAAATATAGTAAACAATAAAACCATTCCTAGAGTTGAGAAGAAACACTAGGTCTTCACGGGAAGATTCTTCTGGATATATTATCCTTCTGTTCTCAGATACTTGATTTTTTTAGAACTGTTTGTTTTTTAAGTCTTGGAATCCTAAAGGCTCACTATGTTTGAACTATTATATATGTGCTCAATATATACTTGTAAAATAATTAAATGATTGAATTTTCATTTAAATTTTTTACTATGTTCTGTCCCACCCCCTCCCCAAAAAAAACCCCTGAGATTGTCTTTTATTTCACCTATCATTAGTTAATATGCTTTAAAAAGATCAAACAAAAAATACCTCCTTAAAAGAAGAATCACTTGTTAGTAACTAATTGCTTTTGGCTGAGTACCTGGCTGTTTCAGACTCTAGAGCACAAATTAGTTGCAAAGCTGTTTGGGATCAGGTGAACAACATATTTTTAAATAGCTTAAACAAAATCGAAGAAGGAGTGGTGAAAATTGACACTGGGTAATATAGGTAAGACTGAGGTCATGAGAGGACTTGTATTCCACAATGACTTTGGAGTTTATTTTGATAAAAATGGACATTTATTAAAACATTTAAAATTAGGAAATGTCTATCACATTTGCAATACTGAACAATAACTTATAATGCAGTGTAGGAGAGAACTGTCAGGTTCTAAGCTTAAGGCAGCTTAATGAGCTATTTGGGTTAAACTGGTAAGAATAATGACTATATGTGGCCACATGTGTTGGTGAGGGAAATATTACCCAAAGGAAGCAGCTGAAGAGAGAAGAATTTGATTAAAATTCTCAGAATGTAAGTAATAAGATTATGTCCAACTTTCCAAATAAAAAAAAGGGCTCCAAAATTTCTCTATTACATTGCTGTCATGCATAATATGTCTAGCTTCTAAGTCTCAGCCTAATATCCAAATAAGTATTCAATTGAGGCAACTTACTATGTTTTCTTTTCACTGGTATTTAAATCATATCATATTTGAGTTCAACATTCCTCTATGGGAGTTAACTTTCAACATTCTGGGTGAATGACAACAAATAAATCTTCCAAAGTTATAACTTTATGTTATTTCAATTTTTTTTATATCGTGCAATGTAGTTAAAAACCACAATAATTACTCATGTAGGTTATTATGTAAAATTTGATATTATTATTTAAAATCCAATGTTTCAAGTAATTTATATAACGTAATAATCGTATGTGTATTAGAGGATATATTTTACTTTTCATCAGTGTTCCTGAATCAAAATAGAAAGGACTGTTTTAAATTTATTTTTAAGCTTTCACAAGAAGTATCTTATTATGTCTTAAAAATTAATGGATAAAACTATTATAAAAATAAAAATAATAACCAATTTTAAGTATTTCTAAGAAAAAGCAGGTAAATTGAATTAGCACAAATACATAATTGTGTAGTTTATAATGCTATTTTAAAAGTTGGTTATACATTGATTTTGTTATATAAACCCAATACAATTTTGTTATGAACTTAAAAATTTTGAACTGTGATTCATAATGAAAGCTCAGAAATCTGCAAAGTAGGTTATGTGAAGTAATAAGAAAGAGAAAATATATGAATTACTTCTTAGTTAGAAAATTGCAAAACTGCTTCAAGCTGCTCTCTGTAGGCTGTCAGAAGAAGGAAAATGTAGAAAAAGGATGAATATGAAGATGTTTTCATGTTTTTAATAAACATAAAATAGTTTCTTTTTCAGGAATGATTTGTGAATGTATTCAATCAATAATAACTTAGTTTCTACTCAGCATGCTAGCCTATGGGGACATAAACATAGACAATCTCTCTTTTTTTCATCAGTTTGTACTATAGTAGGGGATGCAAACCATGCCATAAGAGACCTTGAAATATGTCTTTTAAATTTCAGCAGAAAAATAAATCACTCCTGTTGAGGATGGTGGGAAATGACATCTGGAGGAGGTAATATTTCAGCTAATTTGTGAAGGATAAACAAAAGTCAATAGTGGAAATGGAGAAAAAAGACATTGTAGTTTAAAATGAACAACATAAGAAAATACGTGTCAATGGAAGAATGTGAGAAAAAATCAGAAATGACGTGGTGGCACCATAACAAATGAACTTTACGAATACTTTGAAATGACTATGGCATAGAAATGTGGGAGAGTTGTGGTGACAATGTGACCTTGAGTGATAAACTAAGAATTGAATTAATTTTTTTTACTCTAAAGAAATTGGATTAAAGAAATGGAGATAAAAATGGGCAACTAGTGAAAATAGTAAAATTTTAAACATGAAGGTGAAACAATTAGAATTATGTTTTAGTATGAATGTATGAGCAGGAAAAGAGAAATTAGAGTGGTTGAAAAACAATTCAGAAATTTACTATATTACCTAGGTGAGGATCTAAACCGTGTTAGTAGTGAAGTAAATTTTTAGTAAGAATATATGACCTTTAGAATGAATTTACTTGGGTACATAGAGTCTAATGATTCTATGAAGGAAGACTTGCTTTATATTTTCTTCTGTGGAGAAATAGCAGTGACAATGGGAAATCTACTGAGGACCCCTATGTTATTGTGAACTAAGTGTTATTAATTCATGTGAAGTTTTGCTAGTGAATCCTCTATGCAAACAAGCATCTATGAAATGCACTTCCTATTAAAATGCCATGTATTCTGAGTGGAAAAGTTAAGCAAGTGTAGGAAAGATATAACATTCATTTAATATTTTCAAATTATCCGTTATTTAGCATGTTTCATATAAAATTTGAGATGTTATTTAATTATCAAAATTTCAAAATTTGAAAATCACTGTTTCATATTTACCTAAGATACTACAGACATTGTACTTAAACTAACAACAACTGAGATATTTTCTGAATCCCGTAATGTTATGGAATGGCCAGTTTAAAGATTCTAGAACAGAAGTTATGTGATACCATGTGTTGCCATAACTATTGTCTCATCTCACTTTCTATAAGCCACAAATGTTAGTGATAAAAATAAAGGCAATTATTTCAAAGAACTATGCATTTTTATAGTACCATATATAGAAAATTCCTGAGATCTCTATTTTATATTGCTAGATGTAAAATTAAGTTTATATAAATATCATATCAATCCTTCTGTGTTAAATTATTATGATTGGTTCTCTTAACCTCTATTTTATCTATCTTCTAGTGAAGGTTTTAGAATGCTTAAAACTACATTTTCTGAATTCCCTTGCATCTAAAATTCTAGAACTAAATTAGTGCTCACCAACTAAATGTGCTCTCATAAGATTTGAAAGTCAAAGCCAAGAAAGGACCTCTTCCTTCAACTCTGACTACCCTTGTTCTTTGGGAGAGTCATGCTTCTCTTCCAACAGGACTCAGTGTTCATTATTCATCTTTCTGGAAGAATCAGTAACCTTTTGATCTTACTGCTTACTTACTCCATGGATTACAACTTTGTGTGTCATCTCAGTTTTCTTCTATCCAGGGCTTCTATGAAAGTAGAAAAGGCATTATGGCCTCTCTGAGAACAGCCTAGCTTCAGAGGTAGATTCTTCTTGGAATTAGTCTAGAGTCCCAGCCTAGAACTGGCTCCTTAAACCCTCTCAACAATTTTGTAAAAAATCTAATTCTAATACTAAATTATTTTTCCTTAAAGCGGTTTCAGTTTTCTGCCTTTAACACTAAATAATAAAGCCTATATTGTATTGAAATTAGATCAGTATGTTTTCTTCTACTTTATCTCTTCATATTTTATGAATTTATATGAGAACAAATTTCTTAAAGTGAGCATTATTTACCTCAGATTAAGTAATTGTAGAGGTGGGAGAATGTGTTTTATAGAAATATTTTGTTGAAACAAGTTAGCAAGCTAAAAAAGATTTGGTTAAATCCATAAATTTTTGTGTGGATGAACATTCTTGTACATTTCTTGATTTCAAATATGGAGTTTTGTTTTTTTTTTTTAATTTCCTTATTTTCCTCCTTTACTCATTCCCCCTTCAGTTTCTTTGCCCTTTCTTTTATTACTATTACTCTGTTTTCTCATATTTCTATTACTTTTTGGTCACTCTTTCAATTCCTGTCACAATTCTCCCTTACTGCACACCAATCAATAATTTATATTGAGCACTGAGATAAATTCTTCTGGGTCAAGGCCTGAAAGAGCTGTCAAAGGACAGATAATTTTCTAAATGAATCCTCAAATTTTACCAATTCATAGGGTACCAGGAAATTCATTGGTTAGTCATGAATCTTTTGGCTATTTTTTCATATTGCTACAAAAGACTTGTTATGATTCAAAGTTAAGAGTAATTAGGTCAGTGGGGAAACCTGACAACATATACTTGTCAGATTAAAGGAAGTGCCTTGACCTTTTATAATATGCTTTCTAAGATATGCTCAGCCCACAAAGCTAGAATCTTACCATGTAAACACAAAGATTATGGAGAAAATCTTCCATATAAATGTAGGTAAGATAATGTACAAAACTTATAATCTTATCTTGCTACTTGTTTTCATGAAACGTTTTTATTCTCATTACTAGAACTGTATATCACATCAAATTACATTATGAAGACATGAGAAAGAATACATAACATATGATGTACATCTTAATGATAAACATACTTAAGAAACAGCTAAAAAGGCTTCCCTGATCTACTTAAATGTGCAATTTAGGTAGCAAAGTAAATTTTGCTATTAATACTGATGTTATCGAGCTAGTATTTGAGATCCATTCATGATCATTTTAATTCTCAATACCTGTGTGATCCACATGTTAATGTTTATTCTAATTGTTAATTATAAATTAATGATTCCTTATTAGGAGAAAATTATTCTATGTGTTGAATAAATATTTATAATTAAAAAGAGTATAAAATATTGGAAGAAAAAACTCATATAACTCTGAACAGGCAAACATCTGGCAAACACATGATGGCAATAATCCCATAGCTCTGGACATCTCATGCAGATTTAAACCATCAGCATAAATTCTTTGGAGCAAGGACACAGAAGAAAAAAAAAGTTACTGAGATTATTGCATCTAACCGAACATTTTTCTTTCTCTGTATTCCATTTTCTTGTTACTCATAATGAAACGTCTGTGTATATATAACCCAATCTTTAAGGCTACATAGTTGCGATCCTCAGAGCTGATTCAGCCACTTGTCTATGGGAAACTTCTGCATCTCCAGCTGCAAATTATCATACTAATGATGACATGGTACCATTAAACAAATCCATAGCTTCCCCCATCCCTTCTTTCAACTGTCTTTGTGATGTTTCCTAATGAACTGAATTGCTTAAAATTAAGAGATTTTTTTTGATGTATTATTGGCAAGATATAAAGTGTACTTGTTTAAAGTGTAAAATTTAATAAATTTCAACATATGTATTTATAGAGAAACTATTAACAAAATCAAGAGAGTTAACATATCCATCTTTCTAAATTTACTTCATGCCTTTAATAATTCCTCTCTAACCATTTTATCCCCAAGCAACCACTGATCTAATTTCTCTCACTAGAGATTAGGTTTCATTTTGCAGAAGAACATGTATTTACATACACTTACCTTTTTTTTTTTTTTTTTTTTGATTGTTTATTTTGGTTTGGGTACTTCAGCGTGCATAACTATTTAGAAAAGTCATTCAAGAATCATCCAATTTGTAGGATGCATGAAGAACTCATTCCTTTTTATTTCTGGGTATTATTCCATTATGTGGATATAACATAGTTTGTTCATTCATTTACCTGGTATTTGATAGTCTTGCTGTTTCCAGTTTGGGCTAATACAACCAGATTTGCCAGCACTTGGTGTGATCAGTGTTTTAAACTTTTAGCCATCCTAATATATGGTCATTAGTATGTCACGTAGCTTTAATTTTGTATCCTAATAACTAATGAATGATAATGAGCATCTTCAAATATCTTCTTTGGTAAAGTGTGCGCTCAAAACTTTTATTTTGTTTCTTAATTATTTTTTAAATTAATTTTTGGGAATATATATATGTGTATATATATGTGTGTGTGTATATACGTATATGTCATATATATGTAGACATATATATTTATATATGTTGTGCATGTATATGTATATGTATGTATATGTATATGTATGTCATTGTTACGCCCAATCAGAGTTTCAGTGTTTCCCCAAAAATAGGAGGGAGGGAGAAGGACAACAACTGCTCAGAAGTGTAATTAGGAATTTCCCTCAGTTCCCCTCAAATGACAGCAGTGAAGAATTGAGACAACAATGTTACTAAAAGCATATTTTAGAAAGGCAAAGTATGCCTCAAGGAGGCACATGTTTCCAGCACTGTAGCCAACAAAAAAAGGCCACAAAAAAGAAAGCCCAGAAGGGCTAAAACTGGGGCAAAAAGAAGGAGACACAGAACAAAAATAGCCCAGAAGTGGGAATGTCTGCCTTATATTTGGGATGTGACGGGTGGTTCCAAAAGCATTTCTAGGTGATTGGCAAATGAGTTTATTATGATTGACACCTGCCTGCTATATAACTTTGTCTAGTGAGCATGTGCATACCCAGCATCTACTATAATTGGGGTGTTCTTTGGGCAGTCTCTAGGCTGGGCCCCTATTCTTTTGTTCCCCCTGTCTCTTATGTCTGACTAGCTACGTAACATATACATATACGTATACATATATATTGCAAATATTTTCTCCTAGACCGTAGCTTGTCTCTGACTTCCTTGACCATATTTTTTAGAACATCATATTTTTAATTTTGGAGAAGTCAAATTTATATATTTCTTTTTTAAGAAATAAAAATTAAAAAAGATTGTGCATTTTTTAAGAAATAAAAAAGAAAATAAGATTGTGCTTTTGGTGTCAGATCTAAGAAATGTTTGCCTAAAAAATCACAAGAGATTTCCTCTGATTTTTTCCCCTAGAAGTACTATAGTTTTAGATTTTACATTTATGTCAATAATCTAATTTGTTAATTTTTTAATAGAATGAAACATTGATTAAAGTTTATTTTTGATCCATATGAACATGCAATTAATCCAAGAATGTGAATATGCAATTAATTCAGGACATTTGTAGAAATAAACAAATTTGGGATTATGCTACTTGGTTTTCTGTCAATTGAAATTATTACATGGTTTTCTTTATTAATTTATTGACACGATGAGTTACATTGATTGATTTGAATCTTAAACCAATACTGAATTCCTGGGATTACCCCACTTAGTATTGTGAATTAAAATGTTATACATCCTTTTGTTTGATTTACTAAGACTTCTTTTAGAGTATTTGCATCTATTTTGACAGAGGATATCATTCTGTAGGGTTTTTTTTTTTTTTCTTTTTTCTGAAGCAATATATTTTTGTGGTTTTTATATCAGGAAAGTGCTCTCTATAGAATGAGTTTCAATATATCCTTTGTCAACTTTTTGGAAGAGTTTGTATAGAAATATTACTTTCTTTTTTTACTATAAAGGTTTACTAGAATTAACTAGTCAATATATATGGGTCTGGTTTTCTTTATAGGATGGTTTTTAACTTAATTTCTATTTTCTAATACATGTAGTTCTTATTCAGTTTCTCCATTTCTTCTTGATTGAAGTTTCTATGTTTCAAGTATTTTGCCCATTTTGGTTAATTTATTGAATTTATTGGCATAATTTTGTTCAGAACATTACTTTGTTATATTATTTTAACATAGAGAGGATTTTATCAATAAACCCTATTTTGGTAATTTGTATCTTTTCTCTTTTTTTCTGATAACCTGACTAGAAGTTTACCTATTAATTGATCTCTTAATGAACTCGATTTTGGTTTTATTAATTTTCTCTATTTTTGTTTCTTTTTTAAAAAATTTATTGATACCCCCTCTAATTTATGATTTCCTTTCTTTTAGTCACCTTGGGTATAATTTTCTATTATTTTTATTGCTTTTGTAAGGAATTCTATTATGAATACCTTTATTTTTCTAATACAGTTCTAATTCTAGTGCCATAATTTTTCCCCAGAATACTGCTTTTAACAGCATTTTATTAATTTGGATATGTTGCTTGCGCTCTCATTCAGTTCAAAATGTTTTCCACTTTCTTTTATGATTTCTTCTTGAATAATGGTTATTTAGAAGTGTTTTTCAGGTTTCTTAATATTTGGGGATTTAAAATATATATCTTCCTGATATTAATAATTGATTAAACTCCATTGTTGTCAGAGAATATATCCTATAGGTCTTAAATCCTCTAAAATTTATTGAGACATATTTTAGGACCCAGAATATGGTACTTCATAATAAATGTCCCACGTATATTTGAAAAGTGTGTGTATTCCATTGTTACAGAATAGAATATTTAATAAATGCCAATCAAGTTAGTTTGATAGTGTTGAACAGAACTGTTATAACCTTATTTGTTTTCTGTCTCTTGTTCCATTAATAGTGAGAAAGATTATTAAAATATCTGTTTATATATTTTGATTATTTCTCCTTGTAATTCTGTTAATTTTTGTTTTATGGTTTTTGAAGCCTTGCTATTAAGAGCATACACACCTAGAGTTTCTAGCACTCTGAATAAATTGGCACAATTGTTATTATGAAAAAAATTCTCTTTTACCTTGGTAATATTCATTGCTCTGAAATCAACTTTGTCTTATATATTACATAGCCACTCCTGCTTTCTTGTGACTAGTGTTAGAATATTTTTTTTATTCTCTTACATTTAATCTATTTGTGTCTTTACATTTAGAATGTGTTTCTATTATTTTATTTTATTTTTATTTAGTAAAAACACTTAACGTGAGATATGCCACCTTAACAATTTTTAAGTACACAATACAGTATTGTTACCTATAGGTATAATATTGTATAGCAGAATTTTAGAACTTATTCATGTCCTTTCTCTCTTTTGAATTAATTGAATTTTAAAATCCATTTTATCTCTTTTTCATTATTAATTATAATTTTTGTTTTGTTATCTTAGAGGTTTCTTCAGAAGTATATATATATATATGTGCATATATGTATGCATATATATAGATATATAGAGAGTTATATATATCTATATATGCATACATATATGCATATATATATATATATATATATATATATATAAAGTGAGAGAATTTATACACATAGAATATATATATAAAATCTTTAACATATTATATTTGACCTTCAAGTGATATTATATCACTTCACATATTGGATAAGTACTGTATAATACTATCCTCATTTCCCCCTCCCTTGTGATAGTGCTTACACATTTTACTTTTACATATGCTATAAACCTAAATGTGTTTTTATCATTTGTTTAAAAGACAAATGTCCTTTAAAGACATTTAAATAATATTTCATTTAATATTTCTTTTAGATAGCATATAGTTGACTTTTGCAGGTGATAAATTTGGTTTCCTTATTATTGAAAAATAGATATATTTTTGTTTTCCCTATAATTTGAAAGGTATTTTGGATCAGTATAGCTCTTGGTTGATTTTTTTTTTTCTTTCATACCTTTTAACATGTTGCTTGGCTGTTTTCTCATCTTCATTATGTTCGATAAGAGATTTTCAGTGATTCTTACATTTTTCCTAAAAAAAATTTTGGGTTACTTTTTATTTTAGCACTGGTTTGAATCAACTAATTATGATCTGCTTTGGTGTGATTTTTTCAAGTTTCTTGAGCTCCTTGGATATGTAGATTTATATATCTTTTTAAGGTTTAAAAATTTTTAACATTAAAAAAATATATATATATATTTTTTCTATTTCTACATATGTTTTCTTTAGTTTGGAGACTCAAATTTTAAGTATATTAGACCACTTGAAGTCCCACAGATCTATATTTATATTACTGATCTATATTTTTTAAATTTATTTAATTTTTTTCTGTTTTATTTTTTAATGTTTATTGCTATGTCTAAAAACTTGCTCATTCTTCTTCTGCAATGTCTAATGATAATTAATCTATCCAGGGCTTTTCCTCTTGAACATTGTAGTTTTTCATCTCTAGAATTTTTATTTGGGTCCTTTTTATATCTTCCACATCTCTTCTTATCTTTGTGAAGATATGGTTAGAATTTTAATAATTATTTTATAGTCCTTGTCTGCTAATTCTAACATATTTATTTATTCTGGGTAGTTGTCAATGGATTATTTATTTTTCATCATTAAAAGTTGTACATTCCTCTTGATTTATACATCTTATTTTTTTATCATATCCCAGATATTGTGTTTTTAAGTTTTTTAGGGTGCTTTGTTATTTTGTATTTCTATACAATTCTTGAGCTTTTTCTGGAATGCTATTAAGTTACTTGAAAACAGTTTGATCCTTTCAGGTCCTGCTTTTAATATTTGTTAGGTGGAATTGGAGCAATGTTCTGTCAAGGGTGAATTATCCCCCACTACTGAGGTAAGGTTTTTTTTGTATACTACCCCATGCCTCATGTGTCATAATGTTTTTAGTGGAAGCAAACACTATCATTAGTCCTGTATGAATATCAAAACTCCTACCTAAAACCTGTTTGATCACTTCTTTCTCTAGTCTTGTGCAGATTCCTTATTTTCATGTGCTGATTGATAGTTAGCTGAATACTCAAGGGGGAAACTCTCCAGGTTTCTAGAATTTTCTCTCTGTTCTGTGCTCTCCTCTGTGTAATCTTTCCTATGCACAGTAACTACCTGGACCTACCTGTACTCTCAATTCTGCCTCTGCAACTCAGAGAGTATACTGGAGTCTGTCTGGTTTGCATTCTCTTGACCACACGAATAAATCGTCTCAGTCCATAAATTTGAATGTTCACACAGCCTATCTCATTTCTTTCTCATTTCTCAGGAATAACTAAATTTACATAAAGTTCAGAGACATGAAAACCATTGTTTCATATTGCCTTTTTTTTTTTTTTTAAGTGGGAAGGTAAATCTAATCCCTCTTACCCCATCTTGAACAGAAGCAGAACTACTACTCATGGGATTTTGACCTTTGCATTTTCAAGATCAGAAAGTACTGGAATAAATGGCATCTTTTTCACCTCCTCCACATTCAGCTGTTTTCTTTTCTCACTCAATTTGATCTGGGACTTACATTTATGAACGACCAGTTTAACCTCAATAGGATGGGTAAAAGCGGTTTCTTTTTTCCAAAAATATCATTATTATTATTAATTACTATTGATACTATTACAAAAGCAATATCATCCATATCATTAGGCATGTGAGTAAGCTAAGGATCACCATCATCCTTATTCACTTTTACCAAGTCCAGTCAATTCGCATCATAAATTTTTCTAAAGTCTTTTGACTCATCTCAATATCGATAGTCAAAATCTGCCACCATCTGTAGGTTGGATATTGTAATTATTTGATAATTCGCCTCTCCTCACCACTGTTGCCCTTCTACCAGCTGTTCCTCAGGCTATAATCAAGGTAACTTTCTGACACAAATAATCAAACATATTAGCACATTGTTTTTAAAATGTTATTGAATTATTGTGCTCTTAGGAAAAATATTAAAATCCTCAATAAGACTTGTAAGTCCCTATATTTAAAATTAATTTAATTTTAATTTTAGCTTACAGACTCACTATCTTAACATGATGTATTCTCCTTATCATTAATTACAACAGTAATTTTACATTAACTTGGATGATTATTTGATTAATGCTTATCTTCCCTTCATACTCACAAAGCATATGCTTATCTTTAAATTCCTAAAACTTCATACAGTGCTTGACACATTTTAGCAACGAATGAAGTTGTGTTTGTTGAATCATACAATGTATTGTATTTATGCAACTATAAATACATATGTAATAATATAATAAAACTACTTTGAATGCTTCACAACACACAGTGATATTTTACTTTTTAAAATATTTTAAATATAAATTTAAAATGTAAATATTTAAAATATAAAATCATCCCATTTTATATTTAAATTTTTCCAGTGACCTATTATTTAACCTACTATAAAAGACAGACAAGATTCAAAGACAGTAACAAACTTTCTCAAACAGCCAGTAAGAAGCAGAGTTAAAGTTAAATGAAAATTTGTCTGACTCAAAGATATTTAGTATCAGTATTATATTATATCATGTCTTTCTATTGTTCAAAATCTGGGGAAAAAAGTGACTACCAGCTTTTGCAAATAAAACAATACATCCTTTGCCACAGACTTCTACTTCATCTCTGGGCAAAGTTCTTACGTGTTACCTATTCTACTCTCATCGCGCAGGTACCAATCCACCTCACTGGGAGATGTCTAGAAATCATTTAATGTGACATTTCTGGCAGTCTTCCCAATGTACAGCAAATCACAGTATAATGAGAGAATAATGAGAATGGGATACCTGATTAATAATTCAAGGCTGTGGTTAGCTATAAATACATGCAGAACTCCAGAATTTTAAATATAAGAAGTAAAAAGCAACTTGAAATCATTCAGTGTGGTATAAAGGAAAGGTAAACTATGACTTATAATTGTATTGCTTGTTAAATGAATGATCCTTATCTTAATAAGTAATATTACCTCTCCTCATTCACTCACAAAATTAGGTGTATCAAATGGTGAATAAAATATTCTTTAGAAAAATGTTCTATTGTTGCTATTGTCTTCTAATTTTTATTGTAATATCTTTAGAGAAAATAAATATTCAAATCACAAATAGAATAATTTCACTTAAAAATTTTTAAATGACTATATCTTATTTGTCTAGTAAGAATTCTAGTGATTTGCAGAAGTTTCTATAATTTTTTTTTTCTGATAAACTCCTAGGATTTATTTAGTTTGCCAGGATGGCCTGAATCTAAGTGTCCTCTTGAGGTTCAGTTCTGTAACCCATGAATTTGGGAGATTTTAATTCAACATAACTTTTTGCCTCTTATATTTGTATCTTTTGGCCTGTTAGTGAACTTCTGTGTTGCTAACATAGCCTGTTAAAACCTTGACAATGCATTGAACTGAAGCTCTGACTGCTTGCCTATTCCTGCTCTTTCCTGGAGCTATCTAGCCATCACTGCTGTTAATATAGGTCTCAAACTATGAACCAGGCTGCAACAAGTTTGAGGTGCCACTTTATACTTCCCTCCTTTGGTCTTCTAATACAGGATATGCAACTGAAGAAAATAATTAAATGAAAAAATATTTGGATTATAAATGTGTAAGTTTCTGATTTCCCAATAGAACAATATAGTAATAATAAAAACTAGATTAGAAAACATGGCTTTTACTTGATAAAGTGAGACCTCTTGTTTCTTACTCTAAAATGAAAATTTGGATTCATTTGTTCAGATGTGTCTGTGCAGTGTGAAATTAGATAGGCTATGCTGGGTGCTCACCCAGGCTAGTCAACTCTGTGGATGACTTCATTACTTACCTTGCTTCAGAAGAAAAAAAAAAAGTACTTTGAGAGTAGCTAAATCTTGCAAAATAGGCCATGCCAGATGTGCTTTGCTACATGGATGTAAAAAAGTTAAAGTCCATAAAGAGAATACACTGCGCATTAGCTTCACTGAATTTCATGTATTCATAGAATTCTTTTTCATTAGTGACAGGGAACTCAGTCAGGCTTTCATCAATAACACAAGCAACTCCCATAATGGGAAGCAATAAATAAGAAGAATGAAAGAAGGATTCCCCTCAAATCTTATGTATGGTCAGAAAGTCATTTGTGGGCCAGGACTATAATGTAAAAATATTAAAAGGAGCACAAAGATTTCTCCCTATGCTATTACAGAGTTGGTTACTTGAGAGTTAAGAAAGAACATTTCTTCCTTCTGACTATATTTAGCCAGGGATAGATCATTGTGGAATTTCCTGGGGGACCTTAAAGTTTATAGTACTAGAGGAATAATTCTTTGAATCCAGACACCAAGAGCAATTGTCCCCAATGTTGGGCTAGATGTGGTTCTAGAATCAGATACATGCTGTGCCAGAAACAGTAAATCCATTTGACAATTTAGGACACAGTGCTAAATTAAAAACAATATAACTGTACAAACCAGAGTACACTTATTTTTAAATGGTCTGTGGATCTATTCTTTTAAGGTCTTGGGACAAGTATGTAGGGACATTGTGAAGTGGCATAACTATCATTGAGGTCTTATACATTTGCCCTCAAAAGTCACCTCTACCCATATTATATTTGAATGATAGATATATTGAAGTATAATTAGCAGCTAATATATTAAACATTTTGTCAAATTTCTGCAAATATGTTGCCATGCAGTATCTCATTTAACCTTCACAACAAAGTTAACTTTTCAAATATAACCCTTATTTTGGGTATAATTGTTAATTTTGGTGTTTGCTTGATGGAGTAAGGGATGCCTAGATAGCTGGTGAAATATTTTCAGGGTGTGTCAGTGAGGGTGTTTTTTGAAGAGATTAGCACTTGTATTGGTATATTGAGTAAAAATCACCCTCACCAAGCAGGTAGGCGACATCCAATTCACTGAGGAAATGAATGGAACAAAAAGCAGAGGAAGGGTAACTTCATTCTGTTCCTTGACCTGGAACATCTATCTCCTACGCTCAGACATTGGTGTACCTTTGCCTCATTTGAGGATTTACACCACTGGCTCCCTTTGTTCTCAGTCCTTCACAATTGGACTGGAATTACATCATAGGCTTACAGACAGCAGATTGTGAGACTTTTCAGCCTTCATAATTGTGTGAACCAACCTCTCATTTTATAGAGAGATAGATAATAGATAGATGATAGATAGATAGATACATAGATAGATAGTAAAGATATCTATGTATCTATCTATCATGTATCTATTATCTATCTATCTATCTATCTATCTATCTATCTATATCTATCTATCTTATTGGTTCTGTTTCTCTGGAGAACACTAACTAATATAATGAGAAAACTAAAGCTTAGAGAAAATAGACAATTTGGATAAAATAATACAACTAACAATTAATGGACCCAGAACTGAAACTGTAGATCCAAGGGCAATAGACACTATTGAGCTTCAGGAACACTGATAGCTTAACTAGGCATGATTTAAACCAATTCTACATACCAAAAGTTTCTAATTTTAAAGTCCTTGTAAAAAAAAAAAAAGTTAAATGAGTCCTCATAGTTACAATATTGTAATATATATGTATATATCTGTAATATGTGTGTGCATCACATAACTAATTAAAGTTACAATATTGTAATATATATGTATATATCTGTAATATATGTGTGTGTGTGTGTGTGTGTGTGTGTGTGCGCGCGCGGCGCGCATCACAGAACTAATTAACTTTGGGCACTAAGTAATTATAGCTGACAAGAAACAGGCTTTATGTTTTTTCCCCATTCAAAAAATCTGTGGTTGGTTTTCCAAGAATGGAAGATGATACACTCTTGCTTTTTCTTGCTTTAGACCCAGACCTAATTTCAAGGACTTAAACACTGGACCTCACAGCTTGAAATCTGCTATGTCCAGAATTAGATGTAAATATTTTGAAGAAAAAATTTATTGCCCAAGAAACCTGTAATACTTGAACTACTGAAAAATAAGTAGAGCTATTAGGAGTTGCAATAACTTCTCTTATAAAAAAGAATGGGTGGAATATTTGGTTATTATGGGTGTTATTTTTATTATAAATATTTTATTTGGGATTTGAGACATATCATGTTCCCTGGGGAAACATCAGAGTACTTTTTTCTTAAAACATAAGTAAATACTCAGGGGCAAGCTTGGGTATGACATCTAAAGCAATAAACAAAGCTGTCCTTCAAGGGTAGGTCTTACTACTAAAGAATTGCTAAAATGTGTCAACCAGGAAGGCATTATAAACTAGAAAGTTGTTTGTCTATATGTGTGGTCACTCCAATAACTTACAAGATTATATTTTGTTATACGTCACAATATTGATGAATGGTTGAATTATTATAAAAGCCTAGGAATTAGCATAGGATTAAGAAGTTCAGAGATTTAATAATGAGGTAGCTTCACTTATATAATGACTTACTGAGTGCTGGGTATTATTCCAAGCACTACCCGAATTGATATATGCAAAGCCCTGGTAGCAAAAAATCCACATATTTGTGCTAGAAACAAGACTAATCTACTAATTCCTTTCTTTGATATGAAAGTCTCTTTGCCAGTAGTGAACAAACTGAAATGGCTGTTCTCCAAGTTTAGGCAGCTAAGTGAAGGCTGAGAGTAAATATTCAACAGAAAAAACCCCACTAATGTTAAAATCAGAATTTCAATAGATAAAGATTGGAGCATAAATCTTAGTCTTTGTTTTCTCTTGCCTCCATTTCAGTAGATAGTCTGCTCTCAGACCCAATGACCTATCAAACACTGAAGAGTAAATCTATAGGACTTTTCTGAATGGTGTGTCAAACTATTGTCAGAAGTTCAACTTGTCGTGAGAACTTAGACATTTCAATCCCAGCTGGAGGAAATACCAAAACTAAGGTGAATGCAGTTATCCACACAATAAATTACAGACATTATTTCAAGAAACTAAACAGAAGTAAGACTGATGCAGCTTCAGACAGAGAGCTTTGTGAATGATTTTATAGAGGTCATGGATTATAAGCAATTAGAAATGATATTCCACTAAGAAATGATCACTAAACCTTCCTGAGATAAGAATTAGCACTGACAGGTTAACAATTAAATTCTTTAAAATTTAAATTGCCATTTTCCCATAAAAATCTTTAAATATATGACTTTTTCTTATTATAAAAATATTATCTCTGAAGAACACTACTGAGATGGTTCTTAATTAAGGACAATTTCTCCCTGAAGGAACATTGGAAATTTTGGGAGATGTTTTCTGGTTTATATAACTAGTGAGTGGCTGCTACTTGCATCTGGTGGGTAGATGACAATGTTGGAGTGCAAGAATAGGGTCCACAGCAGATGAGAGATTGTGCTTCTCTTCCATATCTGAGGTGAATAATGAGAACCTCAAAATTCGCAGAAAGTTCAGCATGCTTACCACTTGGCTGCCTGCTATTGTGGGAAGATCTCCTAGATCCAGCAGACTCCAGTTGACTTGTAGCTAAATTGTATTTGTTGGTTGGTTGTCTCTCTACTCTCACTACTTGGAGAAGGACTTTTGAAATGCATCAGAAAAGCTTGGGATTTGAGATTCCTTCATGTACATAATCAATGGAATAAATCTCTACCAGCTTTTTCTCTGCCTGCTCCCTAGAGAAGAATTCACCACATTCACTTGTTATTCATTTGCCACTGAGAAAGAAATCCTAAAAAAATTCACTGAGACTTATTAAGCCCTAATCATGATCAAGAGATAAAATAATTACAGTTTGAGTAAGAGAATCTGTTAACATGAACAATGAAGATGAGTGTTCAGAGTGGACATTAAGAAAAAAGTCTCTCCTTGAATTGCATTAAATGAAAATCAACAACAAAAAGTAATGAGGAAACTAACAGATAAGCACAAAGATTTTCTGAAACAAAGAAATTCCATGGAAATTAAATTCATGAGTGAAAAAAAGATAAGAACATGTGAAGGAAACCTCACATGCAAATACTAGAATTATATAACAAAGATTGTAGAGATGATAGTTAAACATAAGATAATTTCCCTCAGCTGAAGAAAAACTTTATTTTTAAAAATTAGATTTCTGGAAAAATTAATTTTGAAGACTTACTCTTAGACATAATAGTAATATTAATAGTAATTAATAGTAATAATATTCCTACATTTCCAGGATAATTGATAATTTACTAACCTTCAGAACTATAGAAAACTTTTTTTGCATATGTAGTCTGCTATTGTAAAAACTGACAGTGGAAGAACATTTGCA
Source organism: Eonycteris spelaea (assembly GCA_003508835.1). Lineage (NCBI taxonomy): Eukaryota > Metazoa > Chordata > Mammalia > Chiroptera > Pteropodidae > Eonycteris > Eonycteris spelaea. Next base: position 463,578 of record PUFA01000360.1, on the reverse strand, counting down.
GACTATTGAGAGAAAATGACAGCAGTTACAGAACCCTCCCCCCAGTCACTATACCTCTTCACTGTCAGAATCAAAGTGTAACATATTTAGATATGCATGAATTCAGAAAATATTCACTCCTATGTACTCTAGCCAAATATCAATTGCATCAGTACAGATATTTCAAGACATGGAAAAAATATTAAAAATATTTAGTAAAGAGACATACAATTTATGCTTAAATTCAGAAAGATGATAATATGTAACTGCAGGTAAAATACATAATTAAATAATGATTATTAAAACATAAAACATGTAAGAAAAAATATATAATAATCCAGAATAAGGCATTTTATATTTGGGAAATAAAATCGGAGATAACATAAGTGAAGTAAAATCATTCTAAATTAAGATTTCATGTTGCAGAGAAATGAAGTAGCAAAGTAAAAATGTTCAAAATGTTTTGTTCTGATGAAAAAGCTGTTAGTAAATAAATCATCTGGGTGAGAGTGTAATTTGAAAGGCTAAAGAAAAATTGCTTTATTATTAACAAGAAAGAATCAGGCAAAACAGAAAAGTAGAATAGACCTTAAGAACTAGGAAATGAGCAGTAACATAACCAAGTAGTAGATATAAGTGAGAGGAGAAAAATCAAAAGTCAGTTATTATACTAAATGTGAGTTGGCTGAATCCCTTATCAAAATATAGACATTGTCAGACTGGGTGTCTTGGAGAGGGTGCTATTTATCTTTGGGGCACCTGTGAAAAAATTTTAAAGAACCACAGTGATACAGGACCTGATATGAATGTGGACAATCCTCCCTACAAAAGTCCCTACCTTTGTGTAAGTCTATAGTCACCAGACTATTCTCTATAAATTATTGACACCTGCATGCTTAATACAAACTGGCTCCTGGAACTTGACTATAAGCCATCAGTTTAAAAAAAATTTTTTTTAAACAAACCCATTTTGAAATTTAAGGAAGAAACATAATTCCTTTGGAGATCTATGAGATCTACTAAATTATAAGCATGTGTTTTAATCACTTGAGGCATGAGAATATTTAATGTCACTTCATGTTTACCTATAAAATGTATTCTTCTGCTGGCTCTCAGGATAGTGGGAGATGATGGATTGTTCATGTTTGGCTCATATTTTGCAAGCTATTTTCTCTGCAGAAGAAAAATAAATTATTGGAGTCTCAACTCTATAATTATAGAATCGTTCCATATAAGATTAGCATAGTGAAAAAAAAAAACAATAAGTTAGGTATCATTGATAAGAGACAAAGTACAAATGATATCTTATAGAATAGTATACTTGAAACCCATATAATTTTATTAAATAATGTTGCCCCCAAAATATAATAAAATAAAAAAATAAAAAAGAAACTAACTATACTAAAAGCATGGAAACTAAGCTTGAAAAAATATATGTAACCAAATGAAAATGAAGACATTGTTTATAGCAATATAAATATCAGACAAATTAGACCTAAGGACCAAAAGCATTAATTATATGGGAGAAAGAGGATCACATATATACTGACTTTAAAATCCATGAAGACATAAACACCTATGAACCAATAATAAGAAGCCAAATAAATGAATAAAGGTTAGTTCGAAATGCAAGAGCTTCATAAAAGCACACATTTAGTGGATGATTTAATATATCCTTTTCAGAATGTAACAAGCCAAATATACAGAAAACCAAATATATAGTAATAACAAAGGATTTGAATAACGTGTCATCAAAAAGCTTAAATGTGTATGCGTTTATAAACATTAAATATACATAATTTTGTTCTCTATTGAGAACAAAATATATCACTTACAAAAATTTATCATATACCTTATTACAAAGATACCCTTATTTAGTTCTAAAAGGGTTGATATTTTATACAGTAAAATTTAATAAAACAGAAAAATTAAGAGTAGAAACATGATGAAAGAAAAGTTATGAATTTAAAAATTAAGAAACATTCTGTAAAGTAAGCACAGGACACTAAAAATATATCAAAAGTGAAAAGTAATTATAAATAAACCAGAAAATAATGAAAAGCAAAACAATTTAGTAAACCTATGAGAATCAAGCAGGAATGCATTTAGGGAAATAATTACCACTGAAAATTTATTTATTATAAAAATCAGATTTAAATTACATGTTAAATATTTAAATTGACAAATCAGTAGATTATAAAATAAATCAAAGAACTTGGAAATTAAGTTATAACTAATAAAATATGAAAAAAGGAAAATAATAGAACTGAATGATAAAATCAATTTATTTTTTTAAATCAATAGATAATTTATAGCTAAAAAGATATAATGTTTACAATAGTTTTTGTTGTTATTGAATCCTTTGTTAATTTCCTACCCGCAGTCATTCTGCCTATTTATCTTACTTACAAAACTTTTCTTATTATCTTAAAGTGATTGAAGTCTTTAGGAGTACCTCAGATGGTAAATTTTGATTGGTCCAAACTTAATAAACTTAATCATTTCACAAAGACCTTGGTTTAGTTACGGACATATGGCAAAATTCTAAAAAATAAGACTGCTTTTGAAAAAAAAAAAGTTATTTCTAAAATAGGACATGAGATAGGGACATTTTATTTTCTACATAAGAATACTGTAATTTGTATGAAATGCCTGAAAAGTTGCCAGTTATTTTGGGGACCATGAAGGGCATCAGTCTAAGACTGTTTATCAAAGTAGGGTGTACCTGCAGCATCAAGGTCATCCAAAAACATGTTAGAAATACAAAATCTGGTCCCCGTTTCAGCCCAAAGCTACTAAAGCAGAAATCTCTGGTATAACAAGCCCTCCAGATAATTCTGAAGCAGGTTAAAGTTTGTGAACCACTGCTTTAAGAGGGAAAGAATTATCCTAAGGATGGCTGAGGGGAAATACTGAAAGTGGGTCTCGCGATGTTGCTGAGCTCCTAATACAACAAAACCTTGGCTTGTCTTAACTCCAGAGTTTTTCCTTTCTTTAATTTTTTTTTTTAAATTAATTACAGTTGACTTTTAATATTACATTAGTTTCAGGTATACAGCATAGTTTTTACACATTTATATGACTTACAAACTGATTTCCCCCTGATATGAGACATTATTTACAAAATGTACTCAGAACTTTTAATCACTCTTATCAAAGTATTTTTTTTTTTTACACTACTAAGTTTTGCTGAGGTTTTTATTTTATTTTTTCTTTTTCCTTTCTCTGTAAAAGAGCCCTTCTCCCTCTAAAGCAGAAATTGCTTTAGGCCAGGCAAGGCCATTGTAGTCATGGGGAGGAAAACTCAAGGCTTGCTTTCTTTATATCCCCTGGAGTACAACCAAAACCCCATTCTGACTGAGACAGAGAGAGAAAGAGTTCCATGAAACCCCCACTGCAGGGACTATGACCCTCCTCAGCAGGTAGCAGATACAGAGGAGACCTCATATTCCTCAATATCCATACTAATAGGAAAGGCTTTGTAGCTCTTTAAAAAAAGTTAGGCAGGAAAAATAGGGGATTTCGGGTAGGCCTACAAAACACTGAAGTCATGCTGTTTGAAAAAAGGCCTGCCCCGTTCCCTCCACAATTGAGTAAGCCAAAAAGCATTTTGGAGCTAAAAAGTAACTTCCACAAAGAAACCGATAGGCTGAGAGTTAGATACCAGTTTAAGCTCGTCACTCCCATCTGCTCAATGAAGACCATGATAACCTCCAACTCACCTCAGCCTCATTATGCCATCATTATAATATAAGGCATATCCCTGGAAGTTTATTAATATCATTATAACAGATAATGAATTCTGGGAACAAACATGCACAGAATATAAATGATGAGTCACTGGGTCCTGTTCATCTTAGTTGTGCATTAAGAAATCCCACACCTCTAGGAAAAGTAACCATCCACAGTGAATAGGGATAAAAACCCCAAAGTCTTTGTTACTAGGCCCTTTGAACCACCCTTCTCTTGCTTGGGCCATTTCTATGTTTGAAAGTGTACTGTTGCTTTATTCTCCTTCCAGTAAAGCTATTCTTCTGTTGCTGTATTTCGACGTCTTGCTCAATCCTTTGTTCGAGATATCAAGAGCCTGGACAATGTGTCAAAATGGGAAAGAACCCCACTCTCTGGTAACACCCCTATGAGTCTAGTACTCGTCTGGAAACATACATTGTTATTAAAATCTTTTGACCACAGTCCCTACATTTCCAATAATCCCTGTGACAATTTTGTTATGTCAATTTGTACTTTTTAAGTTTAATGCATTGTAAAATAGTAAAATTCTAAAGTCCATGGTTCAATTAGACCAAACACATCTTTATAGAGAGTTTTGTTTTTGTCAGTCTCTTAGTCATCCTTTTGAGAAAGGCTGCTACTGAGAAAATGGCTTGGCCTCAACAGATCCAAACGAGAAAATATTATGTAATAATAAAACCCTGGGGTCACAGATCTATGCATGATTACTAAGCTTTGATACCTTATTTATTTTTCTACTTATCTTTATTCTTTGTAACTTCCATTAAAAAAATTATCACATCCATAAAATTTTCACAACTACGTACACAGTTTTTAATATGCAGTGATACAATTTTAATTAATATGACATATGTTTTTTCTTGTTGCCTAACGCATCTTAACTTACTCAGAAAAAGATGAACACACCTAGCAATGAAATAATTAAAACTATAAGATAACATTATATGCAATGTAATGTCAATACATTATAAAATCTAGAGAAAATTGATTATTTTCTAGCAAATTATAAACTAACAAATTTATATAAGAGGAATTAAAAACTCAAATAGGCAAATACTAATGAAGTCATCAGAAAGAAAATTAAACCTCCACCTTTAAAGAAAGATTTTGAACATCAGCATTTTAACAGCTGATTCCTATATACCAATGAAAGAAAAGATAATTTCCCTATAAATATTTTAGATTAAAGTAACAGTTGGAATATTGCATGAATTTAATATATTTACAAGAAATGTAATTCAAATTTATAGTCACTTATAACTACAAATAGAATATGAAAATAATATATTGGAATATTTAATCAGTAATTCATAAAAACAACATAAAATGGTCAGAGAGCTTTAATTCTAGAAAAGGAAGAAAAAGAAGTTAATTTAACAATCAATTCTAGAAAGAAAATTGATAGAATAGCCATTTATAGTAAAATTTTAAATGAAATAGGAATAATAGGAAAATAATTAAACAGGATAAAGTTAATTTTTGAAGTCTGGCAAAGTATATTTTAAGCCGTCAAAAGGCAAATGGCAGAGGTTAAAAACATTTGAAACTATATGAAATAAAATTACAAATAATTGTCAATTTTGCTGTAGCTCAAGAAATAAATAATAGAAATACAATCTGGAGAAAAATCTGAAAAGTATATGAATAGAAAATTCACCATGAACGTTAAGAAAAGGTACTAATCTTCAGTATTAGTAAAGAAAATGCAAATTGAAATAACATATCAGATTGACAAAAGGAATGTGTCTCAATGCTAATGAGAATGTGAGCACTCTCATATGTTGCTGAGCAGTTCTTAACTGCCATGCCACATTTGGAAAAACATAATATCTATCAAAATTTAAAAATGCACATAATCTTACATTTCATTACATGAAAACTTGAAATGTTAGCCTATAGGAAAAAAAATCACTTTTGTACAAATATATACATAAAACATATATGAATGTATTATACAGAACATTTCTATTAAAAAAATGAAATAAATAAAAATATTTACTTTCAAATAATTATCTTGGTATTAAAATGGTATATTTATTGTAAAAGGTTATTTATCTTTGTCTTATAATATTTAATTGTTCTTAAGTAAGTTATTCAATTTACTAGCTCTCAAAATACCATTATTTCAGTGTTTCTCAGTCTGTAATAACACAAATTTGAGTATTGTGTTAATCGTTAAATTTTCTATATGACTAATGAAATTAGACTATTATAACTTTCTCTCATTGAGATGAAAATGGAATATATCCATATTCTTCTAAAGATAAAATATATTTATTCATATATAAATTAGCATTCCACCCATAATGTTGGTATACAGTTGTTCCTTGACTGATATGCAATTATTTTAATGTAAACATATTTCAACAAGTAATTTCCATTGAAGATATGTTGTTTCAGGACACTTTCATAATATACATTAATAAAATTATGTATTGGAGGCAATGTAAATATCTTCTGATATTCAAATATTAGCTAAGTATTTTTATAAGAAGATTAGTACAAATTCACTATATAAATTAATTTAATTGTAGTCTACAAATAGTTAATCCAGATTGACATATAACTAATTTGACAAAGTCAAATACATATATTTTTTTCTCTTTGATGCTGTTATACCACTCCGTAAAAAAAATCTCAGTGAGTATGTTACTTATGTAATTATAACTTTATTCCTTTTGATTTGGTTAATGGAATGTCTTAAATTATGTATATTAGAAAACTATTGAAATAATCTTAATGTGCTTAAACTTCTGCTAATGTATCTGTTTATCTCAGCATTTTCCAGATAAACCATGTTCCCATAAATCTCTTAAAAGTTATTCAAGTAGGGGAGTTCTGTTCAAGATGGCAGAGTAGATAAATGCTCTGCTTGCCTCTTCTCATGACCACATTAAAACTAAATTCTAGAAGAATCAACCTGGAGAACCATCTGAGGTCTAGCTGAACAAAACTCCTATAGCTAAGAATATAAAGAAGAGACCACACTGAGACTGGTAGGAGGGGTAGAAAAGTGAAATGCCCCATACTCACATATGGTAGTTGAGCTTTGGGAGGAATATATCTGCTATGAAGGTGCCCCCCAAAGAGTGTGGGACCCTAGCCCCATACAGAGTCCCCCCCAACGTTCCAGTGCTGGGAAAAGGAGTCCCTGCAAAATCTGGCTGTGAAAATCAGCAGAGATTCTGACCATCTGACTGAAAGAGAAGGTTTCTGGAAACATAGAAGTCGCCTTAAAGAGCTTGCATGCAGACTCGCTTGCAGGCACTCACCATGAGCTCTAGTGGAGGGACAGCAGCTCAGAAGGCACCAGAGACTTACAAGGAAAGACTGAGTGTATGGCTTCAGGGAGAGGGCTGGAGGAACAGCCACCATCATTCCTGTCTTAAGCCCTACTCCTGTGCAGCCTACATGTGAGCATCATCTTTCCTATGTTGAGCTCTCCCAGACAAGGCCAAATCTGAATTTTCATTGTCCTGGTTATGCCACCTGCTCTACCCTAGTGACTCCCAGAGCCAAACCCTGCCCTGTGGTGCACCGCTAGAGGCATTTTCATGGCTGAGCAACCAGCTCCACCCCACACTCTCAGAAGAAAGCTTCAGCAGGATTCAACAGGCCTGGATCGGGCACCACGGAGACACTTTTGTTAGCAGGTGACCAGCCCCAGAAGGAGCTGTAGTATTTTTTTAAACCATTTCTTGTTTCGTTTTTTTTTTTTTTTAAAGGTATATCTCACTGCAGTGTTAAGTTAATTTTACATAAACACACTCTTTGAAGATGAAGCAAATCGGACTGGTTTTAAATGTGAAAATAAAATATAAAAACTGTTCTTAGAGTTATTTCTAAATAGGACTTGTCTCTAATCCTAATGTAACAGAAGTGTAGACGTAAATTGGATTAATCAAATGAATCTTCGGCTAACAACTGTTCAAGAAAGATGTTAACATCTCACATAGGAATGCTACATTTTCTAAAATTTGACATTTTCAGCGATCAAGAATGACTATACTTTATAAATGGAAATACCACTACTAAATACAGAATACTATATATAGAATTTCATTTGCTTCTAAAGACTATTGATATACTAGAGTAGTACAAAATAATAATAAAAGCAACATATTTTATGCAAACTCTGGGGTAAACACTGCAGCCACAAAGCCAACAGCAAGTATCTTCAGGGAAAATGGGAAATGGGTTAAACAAATCTTGGGTGTATGAAGGTCTAAGACAAGCAGTGGAGGACCTCCATATGATCTGAGACTTTTGTGAGTGGCCCCAGTCTCAGCACTGGTGCCAAATTTGAATCTGCAGTAATCTGGAGAACACAACTTACTCCATTCTGGTGACTCCTTGGGATCCCGCCTCACCCAGCCAAGGTACTGTCTGAGGCTATTTTAGATGCTGAGCCTTATGGGCAGCTGGCAGGCAGCCTCAGGCTATGGAGTGTTTGAGCCTTTTGCTGAGCTGTTCTAGGCCCTTTGTAGGTGACAGCCAGTCTTGGTTTGCAATGTGCCTCTCTTACATGTCCCAGGTCCAGCACAGGCAAATACCAACTGCAGATAACTTTGTAGCATTTACTTGATATCCCTTGGCTGGACACAAGCAGTGGCTTACTTTGGCTGCATGGTGGCCTCTCTCAAGGGGCCCCAGAACCAACACACCCAAAGGTGGTCTTCATACCACACCTGAATGCGACTTAATTAGCCCAACAAGTGGCACACTCAAAAGGTGGTCTCAAAAGGCACACAAGCCCACTGAGGCAAATTCCACTCAGTAGAGTCAGCCCCCAGACAGCAGTTCATACACTATTGTCTTGGCCAATCCTTACTAGTTACTTACAAGGAGTTTCCAATAAGGCTATAGGCTGATTTCTCAACAGAAACTTTGTAAGCTAGAGGGGAAGGGCAAGAACTTATTCGAAGTGATGAAAAGCAAGGACCTACAACCAAGACAGCTCTACCCAGCAAGACTATTAACTAAAATAAAAGGTGAAGACGAAAAACTTCCAGAAGGAAAAAGCTAAAGGAATTTATCACTACTAAGCCAGTATCACAAGAACTTTTATAGAGACTTTTTTTAAGAAAAAGGAGGCAGAAAACATAAATATGAATAATAAAATGGCAATAACTATGTACCTATGAATAATAACTTTAAATGTGAATGGAATGACAAACCCAGAGCTAACATTATACTCATTTAGAAAAGGTAAAGGCATTTTCTTCAATACCAGAAACAAGACAAGGATGTCCATTTCCACCACTTTTATTCAACATAGTATTGAAAATCCTAGCCACAGTAATCAGACAAGGAAAAGAAATAAGAGCAATGCAAATTGGAAAGAAAGAAGTAATTAAATAATGTCATTATTTGCAGGTGACATGACACTATATAGAGAGAACCCTGAAGATTCCACCCAAAAACTGTTAGAACTGATAAATAAATCGATTCAAGTGGCAGGTGGGATGCAACATAAATATTCAGAATTGATTGCATTTTTATACACCAATAATAAACTATCAGAAAAAAGAATTAAGAAAACAATCCCATTTACAATTGTAGCAAAACCAAGAAAATATCTATAAATTGAATTAATCAAGCAGGTAAAAAAAACCTGTACTTGGAAAATTATAAGACATTGAAGAAAGAAATTGAAGACGATAGAAGTAAATGGGGGCATATGTCATGTTCATGAATAGTAAGAATTAACATGGTTAATCTGTCCATACTACTCAACGCAATCTGTAGAGTTAACACAATCTCTATCAAAATACCAATGGCATTTTTCACAGAACTAGAACAAAGAATCCTATAATTTAATATGAGACTATAAAAGACCCGAAATAGCCTTGCAATCTTGAGAAAGTTGGAGGCATCACACTACTTGATATCAAACTATACTACAAGGCTATGGTAACCAACACAGCATAGTACTGTCATAAAAACAGATACATACATCAAGAGAACAGACTATAGAGCCCAGAAATAAATCCAGGCCTTATGGTGAATTAATCTTTGACAAAGGAGCTGAGACTAGACAATGGGGTAATGACAGTCTATTCGATAAATGGCATTGGGAAAACTGGACAGATATGTGCAAAAAAATGAAACTGGACCAGCTTCTTACACCATATATAAGAATACACTCCAAATGGATTAAAGAGTTAAATGCAAGACCCCAAATCATGAAACTCCTAGAAGAAAACATGGGCGGCAAACTCTCTGACATTGTTCTTAGTAATATTTTTGATATATCTTCTTGGGGAAAAGAACCAAAAGAAAAATTAAACAAATGGGACTACATCAAACTACAGGTTTTGCACAGCAAAGGAAACCATCAAAAAAAAAAAAAAAAAAAAGACAACCTATGAATGAGAGAAGATATTTGTCAATGATACATCCAATAAAGTTTAATATCCAAAATTTATAAAAAATATACACAACTCAACACCGAAAAAACAAACAATCCAATTAAAAAATGGGCAGAGGACCTGAATAGGCATTTCTCCATAAAGTACATACAGATGGCCACAGACATATGCAAAGATGCTCAGCATCATTAATCTTCAGAGAAATGCAAAATTAAAACCACAATGAGCTAACACTTCACACCTGTCAGAATGGTTATAATCAAGAAATCAACAAACAACAACTGGCGAGGATGTGGAGAAAAGGGAACTTTGAGCACTGTTGGTGAGATTGCAAATTGGTACAGCCACTATGAAAAATAGTTTGAAGATTCCTCAAAAAATTGAAATAGAACTGCCTTATGACCCAGCAATCTAATTTATGGGTATTTTTCCAAAGAAAACCAAAGCATTGTTTGAAAAGATAAAGATATATGCACCCTCTGTTCACTGCAATGTTATTTACAATAGCCAAGATATGGAAGAAACTTTAGAGCCCAATAGACTATCAGATAAAGAAAAGTTAGTACATATACACAATGGGATATTACTAAGACACAAAAATGAAACATTACTATTTGCAATGACAGGGGTTACCTAGAGGATATTTACTAAGTGAAATAAATCAGACAGAGAAATATAAATATCATATGATTTCACTTATATGTGGTTCTAAAGAACAAAATAAATGAACAAACAGTGAAAACAGATTCATAGATACAGAGAACAAACTGGTCATTGCCAGATGTAAAGGGGGTTGGGGGACTGGGTGAAAAGGGTGAAGAGATTAAGGAGTTCAAATTGATAGTTACAAAATGATCACAGGGATATGAAGTGCAATATAGGGAATATAGTTAGTAATGTAATAACTATGTAGTGCCAAGTTGGTGCTAGACTAATCAAGGGGATTTCTTTGTAAATTATATAAATGTCTAAACACTATGCTGTACACCTGAAACTAACATAAAATAATATCAAATATCAACTCTAACTGAAAGATTAAATTAAAAAAAATAACACAAGCAGACAAGCAAGAACCAAATATTCCTGTTTTATGGTATCAACATTTTAAAGCTGGAAAAAAAAAAACCATTAGACAGTATCTCTTTTGAAATGATTACTTTATAAAGTAAGATATTCAACTATAACACCAAGAATATATATATTTTTAAACACAATAGACACTTATTAAAATTCTACTAAGGTTAATTAAGGAAAATATATGTCCTCCTCTACAATTCTTAAAGCTTCAATTAAACAAAAGCTCACTTCTGGTACTTAATAGGTCTGATGCCCCTATTTTAATTAATAGACATATGTAAGCATTTTATTTAACATACATAAAATGTATGTTGACCTGTAGGTATAACAAAACTTTGAGCCTAGTAAAGTCATCAAACCTTTCAACAAATAATTTTTAAACATCTAAAAAATACACATAAATCATCCATCATTTAGCTCCATTTATTCCTGAGGACTTGTCTGACTTATATTATTAGTACAGTAAGAAAATTCTGTCTTGTACATAATCTGAATTTTTTAGTATGACATAATTATAGAGTAAGGAAATTTTGCAGCCAGAAGTAAATTCAAATTTCGCAACAACTGCTAAGGTAGTTGAACTTGAATAATTAGAACAGGCAACAACTAAAGACACTTGAAACAACCACACTGGAATATTTACTGAGTCAGGCCCTCTGCTAGGTGCTCAAAACAAATAAAAATACAGTATTTATACAAGTGATTGCAATTCAGTGAGAAATGGATATTAGCATTTTAAATTTCTGAGGTCAATTTTATTTCTTGTAGTTTTTATTTATAAGATTTTTATTAAAGGTAATTAATATCCATAGGCTTCAATTATCTATAACCAAGGTGAAAACACATGTATTTTGAAGATCTATTATGAAAATTAAACAATACTTTTCTTCTGAGCTCGAGGCCTGTAATTATAGCTCAAGATACAAACACATTCTTGAAGATGGTCTCAAACAAAAGTGCCCCGAACCTTTGTATCTATTATAATATTTTTATTGATTGAATATGTTATAGTTATTAGTACTAATTATAAAAAAATTTTGAATTATCACAAATAATATCATAGACTGCACAAAATGAATATGACCAATTCATTTGGAGTAGATACCTAAGGAGAAGATACCCAAGTTTAACTATGACAATGAATAATTGTTTATTAGACATAGAGTAGGGTCTACAGCCATGATACCCTGAACAAGCCCGATCCCATCTGATCTCGGAAGCTATCAAGGTAGGGAGCTTCCATACCCTGGATCGGAGACCACCCAGGAAGACCAGGTGCTATAGGTGAAAAAAATAAAAAAAAAACACATAAGGGATTGTAAACTGAAGAGATCCTTGCAATCTGTGAGGTCAACCATGGATTGCCTTGCCTAAAAAAAAATTAAAATAAATAAACATAGAGTAGGAACTGTGAGTCTGGTTGGACTCAATTATACTTTATGTTCTCTGTGTCTTATTCTTTGTTGTGGTTATAGATATTAAAATGCTCAATACGTTTTTTTAATGTTGTTTATTGGTGAGCATGTGTATGTGTGTGTGTGAGAGAGAGAGAACATTTAGCACTAATCCTTGATGACTAGTAAACAAATGAACCCTAGTTTTTCTCTTTTCTTTATCTTTTTCCACTTTTTTGTATTCTTTATTTAATTCTTTCCATGTCTTGATACTTAATATTCATTCTTTTCTCAATAGCTTCCCCATCCTACTCTAAGTCTCTCTTGTAATCACTTAGTGGATAACTCTAGGAGTAACATGTAGAGTATAAATTATAATATCCTATTTAAATTCCTAGAGGACCTTAGTGCTAAATTCCTAAGGATCTGTTTTGAATAAAGCATAACATATAAAGATAAATTAACTGATTATTTTCAAAATTATTTATTCATTTCCATCTTTGATTGAAATAATAGCCAATTTATAGCATATTATTCAAACAAGTACTTGATATGCCCCTCAACACATAGAGATTTGCCTTCAAATCAATATTCTGTGGTAACCCACAGCTAGTATTTAGTGGATTAAAATGGGATAGTTCATAAGATAGCAAGTACTCGATCCTCTGAACTGCATTGTATGAAAATAGAAGATTAATAAACACATAAGTATAACTACATGGGGTTACTATTGACAATATTTATAATTGATCTCTCCAAATAAAAAAAAAATGCATATTATTGAAATCCAAATTGACTTATTCGTCTCATCAAAATATAAAGCTTTCACTTCTTTCTTGATGAGAAAGAAATTTAAGTTCTCAAATGTGAAGAAAACACAGAGTTTAGATCAGCAAGAAGAAAAGCTTTATTTTGATGAAGATAAATTGAATATTGTTTGACACTCAGGACTCAAACTCAACTAGTCTACTCACAATTTTATATATCTATATCTTCAATGAAAGTGTAAAGGGGCAGTTTGAGCATACATAATTTTACAAAGATTTTTTTGTTTTTTCCTGGCTTTTTTCCCATTATGTGCATTAGATGACCTATTCTAGATAGGGCAGATGATTCAGGCCCCCTTGTGACTAAAGCTTAGGAAGAGTCCTCCCACTCTGAGGCAGGCTATAGACAGTCTCATTCCTAAGACTCTTGTATGTCTTCCCCATTAAGATATACAAAAAGATTTGTGTTAGTCTTCTCACTTTGTTTTCTACAATGAAATCTATTGTGGCTTTTATTGTGCCACTTTAGCTAAGCTGGGGCTATGTTTCACAGATTTCCTTCACTGCATGGTATCAGGTCAGGTTGGCCATCAGAGAAATTCGTGTGGGAGGAAATGCAGCTCCATTTCTTACACTCTGAAGTTTGGTGTAAGGACTGCTGTTGTTTCACATATCACTCATCTATTTATCTAGGTAGTTTGAGCACAGAAGTCAGACCTGCAGCCTGTTCTACTCCCATTGGATCTTCTCTTCTGCACCAGAGAGTATGTGTGTGGTTTGACAGTGAAAGGTGCCAGGCTATCTTGTAGGTCCCCCTTATTACAAAGGTTGGAAGTGGCAAGAGACAGATAGAGCTTCCAGTTAGTCCTGCTCTGCGTTTTTCTTTCCTTTCCAACTTCTAGACCTGAATTTAAGCCTGAAACCAGAGGCAGAGGCTGCAGCCACCAAACTGTTGAACTCGCTCCCACAAATGCTCTGATACGTAAGAACATAAATACACTTCTTCTTTTATATCACTAACAGTGTCTCTTCTTATCAAACCTTAACTAATACAAAAGCTTTTATATCAGGCTACAAATCATACAAAAACATTTGTTTTTTTCTTATCCATATTAAAAATAGAAAATTGGAATATTTCACTATTCAATATTGGGCGTGCAGCTAGATAAATAAATAAAATGAAAGATAAGACAGGAACTGATAGAATCTCACTCCCCTCCCCGCCCCGTGCTAACAGATACTGCTTTAATGCTATGTGAGGAGCATTATCCTCTTTCAGAGAAGCAGTCCAGTTGTGCACCAGGAGCACAACTTCTGGATGAGTTTAGGAAGTAACAGGACACTGGCAGAACATTTGCTTTGTTTTCATGGAAGGTAAAACTCATCAAGCTGTAATACTCTATATTATTAAGGAAACCATTGTTACTTTCTTCTGGTAGCAAACTTAGTCATTCAGGGTCTCAGAGGGTTTTGCTGCAACAAAAGGAAAAAATGTTGGGTTAACATTTTATCAGCACTTTTCATTGTGGTTTACCCAGGCCAAGTCAAGAGACTGCTATTCTATAGGTGACTCTCTCTCCACCCTTGGTCCACAGATAGATGACCAAATAATTCAAGGATTTGTTACATAAACAGAGCAGCTTCTATCCCATAAATGCCATCATAAGAACTAGGAAAGGCTTCCCTCAATGTTGCACAAACCCTACATAGTGACTTTATACTAGCACTTGTGAAAGGCACAATTACAATCTTCCTTGAAGATCATTAGCATTTTCTCGAAGAAGCTCTGCCTCAGGGTGCCTGAAAGACTGGAATGATTCCATTTTTCTGAGTGATCCCACGATGAATTGTACGAAAAGTTCCCAAAGGCCAGTGGTCAAGAACAATGCCTTACCACCTGGCCAAACCAGCCAAGCCAGCTAATCGGTGGGCCCTTAAGGCACCCCCGCCCTTATTTCCTCCTGCACGTATTCTGATTACTGCACCCGGCATCTTCTGAACTGGCCCTACCTTCTGCATGCAGCCCCACTGCGGACGGCCACCTCTATACACAGCCCCAACTGCACACGACCCCCTTTTGCATGCAGACCTAACAACCTACCATCCAATCCCTTTAAAGGTCAACCTAACCCCCCAATCAGGTAACACCAAGGCATCTCCCCAAGGCTTGCGGTTTTACCCTTTAAATTAGGTCCCTCGGTCGGGGCTCCTCTCACCACTGCTGTGCCAGTGAACGAGTGGGGTCCAAACTCGAGTTTGTCAGTAAACTCCCTCTTGCGCTTGCATCAGTGTCAGTTTCCTCTTGGCTCATGGAGTTCCACACCAGGGCATTACAGTGCCCATTATCTGAAAACATTTTCTAATGTTAGTGTATCTCACTTCTTTAGATTTCCTTATAGTTATCACGTGTTTCTATGGTTATGTGTTCAAAATCAAGAACTGATATTTAATGTTGGCTTTTCCTAATATCTTAACTCCTTATGATTTTTTTATTGTTTATGAAATCTGTCCAAGAATCACTATTAGTTATAAGCCTCAGATATGTTTGATGTTTAAAATAAAACCTGTTGAAAGAATTTCAACAGAATAACGTTCCCTTCCTCCCTCTTTTTTTCCTCCCTCCTCTTAGACTCCTTCTCTCCTTCTGAACTTCTCTCTCTCTCTGTCTTCCATGATTCTGTCTACCTACCACTAATTTCTCCCCTCTTAATAAGGGAAACAGTTTACCCATGTGTTTTTTTTACCCCATGAAAAACTTTTTTTTTTAATTTATTTTTTAAATATTAAGCTCAGATGCTCCTGTTTAAACTATCTACACAGGTAAATTTCCTGATTCTATATAAATTGGCTTTCTATTAAAAAAAATATTTGAACCCTTAAAATAAAATGTAAGTAGTTATAAATCTCACAGAGCATACTAATTTATAAATAGTGCAATAATTAGTATCTTTCTTTTTAGTAACGTTGTGTATTAGTTTTTCACTTAGACAATGGAAATAAAATTTGAAGACACACTTAAAAAGATACCTAGGAAAATGGCACTACATAAATAGTGAATGGAGAATAGTGTAATTATACTGCAGCCTAAAGATACAAACAGCTTATTTATAACTTTCTACCAATTTTCTGACTGAATTGTAAAATTTCTCATCACTGAGGCATGTTGATTGACTTGTGAGCAAAACATTCAACAATTTAAAATTAACCATTTGTTATTTATTCAGGTTCTTTCTACTTTGATTTACAGAAAGTAGGGATTTGTAAATCAATACATTTCAAGGAAATTTTACATTTTCCTTTTATACTTTTAAGTATTTATATTTTTAAAAAAGCAATAGGTATAATGCATGTTGAAATATCTTTCTCTTTGAAATTTAAAACTCATTATAGAGCTTTATTAATGTAGTATATATTGATAATTCAATGAAGTCATTTAAATTAGAAAGATTTTTCAGGATCTCCAAATATATATCTTTCAACATATAACATTGAACAAGTATACATCAAAATTTAGAAATAAAATCCCAAGATAATTTTAATTTTACTTTGCAACTAACAATTATTTGGAATTAGCTAACTACTCCAATACTGAATCTTTCTTTTATTATATAACTCATTCCATTAATAGTGTAGAAATGAAATGAGCTTTCATTCTGGCTCTCCTTCCTATTTTAGATAGGACAATATAATGATGATGTCATCCTGAAAAAGATATATGCTTCTTTACTTTTCATCTTTTTTTTCTTCAAATAACTAACAGTTTATTCTGTAAGCAGATATAGTGAGCTAATTTCTCCCATAGTTTACTCATGAGTGTCGTTTTCCCCGATCTCCACTGTCAGTAGTTCTCATTAATTACTGTTTGGAAAGGTACTGATTCAGAAACCAATTATTTTACTGGAGAAAATATGTGCCACAGAAAGTAATATCTCATTTGCTGAGAACTATTCTTCATGCCATGTTCATTATCAAATAACTGGTGTTTCTTTAAAACTGCTGTGTTAATGTGTTTACATAAAGTCTTATTATGTTCTGAGTTAATGGATTTTTCTTCTACTTGTCTAATTTTTTCCCTAAATTGAATGATATTTTCTATATTTTTATTTTCTAGAGACTTGGTTCATATTTATGGATTTTGTGTGGATTAATGTTGTTCATGAAATAAAATATCCCTAGAATTTGTCTAGCACTAAATAAGTTGGTTTTATTCATAATCAAAATAAACTTTGTTTGCTCTTACCACTTAGCCTCTGTTGAAAGCAGGTCTTCTTTCCATTACTTCATTCCTGGCTGGTTTCTATAAAAATTATGTTCCTACTGAGGTTTCTGTTTATTTCTATACTAGCAAAAAGCAAACAAACAAAAAACAAAAAACAAAAACAAACAAACAAACAAACATTTAAGGGACTTTCCAACATTTGCAGCTCTCTGCTTTTAGTATGTTGTGTCTGTCTTCTAGGCTATGCAAAGATACATTTGATGTTGAAGAATTCAGTAATTACAAGTCTCTCCTCAGAAGTAATTAGAAATATAAGTAGTTAAAATGAATGATGGAAAAAGATATTCAAGAATCATGACTATTTTGCCACCCCTCAAAAAAGTATATCAAAACATCAAGGAAAACTTGACAGCAATTTTTTTTTTCTGTTAATATTTTCATTGAGTTCAAAATAAGAAGTAGCAACAGATGACAGGATGATGTGGTGGGGTATGGAAAGACATTTACATCCGAAATCAGTGTCTTCTTGCAGATGACATTTTACTAGTTACAACCACTCTATTTTCCAGTTTTCATTTTCATGTTAGTGACATTTCAAAGAAATAACATTTGATTTATTTTTGTCTTGTATCCTGTTTCCCCCCCCCTTTACTTTTAATGGTCTTTTGTGGATTACTTTGCTTCTTGTTCCTTAAATTCCAACTAGCCTCCAGCACCAGTGATAATGATGAAAGCATTTGGATAAGTTAATTCTATGACATTTCTTATGGGATTCTGGAAGGAAACAAAATTTCTTCTCTATACTTATTTCATTAAGAAATATCCTCCAAGAGGTAGATTACCTTGCCCAAAGGTATGCAGGGGTTTGTAGCAGAGGCAGATTCAGAACATAGCTGATCCTGTATCCATTGTAACATGCTACTCAATTTCCTATAACTATGACAGTATGCTCCACTCCTCTGCCAGACTCCTCTTTGGGTTGGCAGTGGTGCTTTGCCTGATTAGCTTTCAGTCAGTTGTCAGCGTTCAGCAGCCATCTCGAAATGTATCCATCTCATCATTTTTGTGCTTGTCAGCAGCTACTTTTTTCATTTCACTCTGTCATAATTTTCCAGGTCCTTTACAGTATTCTATGAAGGATGACATACAGAGATAGTTTCACACTATGAGAGAAGTCCTGAGAGGAAAAGTTTATGGTTCAATATGTGACCCAAAGAGACATTTGTCCAAGTAGTCAAACAAACAGCCTTACATGGATCTAAAGCACAGGGACTAAAATGAGCTCGATTGAATAGGTAAGTAACTTGAATTTTTAGATAAGAGTTGTGACACTCCAGGCTGGAGATATTTGTGGAAAGATATAACGCTTTTGTCAGGAAGCTATTCTTGTTTTCTCTGAACCCTACTAATCACCTGTGATGTGGATTTCCCATTGATTTCAAAGGATCTTTACCCTGGGTATGCTGGAAGGGTGCTGAGAAAAAAGAAGCAGAAGTTCATGATGGTTGAAAGATACATAATCCTCCTTGATGATTCAGTCAGCTAAGTAAAAGGACAAAAAACAACATGGAGAGAATCTTTAAAATAAATGGAAATTAATGTGAGAATAAAAGAGAGACATGAAACGAAAAAAAAAATGTCTCTTTGGTCAGTGGTTTCCATTTAGTGAATTCTTGTCCTATTTTTAGTGTGTCTCCTTTCTAAAGCTTAGTATCTTTTGTTTGTTTGTTTGTTTCATATAATATAGAAAGGGAAGGGCAGAAAGGTTTGTCCAACGTAATACTTATGCGTTTTAAGTGTCACCTACTCTGATTGGTTACATTATATTTGAAAAACTGGTTCTTTAATCTTCATGAGATTAAATGATTCTGCTCTATGTAGTTAAGTTTTAGCTCAATTTTTTAATGAATGTCTTAATTATATTAATAGGTATAAACTGTAGATATCTACTGAAAATATGAATACTTTTATATTCAAATATACTTGTCTTTATGTGTATATATGTGTGAATGTTTATAATGTATATTGCTCTAACTAAAGGAAATTTCCCTTGCCAATGAACTGGCTTATATGTTTGTTTTGGTAAAGAGGAGATAGGATTTATATAGACAGAATTATTGTATAGTCAACTTCTCTTTAATGTATATACATCCATCTTTAGAATTTTATACAATATATATTTTAAATGTATATCGTAAGGAATTAGGATCATATGATTTGTAGTAAATTATTTAATCATAATTTAATTTCCTTGGTCCAGAATTTTCATTACTTTCCCATATATCTCCCACATTAAATATTTACTTAAAAAAAATTATTGCAATTAAGACCCATTCTGAAAAAGGAAGTACCATGTTAATCACACTTTCTTCTTAATTACAATTATGTTATCATAATAAGCTTAATGGTTAGAATGTATGAAAATATATTTAAAAATTATTTGATTCAAGATAAAACACATGTGATGAAATATGTATTTCCATCCTTCAAAATTATGCTTTTATTGTAAAAAAGTCTTGGGCATTTGACTATAATCTTCAAATTGTTAAAATCTGCCTCTTTATTAAAACCACCCTAACAGGAAAAGATGAACTTTTGCTTTTTTTTTCTCAATGTAGTAGAAAAAAGCCTTTTGTTAATTTTTTTCCCCGGTGTTATTGAGATACAATTGACATATACCATGATATATGCATAATTTTAAACAATTACCACAATAAGGTTAATTAACACCTCCATCATTTCACATAATTACCTTGTGCATATGTGCACGCACGCACGCACGCACGCAGAACATTTAATACCTAATTCCTCAGCAACTTTCAGGTATATAATATAGGATCGTTAGACCCTTATTACATGCTCACCAGCTGTCTAGGAAAGCCCGCTCTCCGTGCTTTCGAGAACGCAAATGTGGAGCTGGTCAAGAGGTAGGGAGTCATGTGAGTGAGGACGGGAAACTATGGAAGTTCCTGAGGGCCAGATGGGAGATTTGGAGACAAGGCATATTCAGCAGCTTGTGGGTGGGCCGGTGATGGAGTCTGTGACAAGGTTAGTAGGATCCTCGTCCCTTTAAAATGTTCCTCTGAGCCCTTGTTGCTGTTCCCCACAGCCACTCACCTCCTCGCAGTCATACAGCTCAGGACCGAATACTCGGAGAGGGCAAGAGAGAGAGAGAAACTGGACTCTTGGGCAGCATTGTACGCACCGCTGTGGAAACCAGGCCTCGCCCACATGCTCTCACTTTCCCTTGTGGGAGAAAACCATCTAAAAAGGGCTCTCTTTACACCTGGCCTAGCCGCCGTTGGGGAGGGGGTGGTATTGCTTAAGTCATACAGTCCCTCTAACCCCTTTTAAAGGGTCCATATTGGATTTTTTTTTTTTTTTTTAAATACCGTGGTGTGCTGGAATTTCTCCACTTGACTCTACTTCCAGAAAGACTCTCTTGTCTGTGATTTGTAGTCTAATTTTTTATTCTCCAGGGCTCACGGACGTTGGCGGTGAAGGGCTCGAAGGTTCAAGAATCCTTTCAGGGCTAACAGCCCGCCGAGGTCTGCTCATCTGTCACCCTCGCGCTGGTGTGCGAGGCTCCTCCCAGTACCCTGGGCGAGTGGTGCTTACGACAGAACCAAATCTAAATGGGGCTGTGGCGAGTCTTCAGGGGTAGCACCAGGCTGCTGCTGGCCTATGGAGGGGACCCACGGTGGTCCGCGAGTCTGCCGCCTGGAGGCCGGCCTGTCTTCTCCAAATGGCTCCACTCTTGATTGCACTGGGTCTCACAAACCCCTACCTGAATCCCACAGCTCCCAGAAAGGCACATTTGGCCGTGGATGGGCTGCCAAATTGCTTTTGTTGGTGGGGATATAAACTAGGGTCTTCTGATTTGTCCATATTGTTGACGTCATTCTGT
Organism: Eonycteris spelaea; assembly: GCA_003508835.1. NCBI lineage: Eukaryota > Metazoa > Chordata > Mammalia > Chiroptera > Pteropodidae > Eonycteris > Eonycteris spelaea. The sequence goes on along the minus strand of PUFA01000360.1, from coordinate 442,111 downwards.
CTGGAATGCGTTAAATATAGTGATTTAAAGTGAAAGTGATTTGTAAGAATATACCCTGAGTTGGAGGGGAATTAGTGGTAGGATTTTCTGAACTTGAAAGAACACTTACTTGGTTGGGACAATTGTTACCTTGTTTATAATCAGTTTAACCTCATACATAAATACTAAAAGTTTATCGAGTAAAATCTTAGTAAAAGAATAATGAATTCCTAGTTTTTCAAACATCATCTAGGATATATTCCTAAATTTTATGTACTACCAAGTGTATATGAGATACTATGTAAAATATATAAAAGGATAACAGTTGAAGCATTTTTGATGTCAGATAAAATACTTAGAATCTGCACTCAGAAATATTAAGCTAAAATTATCACTGTCATTATTATTATTATTGCAAAAGAAGTAGAGAAAGTCCATGGCATTTCTTGCCTCAGTTGCCATAAATAATATGATCCGTGTATATTAACAGATTTATTAATAGGAAGTGATTAGTCGGTCTTGCACTAGAGCTTAAAAGCATAAATCCTGAACTGAGGTTTAGAGCACTCAGAAATCATATTTACTATTCTTTGAATTTACCACTAAATAATTAAATAATCTTTTCTAAAGTGTTAAAGCAATAATTCAATCCTATGTAAAACAAAAGCAGACTAATAATTCAGTCCAAGAATTAGGCTTACATGATAAAAAAACAGGCCTGTATAATTAAGGGCCTGTTCAATTTGTTGTTGTAGATGTGTCAGTGCCAGTATTAACCACTTTATCTTCTAGTTTAGAGTAATCATGGTTCATTTTAGAATAGAAATATATTTTTGGAAAGAGTTTATGATATGTAAAAATCTTTAGAGACTGTAATATAAAATTATAAAATATAGACCACAACCTTAAAACTTTAATTACCATTATATTACATTTCAGAAATATTTATACATATTTTATTTATAATTAGACTTTATTTTGAGATCATTGCAGAGCCACATGTAGTTGTGAAAATAATGCACCATAGAAATATTGTGTAACTGTTACTCACTTTCCTCCAACAGTATAAAACTTTGTAAAACTATATACAGTATGCATATATATCTATATACATAGTTTATAACCAGGATTGACACCAATACAGTCAAGATACAGAACATTTCCATTATCATGGGAATCCCTAATATTGTTCCTTTATATCTACACTTAATTCTGCCCCCTTGACTTCTAGAAACCGTTATTTTCTTATCCATTTCTGTAGTATTGTCATTTTAAACATATTATCTAAAGTGTACTTCTAGGATTGGCTGTTTTTCACTCAGTAAAATTCTTTAGTGATTCATCCAGGTTATTGCACATATGGTTCACAAAAAAATATATTTTATTCATTTTTATTAATGAGTAGTATTCCTTAGTATAGTTGTATCATAATTTATTTTAACAATTCACCCATCAAAAGACATATGGTCATTTCCAGTTTTTGGTTATTACAAATAAAACTCCTATGAATAATCATATATAAGTTTTGTCTAGTCAGAAGTTTTCATTTTTTTGGAATAAATGCCATTGTATAGTTATATATATATATTTTGAGTGTTTTTTTGTTTTGTTTTGTTTTGTTTTGTTTTTCACACCCTGCCAAACTGTTTCCAGAGCGGCTGTGCCATTTTACATTACCACTAGCAATGTGTGATTTTATCTGTTTTGTGTGTGCGTCCTCACCAGTATTTGTATTTTAGCCATTCTAAAAGGTGTCACATTATGATTTTAATTTCCATTTCCCTAAAGGTTAATAGTTTTTAACATCTTTCTATATGCTTATTTGGTGCCTGTATACCCTCTTCAGTGAAATATCTGTTCATGTTCTTTGTCCATTTTCTAATTGAATTTTTTAACTTTCGAAATTTGAGTGCTTTATATAAAATATTCAAGATGCTAGTCCTTGGTGGATGTGTGTTTTGCGAATGTTTATTGCCAGACTTTAGCTTGACTTTTCATCCTCTTAAGGTTTTTCAAAGAGCAGAAAGTTTGAAGAAGTATGATTTATCTATATTTTCTCTGTATTTACTTTGCTTTTGGAGTCGTTTAACAATTCTGTGCCTAGCCCTAGATTCCAAAGAGTTACTTATGTGTTTTTTCTCTAAAGGTTTTAGTATTACATTTTACATTTAAGGCTGTACTCAGTTTTGAGTTAATTTTTATATGACATGTGATGTCAGTGTTCTATTTTACCTATATATATATATCCAATTGATCCAGCACCATTTGTTAAAAGGGCTATATTTCTTCATTTTGCATCTTTGGCAAAATTCAGTTAAACATATTTATATGAATTTATTTCTAGACCCTATTTTGTTGTATTTATCAATAGGTAAAACTCTCTTCAGTACTACATAGTCTTGATTACTGTGACTATATCATGGAAATTGGATTCCTTTTTTCATTCTTTTTTTTTTAATTGTATTTAGCAACTAAAATTTCTTTTCTATTCCAGACAAATTTTAGAGTGATCTTATTTACATTTACCAATTATATTGCTGGGATTTTGATAGGAAATGTGACAAATCTTTATGTAAATTTTCCCCCAATTGATCATTTTTGCTATGGCGAGTCTTCCAATTCATGAATACAGCATGTCTCTTCATTTATTCTTTTATTTTTTCCATAAACACTTTGTAGTTTTCAGCATAGTAGTCCTGTATATGTTATCCTAGATTAACACTGTATTTCATTTTTTAAAATAATTTCAAGTACATCCAATTTCAGTATCCACATGTCCATTGTTGGTATAGAGAAATACAATAGATTTAAATATGTTTATCTTGTATTCTGTGACCTTGCTGAACTGACTTAGTTCCAGGAGATTTTTTTGTAGGTTCTTTGAAATTTCATTTGGGATGAGTTGTGGTAGTTTGTGTCTTCTAAAGGAATAGTCCATTTCATCTAATTTGTGAAGTTTATAGGTATAGAGTTGTTTATATTTATTATCACCTTTTTATATCTGTCATGTTTGCAGGCATATCTATTTTATTGTTATTGGCAATTTGTACTTGCTCTCTTTTTTCCTTGTTTTCTTAGAGGTTGATCAACTGTCTCAACCTTTTCAAAGAATCAGAATTTTGTTTCAATGATTTTTCTGTGTTGCTTTTCTGCTTTTGATTTCATTGATTTCTGCTTTTATTTTCTGCCTTTTGCATGTTTTGGACTTACTTTACTCATCTTTTGCTAGTTTCTTGAGGCACTATCTTAAATTATTGATTTGAGCTTTTTTTCCATTTTCTGTGTATACGTTTAGTATTCTAAATTTTTCTTTAAACACTGTTTTACTTGTTTCCCACAAATCTTGATATATTTTTATTTTAAATCAGTTCTTGTATTTTTATTTATGTTGCTACTTCATTTTTGATCCAAAAATTATTTATAATTTGTGTTGAATTATAAATAATACATTTATATTATTTAATTTCTAAATGTTTAGAGATTTTTCTGTTATCTGTTTTGTTGTTGTCTATTTTGATTCCAATGTGGTCAGAAAATATCTTCTATAAGATTTCAGTTCAATTTGGTGAGGTTTTTAACACACAATATTGTCTCTCTTGGTATATATTCCATAGACACTTGAAAAGTAAGTGTATTCTGCTATTGTTGGGGGAGTGTTTTATAAATGTCAGTTATACCATGTTGGTTGATAGTGCTTTGCATTCTATTTTCTTTATATTTTCCTTTACAGTTGTTTATTAGTTTTTGAGAAAAGAGTATTAAAGTCTCCATTGATAATTGTGTCTATATCTCTTCCTACTATTGGTTTTATCAGTCTTCGCATTTTTTTTTCTGTGCTGCTATTTAGTGAATACACAGGTACCATTGCTACATCTTCCTTTGGGATTGAGACCTTTATCACTATATACTATTCTTCTCTGGTAATTTTCTTTCCTTTGAAATCCATTGCAGATGATAATATAGCCACTCTTGTTTTAATTTGATTAATGTTTTCATGATATATCTTTTCCCATCTTTTTTTACTTTCAATTTGCTGATATTATTATATTTGAAGTGAGTTTCTAACAGACAACACATGGTTGGGTTGTGTGATTTAATACATTTTGTCAATCTCTGTATTTTGAATGGTGTATTTAGTTAATTTACATATAATATAATTCTTGATAAGTTAGAGATTATGTCTGCCATTTTATTTTATTATTATTTTTGTTTTCTTGTCCCTTGTTTCTTTCTGTTTCCTTGTTCATCTATTTACTTTTTCCTATCTTTCTGTAATGTAATGCGACATTTTTAGATTTCTATTTTGAAATATTTGTAGTATTTTCAAGTGCATTTCTTTTATAACTTGCTTAGTAGTTGCTCTAGATATCATGTTGCATAATTATTAAAGTTTACTGGGATTATTATTTTTCCAGTTCAAATAAGTTTAGAAAACTTATCTCCCTTTATATCTCATTTACCTTTTGTTTGTGATATAATTTATTCAAATATTTTCTCTACATTTATTTAGAACCAAATCAAACAGTATCATAATTTTTGCTTCAGTAGTCAAACATAATTTTGAAGACTCAACAGAAGGAAAGTCTATTGTATTTATCCTTATTGTTGCTTACTGTGTTCTTCTTTCCTTCCTTATATTCCAAGATTCTTTCTTTGATTGTTTCTTTATTTAGAGAACTTTCTTCAGCCATTCATTCTACTTGGGTAGATCTGTTAGCAACAGATTTTCTTAGTTTCATTCACCTGGAAATGTTTTGATTTCCTTTTCATTCCTAATGGTTGTTAATGCTGGATAATGAGTTAGCAGTTCTTTTCTTTCTACACATGAAATATGGTATGCCAAGTCCTTTAGCCCTTCATAGTTGCTAAAATATTTTTCCCATTTAGAAAATAACAAGATCCTACCTTGCTATTTTCATGATTTTTTTCTTTGTCTTTGCTTTTCAGAAATTTGATTATGACTCAATGTGGATTTCTTCCAATTATCCAGTTTGGTGTTCACTTTGCTTTTTGCATCTGTAGGTTAATAACATTGGACAATTTGTTAATATTTCAGTCAATAGTTTTTTAAAGTTCTTTTTAGCCTCATCTTTCTCCTCTCCCAGGACTCCAATACCATGACTTTTTAATGTTTTATTATAGTATCACAGGTTACAGAGGTTCTGTTTCTTTATTTTGGGGTCTATATTCTTTCTGTTTATGAGACTGGGTAATTTTTATTATTCTTTATCCAATTTCACTAATCTTTCCTTCTATTTCCTTCACTGTCCTCTTGAGCCCATACCTTGTTTCTTGAAATCTCAATGATTGCATTTTTCAATTTCCACTTGCTCTTTATACTTTCACTTCACTGTTCAAGCTTTTATTTCTTTTCTGAGATATTCTATATTTCTTTTGTTTCAAATGAGTTTCAAATTGATTTTTGAAGCATTTTTATAGCAACTGCTTTAAAAATCTTTGTTAGATAAAACTAATATCTGTCATCTTGGTGGTGACTACTATTCACTGTTTTTTTCATTCAGGTTTTTAAAATTATGGTGACATTGGTTAACAAAATCCAGTAAGTTTCAGGAGTACCAGCTCAAAGGCAGCCGGACAGTAGATGTTTATTCACAGGAGGTCAGCCTTTTTGTTTTGTTCAGGCTTTGAACTGACTGGATGAAGCCCATCCGCTTTGGGAAGGGCAATCTGCTTTACACAGCCTATCAATTCATATATGAAGATCATCCAGAAATTTCCTCTTAGACAGGACACATTCATAATACTATTTGACCAAATTTCTGAACACCCCATGGCCCAGTCAAGTTGACAAATAAAATGAACTCTCATAGGTGCCTTGTTATTAAATGGCAGGGACTGAAGTCTAGGCTTACACCTTAGGCTTTGATAACATGTGTGGGAGTGGGGGCACAGATTTTAAAATGTTTTGCACTGTTTGGCTATAGGAACATACGTATTGCCTAAAAATTTTTCAGCCCTTCTAGGCTGCCCCCTTCCTATTCTTTTGGCTAGAGAGAAAAGGTTTTTATTAGGATTTTTTATTGTTTTTGCCTTTTGATGTTTCTGGGGGATTGGTGTCTTCAGCTCCAAGTATGAAATATATGAAGCAAAAAGAACACCGAGAGAACCTACCATTCTGTCATTTTTGGGGTCTTGAGTTTCTTATCCAGTCTACTTTTTTCTCTCCATCTTTGAAAGTCTGTGTTGGTTTTCAAAATAATATTGAGGTTTTTTAAGGTTTACTTAGTTAGAAGAATAAGAAAAAGTAAATCTTTATTTTCTTGAAAGCAGAACCCATAAGAAATAAATTTTTAAATGCTTTGGTCTGTGATTCAATCTACAAATCACAAGGTCAAAAAGCAGCTTGGCAGCAATCACACGCAACCTTCTGAGCTGGCATTTTAGTCTGAATTTTTATTTATTGATTGATTACATTGACTAGACAGTTGCCAAATTATCAATTCATGCTGTACTTTGTATACACAGTCTTTAAAAGTAACCTTAAATATGTGAATGTTGGCCTCCAGTATTCATAGGGGGTAGCCTTTTATTCTCGTCTTTGTTCCTCTGAGGCATACAGAAACATATTTGAAGTCAATTGCAGAAGGTTGTTCTGCTTACATGTAAAAGCCATTCAAGAAATAGGCCTTACAGGAATTGAAATGACCCAGGCTATACTCTTTAATGCCGCAGGGGGAATGTGTTTCTATGCTTTCATTTAGAAACCTCGATATAAATGAAAATGTTTCAAGCATAATTTTTTTCTAAATATATTCACTTATTTTGGAATGTTCCTAGGTTTTCACAGTGCATCATCTCTTGGCTATTAATTTTCTCTGTGACAGTGCTGACTGTATTTTTTAAAAGGGCAAAGAATAAAATTATTAAGTAAATAGTTTAACTGAGCCTGAAGATTTAGAGCTTTATTCACAAATATTTAACTTTTATATTGAATTGTAGGATAAATTAGGATGCAGATTATGAGCAATATCCTTCAATATATTTCAAAACAAAACATTTAAAACATAATATTTGAAAATGTAATACATAACATTGTTATGATATATGATGGGAGGATGATTTTAAAATAAATGCATGCTCTATTTAAGGTGATCATTTTATTTAAATTTATGTTTTTATTTCATTGACTCATATAATCAATAAGTTATAAAATGCTAAATTAAAGTTTAAAAAATAAGAAAGTACCAGAAAATTTACTTACTGTTCTGGATATTTTCAAATATTACTTCTTAAATGCTTCCTGCTAGACATCAGAATCTTGAAATAGAAACTTTTGTTGAGATTTATCATTTAGATTTGCCTAAAATAATATTTGGTAAATATCATTGAAAACTACTTAGAATTTTTTATATATGTTTCACTCTGATTGAAATTTCTGTCTAGTATTAGAGAATCGGGTCTATAGTTCCTTTTAGTTTGGCATTCCTCCTTCATTTATTGAGAATTTACTGTTAGACAGTTTATGCCATTTAATCTTTACAAACTCCAGATACATGTATCATTTGTAGATGAAGAAACTAAAGCTTTGGATCAAGACATTTCTTTCAAAATTCTATCATGTCATGGCACATAGTTATTTGAATTAGTTTTATCAACATTTTTGACCCGAATTTTGTATTCTAAATAATATTTTCTTGTATTGTCAGAGTTGTAACCATTTAAAAACTTTTTAAACAGAGAGCTTCTAGTTTTATTTTTATATTGAAGCTATTATTAATTTATGTTACTTTCATTTTTAAAAATCATTGCTAACTTTTATATTCAGAAAAGTTTTTACTCCTCACTTCTAATGAAGTAGTTTGTGACTATTTCAAAAATGTTTCATATCAAGGAGAAATATTTGTTTTCCTTAGTTGGAATTTAGTAGCAATGAACTTTATTTTCATTACTATGTATATGGTAATATATCTAGTAATATATATATAGTAATTTAATGTATAATATAGCTATATATTTTAAAATGTAGTTATACATATAATTAGGTACATGTATACATGCACACATATATAACAGTGGGTTACCAAATAAAGGATTTTAGTAAATTTTTTAGTAAATTCTATCTAAAGAATTTGTGTGCCAGCAAAGACTGATGCTGGATTAGGTATTCTCACTTTGAATTTAGGTCAAGTATTATTTGTCTAGAACTGCAAGAGAGTAATAAACCCTCATCTATGAAAATAGCTAAGTGTTTATATTGTTCATTTCTCTTCAAGCTTGACTATAAGTTGATCTAAGTTGATATTTCTATGTACCTTGATTCACTTGAAATGTAGAAACATTTACCATTCTTTTGCTAAGAGTTTCTTCCTCATTGTTAAAGCCAAGTGCGGTCTGGACAGACATTCTTTTTCAATGCTTATTTTGTTTTGTTTTGTTTTGACAAGGCATACGTCTACACCATGACTTTCTGTGCTATAGATTTTCTGACTTTACATCACTGCTTGTTTTCCTTTTACAAATGGATAGCATCTGGAGATTCTAATATTACTGGACATTCCATTTCAATTATATTATAATTAACAACACTTCTGTTCAAAAAATTAGTTTTCAATGTGGGCTATTTGCTGGAAGCCATTTACTAGGAATTTCTTGGCAAGGTTCGGAAGTGGGGAGGACATTAAGGATTATCTTCTTTTCTCTACTGTTTTTCTATTTTTCTGTTTAATAATCTAGTCTTTCTTTACATTTGATTGTAGTGAAAAATGTAGACTTGAATTCTGATTAACAGCTGCTTACACCATGTTGTACAAATAATTTTATACTTGTTTTAGAGTAATAAACCCAAAATATTTTTACAAATTGATGTTGAATGTAAGAATGACCAAATAATAGTGTCACCGTTGGAGCCAATTGGAGTTTGGTGTGTCCCCAATGGTAAGAGGGAGGGAAGGGATAACTACAGCACAGAAGTGTAGTTTGCATCTTCCTCAAATGACTCAGTGAAGAATTACAGGTCATTGAGATTTAATAGTTTTATTAAAAATGTGTTTTTGAAAGACAAAGAATGCCCCAAGAAGGCACATGGGAAAGATAAAGTATGCCCCAGGGAAGCACATGGCCCCAAAGGGGAAAAAATAGCTATGAAAGAGTAAAAAGGCTACAAAAGACCACCAAAAAGAGAGAGAAACCAGAAAGGCAAAAAGGGGCAAAAATGGGAGCCCAAAAGGGCAAAAGGTGGGGGAGTCCAGGGCAAAAAAAAAAAAAAAAAAAAAAAAAAAGGACCCAGAAGCTGGAAATTCTGCCTTATTTTTGGCCATGATGGGTGGTTCTAAAAGCATTCCTAGGTTATTGTCAAATGAGGCCATTTTGATTGATACCTGGCTGCTCTATAACTGCCTAGTGCGCATGTGCATACCTACAATTCTACCGTCATTGAGGTATTTGAGCGGTCTCTAGACCAGGTCTCTATTCCTTTTTTTCCCTATGTTGCTCTGACTAGTTACCTAACAATAGCACTATGATATTACCAATATCCAAATTATTTCTGGGATCCAAAGCAATTAAAACTGAAAAAAAAAAAGTTCATTTTTGAAGTGAAGTGTTAATGGTTACTGTCAAGAAATAGTATTAGGTTAGGCATTAGGAAACATTAGGAAACTTCTAATACCTTCTATATACCTCTCAACTTCTTAATCAATTAAGAAAGAAGACAAGAGTCAAATTTATAGTGACAAAATAATTGGAAAATGTGGCATATAACTGCAGTCAAATGTTCCCTAATATTTATTCCCCTTACCTTTAACTCTTTGAATTAAGTTGTTCTAGCCAGTCAGAGACATCCCCAGAGGGACTGTGAGCTTACTGAATTCAAGAGAAAGAAAATATGTACGTCCTGAGAACACATAGCCCTGAAAGATTCAGAGAGAAAGCCTAGAAGCATTGATGTACCCATATGAAGTTTGTTTCTCCATATTCAGTTATGTCTTAGTTCTTCAGTGAAGGTCAACCAACCACCCAAAAGTGTTTCTTCCATGTTTTTCCTTCTCGGAGACGTTAGCCAATGTTTTTCCCTTTTATGGGAAATGGAAGTGTAAATAATATTATATGTTAGCAGATGATATTTTAAGAATGAAATTAATTATTAAAAGGACATTAATTTTATTCAATCCCTTAATATAACTTTAAGCATATTTGTTACCCCTTCCTAGGTCATGTAACTTGCGTTTAAGATGGCTTTTTGACACTGACCTCTTAACCAGGGCAGTTGGGGTGCTGTGGATGCTGCCCTCTACTTGCACTGTATGAAGACATGTGGCTGAGAGGAGAGAAGAGAGAGAGGTAAAACGTAGCCCTTTCTATGCTTGTCAAACCCTTCACTCTGCTTTGAGGCTGATTCAGCCTGGAGGAAGGGTGCATGTGCCTAAAAGTGCTGTTCACTTTGCAATTTACACAAAGAACTTCTTTATAAAGTAGTGGAGGGAGTGCTCGATAAAAGTAGGTTAAATAAAGATGGTCATTTAATAAATGGCTATCATTTTGGAGCAGATGGGACTTGTAGAGGCCTATAAATCATATCTCAGGCAACTATGTTACTACTTAATAGGGGTCTTGAATGTAAAGAACAGTGTAGCATTTCAAGGTTTAAAAAATGTGGTGTGTGTGTGTGTGTGTGTGTGTGTGTGTGTGTGTGTGTGTTCCTGTTTGAGGCTTTGGGTTGTAAATGATCCTGAATGCAGTTTTATATGTTTTAATATTCAAACACTTCATGAATACAATGTTCTGATAGGTATAAAGGGGCAGCATCTTGCTGGAGTGAAACATATGCTTCCTGAGATATTTCCACCCTGTTCATGTAGCATAATTACATTGTGTAGAAAGACACCCAGAAACAAAATAATAGCAATGATCAGCTATCACTTTTCTATAGCTATCCTGCTAACCTTATGTGTAACATTAAAAAGTGGCTTTCATTATAGTAGGTTTCTATTTCTTTTTAATTGATTCCATTTTGCTCGAAGTCATTAATATTCAAAAAATTCAATCATTGCTCTTACTTCATTTCCTTTTCAATATTCTTAGATGAAAGACTTCATAAAGCTATAAAATATAAAGAATTATCTCCATATTGGAATCATTTTTAAAGCAGGATTCTGAAGTCTTGCCTTATACAGAATGTCTGGCCTCCTTTGATATCTTACAGCTGAAAAATTACTTTTGAGAAAACGTTCTTAGGTTCAGGCTTTTTGTCTCTTCTGATAATTGCTCAAACGTCCACATTTTACTTCATGTTTTGTTCCCTGGAGATCTTTTTTTTTTTTTTTTTCATTTTAATCATATGCAAAATTATGAATACAGGAAATATGTTTTAAATTTAGAAATTTATTTCAGAAACACTGGCCTTTCTTTCTTTAGAGGGCAGTATTGAAAGTGCTATTTTGCATTTGTCTTTTTTATATATTTTACTTTGTGAACCTCTGTAATTTAAAGTACTTCAGTTTCATCTTTACAATAATAGGGGTTCATTTATTTCCAAGTTCTTGTAAAAAGGTATTGTTGGGGATATTTTAAAAATTTAAATACATATGTTGGAATGAATTATCTTTTGTTTTTCACACATTTTGAGTTACATCTAGAATAGCATTTATGCAAGTTCAGGTCAGTATAATTTTCCAAAGTTATATAATTTTAAATGTTTGCCTCTGTCCCTTTTTCTCTGGTTGTATGTAAACACACTTTTACAAAGATTGAGTAAAAATATTATCTATTTCTACTTAATTTTTGTCATAAATATTTCATGTAATTATTAAACACTCTTCAAAATCATGTATAAAAATTGTCTCCTTATCAGCAGGTTGTGATGCAGGAACAGGCTTATTGTGCTTAATATTCCAATTTAATGGTACAAATCACTTCATTACCCATCAGGAAAACGACATTTTCTCCTCCCTAGGCCAAATGTCTAGTGAAAGTTCTGAACTATCCTCACATATACATTTGTCCAAAGGCAATCCTGATCACATGTGTATAATGATGGAGCCATAAGTTATGAAGAAATCCTGTTTGAAAGAATTTTTTAGTACCACAAAACAGTGATCCAGTGTCCAAATGGACCTTTGAAAATCAGAGAATTTTGATCATCACGACTGTTGCTGCCATCTATGGTTAATTCTCTTCACTTTTGCTCTGAAGACCAAATCTTATCTTATTCTCAGAGGTCTTTGAGGATAAGGAGAGAGAATGAACCACCTCAGATCTTGGAGATGTTGTCATCTACCTCCTCACCCTCCAACCAAATTTCAGACTATATATATTCTTAGATAAAACCTTTGCTGTAAGTTGTGTCATTTGTCAGAGCAGGATCACATTCCTTTTCCTCCAGTCAGACTCCTGAGCACTACATATTAATTTATTCTCCAATTAAAATAAAAGTTAAAGACTCAGTTTTTAAAAGATATTGTCATACAAATGACTTGTGAGGCTTTTGATTTTTTTTTCCCATAAATAAAGTAATACTTCAGTATTTCCAACTGGAAAAAAAGTGACAAGGACAAAATAGAAAAGAGTGATCTTTGAGAACAGGACTATAATACACAGACTCCTTAGCTTCGGCTAACTCCTTATAGAGAAGCCACCTTCTGATCTGATTTAATGGTTCTTTGCAGTACTTGATTTGGGTTCTCAAAATGTCTATATTTCATTAATTAGAAGAAATATTTGATTTAGTGGAGTCCTCACCAATTCTCTTTGCTCACCTGCCTCTCTAAACCCTTTTACGTCGTTGGTGCTTTTTCTTTTTCTTTCTTTCTTTCTTTTTTTTTTTTTCAATTAATTATGGCTCGAATAGAGAAAATACAATTAATTAATTCTGCTGCTTATTATTATTAGGGGTTGGGTTCCTTAGGCAGTAAAATTAATTCCCGCTGTTTCATGGGAAGCTTGTGATCTTACCCATATCTGTTAACTTTGTTTCACATGCTGCTACTCTTTCCAAAACCTAGAGTGCTAAGAAACCCAATGAATTAAAAAAATGAGAATTTTAGCACCAATACTTTAAAAATTCTGGGGACCCATCCTGTCTCCTTTCTTGTTATTTTTGGTCACTAATAAAAATTTTCATTTCCTCCCTCCACCTCCATTTTTGCACATCTACTTCGCTGATCCAACTTCCTCTTTTCCTTTCTTTCTAAATGTGCCATTTGCAATCTGCAAATAATTTTGTGCTTTAAATATGCATTATATACTTTAAAAATTCACCTTTTTTCCACAGAATTATTCTATACCTACTTGTCAGAATAAAAATTGGCCATTTTTGAGACTACTGCCTTAGCAGCCTTCAGTATTTCTCTTTGTTCTCCTCTATCTCAGTTACTACAGAGTTGGAAAGTCAACATACTTCTTCCTTTCCAACTTACTTTCAAATATCATTTAATAACCCTTAGAAAGTGGAAAATTTTACAGGTTCTGAGAGCCACTTAGCTAGGACTATTATCCTGCTTGTTTTTGCCTCACTACCCTAGAAAATACTTTTCAGTTGTTGAAAAATTTCTCTCGTCTCTATCCTGAGAACTTCATGTGTCCTAGGCGATGTTAACTTTATGAAGACACCTTAAATGTCACCCTTTTCTTATAATGAATTAACCCCTAAATCTTATATACTGTAAATTGAATATGTCCTATTAAAAAGTATATATATTGTATTCCTTACCCCGAGTACTTCAGAATGTGACCTTGTTTGGAGATAAGATTTTTATGAAAGTAATCAAGTTAAAAATGTGGTTATTAGGGTGAGCTTATTCCAATATGACTGTTGTCCATATAAAAATGAGAAATTTGGACAGAGACAGACATGCATAGAGAGATGATAATGTGAAGAGACACAGGGAGAAAATGGCCATCTATGAGCCAAGGAGAGATCCCTGCAACAGATCTGTCCCTTATTGCCCTTAGAAAACAAACAAACAAACAAACAAAAAACAAACAAAACATGTTGACATCTTAATTTCAAACTTCTAAACTCCAGAACTGTGAGACAATAAACTTCTGTTGTTTAAACCACCCAGTTTGTAGTACTCCATTATGGCAATGCTAGCAAACTAATACATCATACCTATTACCCAAACTTTGTTTCTGGTATCTAATTCCAAAGCCTCACAGATATTAAAATAAAAAATTCTGTACCCGATTATAATATATTTACACTTGATATAAGCTTTGGCTCTATTAAGCCCACTAGCATCTTGAAAACTTTCTCTACTCTCAAGTCAATTCTCTGTCTTTAGTGATTCCTCATCTAACCTAAGCAATAGAATTCATCATTTCCACCTCAACCATCTTTGCTGTTGTCATTGTATCACATCAAATATTATATTTATTCTCAGAGTTTTAGATTTCCACCTCTCTTTTTTATGTTTGAATTTCTCATTGCTACTGAAAAGAAATTTCACATAACCACGAATAGGCCACCTGTACAAATTTATGGTCTCAAACAGTACTAGATCTTTATCAAAAAACACTAAATCTTATCTTTATTTCTACTCAACTCTCAACATTCATCTCGAGTATAACTTCAGACCTTTTCTTTTTAACTCCTACCTCTTATCCACTTTTTACTTCTAGGAGATGACCATCTTTTTCTCAGTTGTAAAACACCAGGATACTGAAACCTGACATTTCTTGCGATCTCAATGGCAAATACAACTTCTACTCCCAGAATAATTTTAATAGTTATAACTTAACTGTAAATAGTTCCTTTGATGTATACTCTCTATATTTGGGATTCCATTAATTCATATGTCCATCAGCTAGTCATTCTTGTATTTGTCATCAACCTTTTCCTTTCTAGTGATCCCTTTAACCATTAATCAAAACTATTATAAAACACACCTATTCCTATTTTTTTATGTCCTTCTACTTTTAGCCATTCCCACTAAAACAGTTTTATTGTAGGCAATTGTCCCTTTTTGCTTGAATTACTATAACATCCTCCTAACTAGTCTTTATTGTTCCATTTTGCCAACTTCTCAATTCCAATCCATGCTTACACGGCAGTTCTTGCAATCTCAATTTTTCTAAAATATAAATCAAGTCATTTCCTTTCCATTATTTTAACCCCTGGATTTTCATTGAAATTAGTAGAAAGTCCACACTCATTAGCATTGTAAAGTGGGGTTGTACTTCTTGGTTTGCCTAAGAGTCTCAGTTTATACTGATTTTTCCAGCATAATTATAAATCATACCCCCATAACATTCAAAACTGTCCTGATTTGGATGGTAGATTATCTTAATTATGGATATTTTTATCTGGTTCTTCATATATAGTTAGTTCATCTTTTCTTTTTCTGATTTCTTTTCCAGGAAACATAATTGATTAATATATTTTAACAAATACAAATATTAATCAACACGTTTTTCTTATATATGTCAGAAATATTTTAAAAATTCTCAAAGCTGTATTAATGTAGTAAGATATTTCTGATGTTGAAAAAACAGCTTTATCAAGATAATTCCTATACCATGCAATTCACCCATATTAAGTGTAAAGGTCAATGGTTTTAGTATATTTACAGAGCCCTTTAGTCTTACTTTGCTCTTCGGGTTTTGATATTATCATGACATCATCAGTGTAGTATATTATCACACTCAAAATCAGTCTAAATCCTTTCTAACCAAATTATGACAGTAAACTGGTTCAGATAATCCTGTGGCAATTCAACAAATGTAAATTAGGATTTCTTCCACTTTAAGGCAAACTGCATTTGGCTCTTTTCTAATATCAAAATCAAGAAAAAAAGCATTTGCGAGATAAGTCTTTGAGTGCCAGTTCCTTTAGTGTGTTGTAATTTTTTTTTTTTTTTAATTTTCATGGCTGAAAACAAATCAGGAACTGCTGATGCTATACAGGTGGTGCTACTTTATTCAAGCCTTGGATAATATACTTAGTCTCCATAAGCCATGTGCCTTTTTCATAGACCACACAGGACTAGTATACAAAGAATTTGTTGGTACCAGTATTCCGTCTTCTAACAGATCTTTAATTGAAGGAGTAATTTATCTTCGTTCCACTAAATATCTGATATTATTTCATATTAACAACTTATGTAAGCTCAGGCAAATATCTAGGTTGTGATTTAGTATTATGTCCAATTAATACTGGCCAAAGGGCAAACTTTCATGCCTTTAGTTTTACAGTACTAGGTTGGAGAATTATTCACCAGTCAGACATAATAACCCAATAATGGATTTATGTAAAGAAGATGAATCTGCTTTACATAGTTTCAAAAATTTCATTTTTCTTCTAAACTTTTACCTTAATCTCATCGACCATATAATCTCTATCTAATTATATCCCTGTTAGGACTTCATCAAAGGTTCTGGAATCAGGCTTCTAGGTCAAGGAGACCCCGAAAGGTTTCTCTCCAATACTGATTGATTCCTCTACATGCCTATATGGCCTTGGGACACCATGGACCTTTCTTTTATCCTCATTTATATTAATTTGATTTTTATCTTCTGACCTTTTAAACTTTTTCTAAAGTAGAGTAAGTAGAGAAGGTTTTCTTAGGGTCCTTCCATGTTAGGGGCCCAACAGAGGCTCCCATCAGTTCATACCACCTTTGTTAGTGCTGCATTAAGACATTTGTTTTGACACTATCAATGTCTGCTTAATTCATCTCATTTTTTAACAATGTTAATATTTCTACCCTGCTAGGACAAGTACTTTGACTATCCCTTCTAAATTTTTGAGCATCTGTAAAACCCACAAGAGAAAGGTGACATATTAATCTCATATGACTTCCTTGATCATTGCTTGATTGTGCAGCAGCTAGTTTAGGTGGGGTGATCATGAAAAAGTGTTCCTGGATCACATATCTGCCATGTTCTGGGTAAGAAGCATTTTAAGTGGATGAACATCTAGTCATCCTAAAGCCAGCCCAGCCTGATTTATAGGAGAGATCTATAAATCAGGCTGGGCTGGCTTTAGGATGACTAGATGGGGAGATCTACTGAGCATTTATAAGAAAGGAAAGACAATTCTTTTCAGAGTAAACAAACTTTACAGCAGCTTTTATCAGTCCGCCATGCTAGCCGACCCCTTGGGAATAACTTGATATGTGTTTTAATTATTAAAAGCCATACATAAGTGTTCAATAGTAAGCTGAGGATCCCACATCACCCAAACATGTTCCTCTATTCTGTAGCATTCAAACTAAGGAGACTGCTCCAAAGTTAGTAAATATCAAAATGAATTTTAGTAAAGGTTCTTAAGGAAGCTAATGATATTGATCTACAAAATGAGACAACTCCTTTACATTACACACACATTTCAGTAGTTGCTTGGTCTTTTCCACCCTCATGCTACCTAGAATAACTTTTTGGTAACCAGAGCTCACAGAAGTGCTTTCCCTTCTTTCAGCATAATTGCCGATGTTGACTAAAAAAATAACACAAAACACCTTTAACAAAAGTGGGCTAGAAGCTGAAAAATATAAAACATTGCTGAAGAAAATTAGTATGTTACATTTTAAAAATATTTACATATGTAAGGGGAAGTACTTAAAGTAGAAAATAAGCATCACGGCTATATTTGAAAATTATTTAAATGTAACAATTATTGACACTGATTGTAACTATCATATTTATTGAATAGGTCTAAGAACATGATCTAATATTATAAATCTCTCATATCATTTTATTTTTCTGACACATTGGTAAAATACCTTATCAAAAATGCTGCCAATTGGCTTAAAACATCTTGGCTCCAGAATCTATTGGTAAGCCGGTCTAAGGAAGTAATTAATGACTTCAACTGCCTTAATGTTTTTGTATGATTTTAGATATTTTTAATATCTTAGCAATTAGCATAAAGGGCAATGTCTTACTTTAAGAAACTAATGTAATATTCTCTAAAAATATTATAATTACCCAGGTAACAACTAAAGGAGAAAAATAAGTTTTCAATGGTAAAATTAAAAGACAAACTAAATCAACAGTGCACAATGGGAGTAAATGACAATTTTAGAAGTCTATTTATCACATTGCCAGTGTAGTGACCTGCTTTCTATGTGGCATGTTGGATTGCCTTTCACCTCCTCTAACATATAAACTTCCATCAATGTCTTAGTCTGCTCAGGATACCATAACAAAATAGCACAGACCACATGGCTGAAAAACAGAAATGCATTTCTTACATTCTGGAGGCTGTAAAGTTCAAAATCTGTAACTCGATTGATCATTTGAATTTGATTTTTTATTCTCCTGATAAAAACCATGGCATGAGTCTAAGGAGCTTCAGGATAAATCTCCTTAGTGTGGCATCCAGGATGCTTAATGATCTGGTTTATACTTACTTTTCCAGTTTCAATTTTAACAATTATTTTCTCTTATTCTAATCTCCAGACATTCTGAACTACTTCCAATCTCCCAATGGATCGTATTCTCAGGTTTTCAGAAATTCTAAAATGTACTTCTCCTGGGTGAAACACTCTCTAACATTCTTCCCCACCCCCCTTAGGGAATTTCCATTAGTCATTTAAGACTTCTCTTAGACAGCATCATCTTTCTTATACCTAACCACTTCCTATATATTCAACAATCTTGATTTGTATATGCCTTTCAATTAACAATTGCTATAATTGTAAATTTACCCATCCATGAGAAGGAGGATGTATCTTGTTCCTCTTTAAATCTCAACTTCTTGTATAGTGCTAGGGCAACAGGGAGACACACTCACAGAAACTCAGAAAATGAGCTCTGAACTTCCAAGTGGATTCAGAAGCTAAAATATGTCAGATTGTTTTTTTTTTTTCCAGTGTCACAATAATATCCTCTCATTCCACATGCTCTCCTGTAATGTGACTGTAGAGCTTCTTCCTTTCAGAAGTATAGTCTATGTTTCCTCACTTGTCTTGAATTTTGTCTTAATTTTTTTCAGTTTATCTTTCTGTAAGTGTATGGAGCCATTTCACTATGAATGACAAATAAAATCAATCAATTGTTGCATAATTTGACATTTTTGCCTAAAGACAGAAGTTACTATTTTTTGTCCAACAAGAAGAATAAAATACCAAGTCTTTTGAGTTTTTCAAGTATCCAACAAAGAGAAAAAAAATTACAGTTTGACCTGTAGTTTTTAAAAAGACATGATTTTATTGCCTTTAGAAATTTATTTGCATACCATTACAAAATAAAGATACTGTGTGTATAAAAATAAAAATAATTAAATAGAAAAAATTATTTGGAGGTTATTATATTGAAATACATGAATTATACCTCATATTTTTTAAGTTAGTATATCAAGATATTATCTGGCCTTTAATGAAAAACATTTTTTTTTTTAAATATATAAGCTTCTGAAAAGTATTTTAAGTTGTTTATTTGAAACAAAAATAAAAGAATTTACTATCTTTCCGATCCAACAAATGGAATGCTTTTACTTTTGTACTATTTTTTACTCATTGTCTATAAATATTCACCAATTATAATATAGATGGAATTTTAGAAGTCATTTATTTTTTACTATACTTAGTTATATTTGTTGCGTTATATTCTTATGTTTTATTATTATTGTTGAGGGAGAGCAGAGTCTGCCACCCCAAAATATGCCTTTTGAGAATATTGATTATTTCGAGCTGGTTATTTTTAAGGAAACACACACACACACACACACACACACACACACACACACACACACACAGAGCCTATATCTTTCCCTTACCTGTGTAAAAGGAATTTAGATAGTAAAACCTGCTCCTGGAAGAGAGCTATCATTATAGATAACCATATTTTCATATGACCTAAGTGTGGCAGACATACAGGAACCAAGCAAAATCTGTTTGCTAGACCCTCCTCTGTGTCCCGTTATTTCTGGCAGCTTAGCAAGAATTGTTTACTAAGTGTTTGCTCTTTCTCATCTACCTGTGAATTGCCTACCTTCCCTTTGAAGTCCAAATGACTCTTTCTCCTTAGATAAAGATCGCTTGTAAACCTTAACTGCCTGATTTGTCCTCAGGCCTCATTCTTATAGAACCCTTATATGTACGTACATAATAAATTTGGTAGTTTTCTCCTGTTAATGTGTCTCAGTTAATTTTATTATTATACCAGCAAGAAGAATTTTAAGAAAAAAGAAGTGAAATTTTACTTACTATTATACTTATTATTATAATTCTCTGCATTCTACTTATTATTATAATTGTCATTTAAACATTTCAAATGACATCATTTACTAGACAGATTAACCATAATTAATAATATTTTACATATTATTGGATATTTAGGCCAATTTTTTATTTAAATATAGTGCTGTCTAGAATGTTTTTAGACATATACTTTTGACCACTCGAATTATTTTTTTAGAGTGGTTTGTAGACGTGATGGTGTCTATTTGTAAGACATGTAAAAACACTTCATGACTCTTGACACACGTTAACATATTGCTTTCCAGAAATGTTACTCAAAGTCACTGGCATATTATATATGTTATAGGATGACTGGAACTTTTCAGGCACATTCACATTTTTAAGACATATTGATAATTTTACAATGTGAAATTATATCTGTTTTTATTTAATTGAAAATACATTTTTATAACTTAAATCTTAGGACTCTGTAAGTTTTGATTTTTTATAGTGTTCATATGGGATCTCAGTGATTTCATAAATCAGAATTAAAAGTTTGGATTGTGGAGTCAATCAGAACTTTATTTAAATCCTAACTTTTCCCTGTATAGCCATGTAACATGGACAATAATTTAATCTAATTAAATTTTAAATCCATTACTTGAAAATGAGAATAAATATTTTTACCATTGTCTTAGTATCAGAAGTTTAAATGTGATAAAATATATGAAACCCTTAGTACAGTACAATGCTGAATAGAATGTACTCAGTAAATACTAATTACTGCTATTATTACTATTATCATTGTATTATTTTTGCTTGTCAGCCAATTTGGATTATAATATATTAAAAAATCATTCTGTATGGCTTGCATGTCACTGTAACCTTGACACCTAACACAGTGTTTGGCACATAGTAAATCCTCTGTGCATAATTGTTAAATGGTTGAAGAAGTGAACACATATGACAAAGAGTAGCACTTCATGTGTACATCTTAAAGTTTATTTTTAATAAACATATCTTTCAAAATTAATTATTCTATTGAATATGGCCTATGCAGAGTTAAAATCAGTTTGATGGAAATGATCTAATTCTCATTTTAATATATATCTCGTTTTAAATCTACATTTTGTCAGGGATAAACTTATTATGAAGGCTTTATTAAACATAGATTGTGTACAGCTCTATGAAGATTAGATTTGTATAAAAACTTTAAATAGCTATTTGTATTTCAGTTGTCTAATCTTACAAATAAGTTGCTGTATAAAATATTCTACAACAAAATTTGGAAGTTTTAAAAATCCATAATCCCTAATGAGGAAATGTATAATATGTATAATTTTATTCTGTGAATCTTTTATGTAAGATAGTTTAACATTTACTATTATCAAGAACATAATAGTTGATAAGTGCTTTATTTGAAATAGGTTTTGGATTTAGTTCAATCCATGTACAATTTTTATAAATCAATGAAAATTACTACCACTTGATTGTGGTCTCATTATAATGGGGTTAACATAAAACATCTTGAGAAATGTTTCAAAGTAATAAATTCTACAGAGTAATACAATTTATGCTTACTGGTCACTAAGAAAATACTGTGTTAACCAGAAACATTAGATTAAAATAGAGTTTTGTCACTTAGAGCTTAATGAATCATTTACTAAATATGCTAGTCTTATCTCATCTTTAACTATTCCAGAGAAAGAAAACTGAATAAAGAGACCTCTACATTATAACTACAACACTCTAAACTGTACTGTAAAATCTAAAACAAGACAAGTTTTTTACAAGCATTTTAAATGGATAAAAGAGAAAAAAAATTTTGTGTCAAGTAATAAATAAACAATTTTTCTGGAATTTATTTAAATAAAGGTCATTTAATAATTAAATGTAAATCATACAAAAATGTATATGGCATGAAATATTGTAATTTGAAAATAATGTGTGGAATAGTATAATAATACATTTATATAATACTTCATTCTGGGATTGAATGTTTTATTATAAAGTGGTTTGAATTGTGAATATGTTAAATATCAAATTTTGTGGTTTAAAATATAGATCTGTCTATGTAGAGGGGAGGAGAGAAATGAAAGCGTTAAGAAGACTAGAAGAAAAAGAAATAGCTTATTAAAAAGGGAAGGTTAGTTATAGGCTTTGGACAGAAAATAGCACATGTTTAATCAAGAAGCGTAAGCCTGATTTTTTTTTTTTCCTCGTCTGTACTGTTTTATGTGGGAGATGGAAAAAAAAAATCAAGGAATAAATAATGTCTTAGAGTACAAATGGCTAACTAAAGGCCTTGCTGTAATTAGAAGACTGTTTCAGGAAAGTAGGTTAAATAATAAGAAGAGACTAATTAATGATTTGGTGTTAAGGGGAAAATGAGACAATCCCAAAGCCTATTCAGAATAGACATAATTCATGCCAAAGTAGTGTCTCTTCTAAGACTATTAAGAGGGAAAAGAACTTGAAGTTGTTACTAAATCTCTTAGAAATTATAGTGACTTCTTAAAAACTGCAGCTAGAGTTTTATAATTGTATAAGCATAAGTTTTCTTATTTTGAAAAACATTCAAGTGTAGTTGGATTTGACAGAGACTGGGAGTACATGGGTGATTTAATTTTAAATTACTTTACTAACTCAACAAAAAAAGGAAGTCTTAATTTAAATAATATTTACAAATAGGTTATGTGGAAAAATAGCAAGTTAGGACATTACTTAAAGCATATATCAAAGTAATTGTG
This sequence comes from Eonycteris spelaea, assembly GCA_003508835.1. NCBI lineage: Eukaryota > Metazoa > Chordata > Mammalia > Chiroptera > Pteropodidae > Eonycteris > Eonycteris spelaea. The sequence continues at coordinate 419,304 of PUFA01000360.1, read as the reverse complement.
TATTTAAAAGATACTAAGAAAAATATAGATGAGTATTTATCCATGAGAGAGTAGAATTTTATAAGTGCTAAAGTGCTGGAAAATATTGCAAAGAAAATTTAGTGTACTAAAAAATGCTAATGATACCTATTGCTCTGTAGTGAAGTGACTTGGTACGTGATTTTTTTAAAAATGAAAACTATAAACTTTCCTAAATATATTTTATTCTATTTTTGACAAAGTATTCAAACATCATTTAAGTTAGTAGACTTTCTGTCATTACAGTATCATCTATGTAATTTTCTTGAAAAAATAACTTACATTCAGTCAAGTGCACATTTAACATTTATTTTGTAGAAAACATAGAGGATAGAGAAAGCAAGTTAAAGGTCATAAGATAAACAAGTTAATATTGATATCATGGGAAAAAGAGAGAGAGAGAGATGTTTACGATTAAATGATACCAAAGAACTCATAATGTCGTCTATGTTTCTTGAATAAATTATAATTTTAACAAACAATTGTAAAGACATTTGGGGGACAATTGACCAAATTTGAGAATGTTCTGCCAGTTTATCAATAATGATAGTATTGGAATTGATGGAAAATAAAACATAAAACCATCTCTTTAAAAGCACTGATCAGAGAGTAAAGAAATTAATAGAACAAATTTGAAGAGAAGAACAAATTCTAGAGAAGGGAAAATTCCTATATTTGTGATAGATTTTCTAAGTCAAAAATGGTATTGCCATATATGGTACTGAGAGAGATTGTCAGAACCCCACATGTAATCCTCTGAATTTATAGTTTCAGTGTCCTCTAGACAACTTGTAACTGTAAATATGTGTATCTTTGTGGGTGATATTTTTTTAGAGTGTGGGAGTTACTCTTCTTGCACATGAAACTGACCAAAAGTGCCACAAAATTAAAATTCCTGCAAGCAGTCTTTAAAATATGAGTGACGAAAATTAATATATTAAAAATACAGTTCCCTTGACCCTCAAAAGGAATAATGCTGTGTGTCTTACATCATTTCCCAAATATTTTCTGTAGATTAAGTTTCAGTTGTCCATTGTAGTAACTGGCTTAATAATACACTATTGTCTGTCTTCCTTTTTGTTTATTAATCTCAATTTCCCTATAGGATTTCACTTGAATCATTGTCTCCGGATCTGAATCTGTGGGAACTCAGAAGAAGGGATTAGGTTACAGAACTTGTCCTTAAAACAAATCCTCAGGATAAGATTGCGAGTTGGATTCTGGGCTGGCCAGATGGCAAAGACTGTTATACTCTTGATAAGTGGGATGGTAATAACTGTGTCAGGCTTGGCATATTGTAGTATCACAATTAATAGGACCTTCATTTGTGGAAATTTAGGATGTGATACAGGAGGTACACTGGCTTACCTAATGTCTCTAGAATTTGAGAGCTGTGATGGCAATAGTAATGACAAGGTCTAAAGATTGGTTGATTGTATACTGTTTAGCACCATCAATGTGCTAAAGGAAGGGAATACCAGGCTTAGGTTAGCTAACCTTCAACCCAGAAGCATGGCGAGAAAGCCAGAAGACCTTAATGACAGCATTTGAAAAGACCTTTATTTCCAAAACCCAGGATCTGATTGTTTTAGTATCAAAAAAAGATTTATTCATAGTCCCAGCATGTCACCAACACAGAAATCAGGGCACTGTCAGGGAAAGAATGAAGTCCAGGGATCTGGGATGGGTACATCTGTGTGCATTCACTTGAAGAATTTAAACGCTCTGATTTTCCTGGATCGCCTGGGCCATTGGAAGTAGTCCCTTCTCTTTCAGTAGGAAAAACAATCCCATCTAACCTGCAGACTATGCAGAGCCTTACCAGAGGAAGGAGGCCTCTTCATAATGATCTATACATCTTCTCATGGCTTCTAGGTCAATACACAGTGAAGAGTCAACAAAGGCGAGGTGCAGAAGTATTCTCCCTGCTTTAGGAGAAAAGATACCATTTATGAAAATAATTGTTCCTAAATATGGCAGGAACCATGAGAAAATAACCTGGAATGGATCTTGAGATTACTGAGCTTGGATGGGGGGAGTGGTGTGGTAGAATATCAGGCTAGCTAAAGGGGGTTTTACTGATACATTGTTACTCACATGTGTGTCAGGATTTATGTCCTGGCAAGGATACTTAGAGCCAACCTTAATGCACTACTGGAATATCCGCATGAAGTTTAGAAAAAAAAAAAAAAAAAAAAAGATGACCTACAGCAAATGAGGTTTTAAAGAATTGCCTTGGCAGAATGAGGAAGGGGTACAAGGACTCAGGTGGGCACACTGGAATGTATGTGTTTCGCAAGAGTAGAGTACTCACCAACTATGTTCCAGAGGACTCTTCTTTTACTAAACCAAAAGGAAGCGTTAGTAATATGGTCACTGCCATTATTGAAAAGGTCAGCGATGGCTGACCTCTGTATGTCAAGTTGGCCCCTCTTCATCTCCAGAGGCAAAAATAACATAATTACTTCAATAGATAGCAAAACTACAATAACTACTGAGAGTACTGACGTCGGTATATCAGTGACAATGGTCATCATTGTCATCTCTGAGTCAATTCTTAGACTTAACTTGTTGCAAAGAGGGGAGTTTGGGACCCTTGAGGAAGGATTTTGCAATGCAAACACAGGTATATAGTTGCATTTCTCTCACAGGGGACTCAAAAAACCATAATGCCCTCCCCATACAGCTGGAGTGGGAGCACTGGAGTCCAGGATATAAAGTCCTGGCTGAGATCTCTCAAAGTGGTTCACAAGGGTCCAAGTACTTACCTTGTGATCACATATTTGGTCCTGGTGGGCATAATGGGGTTAAATATACATAACAGCTTTCAGAACCCTAAAATTTGTTCATCATCCTGTTCAGGAAAATCTGTAACGGTAGAAAAGTGCAGGTGGAAACTCCTGAAACTAAATCTTTACCATGATATAAAATTAGAAGTAATGGCACCGCTCAGGTAAAATGCAGCAGATGTTAGTGCTGCAAATGCAGTCTTAAAGCATATAGCATGGTGGTCTCCATTGTTGCATGACAATGATTGATTAATTTTATATTTTTTAGTCATATACATCCAGGAGTCATTTAACTGTTAATAAGACCTCATGTCTTCATAGATGTGAGACAAAAAGTTTAAACATCTCTGTAAACTTTTTAATGAATTACTGAGGTATAATGAGATTTCTATTTGCAGGTATTATTTTTAACTGCTGTCTAAGTGAAAATACAAAATCTGTAAATTTTAGAGTTGAGTGCCATTTTTGAAGATGAAAGATATCTTCCCTTTGTTGAATTTAAATATATGAAAACATTGAACATGTATTTGGAAGTATCTTTTTAAGGGTTTTACTAGAATAAAATGTAAAAAGTCATCAGTCTTTTCTTCTAAAGACCCAGAAATTCCTTATCTGTAGGTGACCTAAAAAGCCAACTATCTTTTTATGCAAGATCCAGTGCAAATGACTAACAGAGGACCATTGTGCTATACTTTTACAACTGCATTTTAACTTCTTGCAGAGTTCTTAAAGAAAGTACTATAATGTGCATTACCCATGTAGAGGGAAAATGCATACTTCTATTCTTAGATGAGTGTTTCATAAAAGCTCTTTATTTTTTTCTTTCTTGGAACAGCTTGTGGTGGCTGTATTCCAAGTCAATTATAAGTTTAATGGTCAACTAGGCTAAAATATGACATACGCTATTTTCAAAAGTTTTTCTTTGTTCTTTAAGTTTAGTTGATATTTAAAAAATGATATCTATTATAAATAAAAACCCTATGTAATATGAGCAACAGTTAATCAGAGGAAGTATATTTTTATCTTATAGGAGATATGGTTGATTGCTTCTTACTTTTCTTTCTCTTTTCTAACAGTTTGTCTCAGACAACCATGTCTTCAACAGAGCATCTTGTACATCAGAGGAAGCTGAGACAACACTAGTTCAGATAAAGGCCTCAGTGTTTTAAAAGTAAGCTCATTCATCTTCCTAGTATTTGGATGTGATCAAATCCTGGTCAGTAAAACATGAAGAAAATTTTGCTTGAAGCTTCTGGAAATAGTTCTTTTGTCTCTAGAGGAATCACAAAATGAGATGGTGTCCCACCCCACCTGACCCTGGATGGTAAAACTAAGATGAGCTTTAGCTATTTTAAAACAATATCAAAGATCTAGCCGATAAAGAAGATGGCAGATGGGAGACATAGAATAACCAATCCACCATTAAGCTTACATATTTTCAAAGTGTGTGAAGTAATGTAGTTCTGTATAATAAAGCTAGTTTGTTCTGAGTTATATGCTACTTATAGCTAAGAGATTCCTGCATGTCTAACTGCATGTTTTATGGTACTATTTCCAGTATTGCCCTTTCTTCTTTCCCTTTATTTCGTATCTTCCAGGTACTTATGCATTCACTTCCAAAATCAACAGTGTTTTGGTGGCATTATAGATTACTTAAGAAATCAAAACTAATATTGGAAATCTTAGAATCCAATATTATCTAGAACTGTGTTAATCTTTAAAAAATAGTGAAATGAAGCTCAATAGTAATTATAACTACTAATTATTACTTTAACATCTTATTTTAATTTTATTCTTATAAACTCATGTAATAAAGAAACCCACACTCATATTGATAAGCAACTTGTTTAGAGTTAACCAGAGTATTAAATGGAAGAACAAGGGTTCGAACACAGTATCAATATCTCTAAAGCACTTATAATTTTCTTAAGATCATCTATTTAACAAAACAGAGAACCTAACCTAAATTCTATTAACTATTTGCTGGTAAGAAAACTATTTCCATTACCTATTTGGAAAAGTAAATAGTACTTATGTACTGTGACAAATATGATAACATGAGAGAAAAAAAAATGGCGTAGATGATATAAACTCTGTTCATCCCTCTGGTGACCAAATCAAAGTTTGATGGAAACAAAGAGCAGCAGCAAAGAAAAATTGCCTGGGATCTAGATGAACAAGTCATACAACTAGGGAGAAAACACTCTGCAATGGCAGAACGTAGGACGGGGTGAGGACGAAAGGCTGCTCAGTCTCAAGTGTCTGAGTGAGGGGCAGCGGCAGAAGCTTCTTAAAGGGGCTGCATCTGCGAGCAGGTTTTTGTGGTGACAGACTTGCTCGCTCTGAACACCAGTGCTCGATTGGCTGTGTGCAGGGGGCATGAGGGATTTACAGGGAGATATCGTCGGTGTGAGGGTCTAGCCAAGACTCGGGTGGTACAGGAATGCTGGCAGTATCCATTTTCCCTGTTGAGTCCTCCCCCTTTCCAGTGCATGGACACAGGACCACCATAGTTGTGACATCATCAAACTGGATAACAGAGGTCTCTCCACCTCCCCAACCCAGCCCCCACCCAAGCCACATCCAGGAATCAGATGTGCCTTGCTGAGCAGCAGCTAGACTCACACTGGAGGTAGCTGGCCTCAGTTTCTGGTGTGGCTTTTCGAGGCAACTATAAGCACAGCATCTGTGGATTGTTTGCTGAATCTTGACAGGTGGTCCCGAAGGGGTAGAGACTTGAGCTAAATTCGGTCTGAAGTTGAACCCCTCTCAGGACTGTGCCACTGGACACCTACTTCACAAATCCACAATAATAAGGCTGGGAGACTTAGGAGCTTTGCTTAGTACATAGAAACAGACACAGAAATGCAGCCAAAATGGGAAGGCATAGAAGTAGAAACCATATGAGAGAACAGAACAGAGATCCAGATATAATGGAGTCAAGTAATCTAACAGATGCAGAGTTCAAAACCCTGGTTATAAAGATGCTCAATGAACTTTTAGAAAATGTAGAGAACTCCAACAAAGAGATAAAAATGGAGATGGAGATTATAAGAAGGAACCAGTCTGAAATGGAGAACATTATCTAAGATGAGAAGTATATTAAATGGAATAAACAAAGGAATAAACAAAGTGAATAATGAAGAGGATCACATGCCCTATCTAGAGGACAGGGAAGCCAATCAGGGCACTCAAACAGAGTGTCAAGAAAAAAGAGGTCAAGACTATAAAGATGATTTAAGATGCACGTTAAGGCTCCAAATTTTTGTCTGATCGGTGTAAGTGAAGAAAATCAAGATGTTGAACAGTTGTTTAAAGAAATAATGATGGAAAACTCCCTACCCTGGTGAAGGAAATGGACAAAACTTCAGGAAACTCAGAGGATTCCAAAACTCAGGGATCCAAAGAGGCCCACACCAAGACACATCATAGTTAAAATGCCAAAGGTTAAGTACAAAGAAAAAAAAATCTTAAAAGCAGCAAGAGACAAACAAACAATTACATATAAGGGAATATCCATTCGACTGGCAGCTGATTTCTCATGAAAGACTATGCAGGAGAGAGGGCTTGGCAAAAAAATATTTGAAAGAATGAAGACCCAGGATGTACAACCAAGAATAATATAGAGTTGAAGGACAGATAAAGAGCTTCCTAGACAAAAATAAACTAGAGGCATTTATCACCATCAAGCCAGAATTACAGGAAATGTTGCAGGGATTTCTTTAAGAAGAAAAAAACATGTATCAAAAACAGGAATAAAGAATAGTTAAAACTACATTCCTATCAATAAGTACTTTAAATGGAAAAGAATTAAGTGCTCCAACCAAGGTATGTAGTAGCTAACAGGATAAGAAAACAAGACCCCAACATATGAAAAAGAAGAGAATGAAAAAAAAAATATTGCTGTAATGAACCTAGAAAGCTTTAAGTCAGACAGAGAAAGATAAACACTATATGATTTCACTTACATGTGGAATTTAAGGAATAAAAAAGAACAAACTAATCAAAAACAGACTCACAAATATAGCGGACAATTTGGGAAGGACACAGGGAAGGGATGTTTGGGGGCCTGGGAGAATGGGGTGAAAGGCTAAAGAAGTACAAATTAGTAGCTGACAGAAGGTCACGGGGATGGGAAGCACAGCATAAGGAATGCAATGAGCATTAATACATTGGCTAGGTGGAGGATCAGAGGAGGGAGGGAGCAATTGGGGGGATCATTTTATTAACTATATAGATGTACTGTATACTTGAAACTAATTTAACCAAACAAACAAACAAACAAACGAATAAATGAATAGCATGATTATGGTATACGTATTTTCCTGCAATAATGTAAGACAAATAAACCTCAACATTTCAGTGGCTTTTATCAAGTGAGATTTATTTCATGCTCACATTAGCTTTCTTAAGTTTAAGAGACTGTGCATTGGCTGAGGCATCTGTGTTCTCACAGCAGGTTGCTTCAGATGCTCCACATATCTCACTTCCTGGGGCTAGCAGCTACCTGGGAAGAGCATGCTTTTCTCATGGCACAAGCACGTGGCCTACAAGGAACTCTTCATAGCTCTTAAAGCCTCCAGTAAAAATAACGCACAGATATATTCATTTAGTTGAAGCAAATAGTAGGGAAGCTTATAACGATGCAGCAGGGCCCTGTACTGCTTTCGTGATGGTGGTATTAGGGAAGAGAAGAGTATTTGCAGAGCAATAACATAATTTAGCTTAGATACTGGCATATTTTACAGTGTAGCTCTATGTCTAAAACCAATTGCTCACTTGTATTTTAATTATACTAGTTTCTTATAATTATTGTTACTGAAAAACATATGTTTGGACAGAAAAACATGAAAAAAAAAATCCTCAAAGATGTAAAATGACCATTTTGCTGAAGAAAACACTGAATTTTATTTGTCCATATTTACTTTTATGAATTTAACTAATACATTTATACACTTATTTAATCTATTTAAAAATTTGACGTGGTATATAATAATTCCCAGCTGTGAAAAGACATGTGGACCCTTATATAACGAACTCCTTCTCTCCTTCCCTCTGTATTGTTTAATTGGAACAGCCACCACAGCAAACCAATTACATATTAACGCACATAATGATCTGAATTTAATAACTTGCAATTATGCCATTTAAGTGTAGGTTTAACTCAGGCAGTCGGTTCTTATATAAGAATTCTCTGGTTAGAAAAGCTAGTGTGGCTATTCCTTATCTTAGTGGTGTATTCCCCTCTTTTACTCCTCCGTAACCAGAACTCTCTTCTGTTATTTCATGTGAAAGAGCCCAATCTGAAGGTGTGTTCTTTCTGAAGATTCTTCCATACCTTTCCACTTGTCCTGGAATCCTCACCACACTGGCACTCTGATGACAGAGGAGAGCCAAGTGTCCCCTTCTTAAGCAAGCACAGAGATTATAGGTGATGTCGTCCCTCCGTCAACACAGACAATGAAAAATAATCTCTCAGAAAACATTCTTTTCACAGCTTATGGCATGATCAAAAAAAGGAATCTGTATACTAGGTAGTAGAAGAAATTGACAGAAGATATATTTATGTTTTCATGTTACCTGTAATTTGTGCTAAGATTTTTTTAGTAGTAGTATGGATAAAGATGCATTTTTGCTATTGTCTCAGACCAAATTGGTTATATAAGAATGGTTGGAGAGAATAAACATATAAAGAAATGATTTTAGCTTATAACTTAAATGTGATATCATCTGAAATTCTGAAAGAATAATTGCAGAGCAGCAAGGCCTCTATTTTTTCCTCCCCAGTTATTTTTGGGAAAAAAAAATAGAAAAAGATAATAGGCATAGTCTTGTTTGAAGGGAAATGAAACATTGGTGAATTTTATGATAAATTTCTCAGTAAAGCTTGCTAAATAGGTCAGTTTTTAACATCAGGCTCATTAGCCTATTTCCTGTTTAGAAAAAAAGTGCAGCTTGCTGTGAGCGTCAATTTAATTTTATATAAACACACTCTGAGGCTGAAGTAAGTCTGACTGGTTTTCAATGTGAAAATAAAATATAAAAATTGTTCTTGGAATTATTTCTAAACAGATCTTGTCTCTAATTCTAATATAACAGAAATATATATGTAAATTGTACTCATCAAATGAATCTTTGGCTAACAACTCTTTGAGAATGATGTTATCATGCGTAGGAATTCTATGTTTTCTAGGATTTGACATTTGCAACAATTGAGAATTAGTATATTTTGTAAATGGAAATACCACTATTGAAAACAGAATACTATAAATAGAATTATGTCATTTGTTTTCAAAGACTATTGATATACTAGAGCAATGGGAAAACAATGATAAAAGTGAGATGTTTCCTGGCAAACTTTGGGGGTAAACTTAGAACTGTAATCTGTGAATTATCTCGGCTAAACGCTGTAGCCACAAGCGCCACTGGCCAGTATTCTCAGGGCAAATGGGAATAGAAACATACTACATGATAAAATATAATTTGTGGATTATCCTGCATAAGCCAATTAGATTGTTTCTAGTATATAACAAAATAATTCTAATTTATTTTCAAATTTAATCTGTAAGTTTGTGCCATAAAAAGATATATTTTTAAAAATATGACAAATAACTACAAGATTTTCAGATGAATAAAGATTAAATAATTTCTACCAACATTCCTTGATAGAATTTCCAGGATAAATAGTAAAAAAAAATACTTATTCATAGTCATGCTTATATTAAATTCATTGAGTAACTTTTCTTAATTTTTCTTTTGTAGATGAGAAATTCCCTTAATAAAAAATGCTATATCAGACATTGTAATTAAATTATTTTGTATTTTAGTTTTACAAGTTTAAACAATACAAATATTTATTTTAGTCATCTTTCTCAAACTTTATAATAATTTAGGTATGATTAAATTTTTTATCAGTGATACCTAGACTTTTAATCTCTCCAAGTCTTTATCCCACCAGAATTTTTAAATAATCCAGGGTTATGATAAAAAAAAAAGTCCTGAGAGGTGTAAGAAAAGAGATGTGAAGTATAGCTGTCTTTCTTAGAAGGTGAATGATTTTCCATTATACCATAGAGAGATATTCTCAAGTACTAAATACATATTTAAAAATTAAAACCCTAACAATGGGGGGAAATAATTTGGGGTGTTTGTGGCATGATAAGGATAGATTTAAAAGGAATAAACATCTTTACATAGTTTTTGATACATAAAATACCTTTACACAAAAAATAATTTAATGGAGATATATTTTTTTTTTCTTGGAATAAAAGATTACTCCTATCCAAAGACAGATATAAGCCAAGATTCCCACCGAGGAAGGATTGGGGCTTTTAGTTCTAGACTTTAGGATCCAAACACTTATTTTAGAATTTTCTGATAAAACCAAAGTTCATAGCCAATAAAATAAATCTTCATTAACTGATGAATTATGATCTCAATGGTCTGTTCAAGTTTATGAATTTGTTTTTGATAGGAACTACTGATTCTGTAACCATGCAAATCTTCACTTCTTTAAAGTTACTTTCCTCTTCTTTTTCTACTTGATTCAAACTGGCCTTGGGCTCACTTGCTTCTTTTCTTTCCTCATCCTTGTGCATATTGCACAACCGCTCCCGTGATTATTAAGCCCTTAGGTCAACATCAAACAGTCTTAGAAACAAAGCTTTGGATCTGTTGACCACAGAAACAGAGTTTTGGTTCGACCAAAGATAACTTCTTGCAGCTCAACACACATGAAAGTGAGCGACCCAACCAGCATCCCTTGAAACTAGACAGGATGACTCCATGGCTGACAACAGGACCTGATGCAGTAATCAACTGCCTCCTACTTTAGCTCCACCCAAAGAATAGAACTCATGACTCCAACTCCCATAGCTACCATTGTTAGATGTCTAGTCAGATATGAGGGACAGGGGGAACAAAGGAATAGGGGCCCAGGCTAGAGACCGCCCAAATAACACCCCAATGGTAGTACAATCCTGGATATGCACATGTGCACTAGGCAAGGAGTTATATAGCAGCCAGGTGTCAGTCAGAATGATCTCACCAATTATCAAGGAATGCCTTTGGAACCACCCATCACAGCCCCAAAATAAGACAGACATTTTCTCTTCTGGGCTCTTTTTGACCTTCTGGGTTCGCTCTTTGTGTGTGTGTGTGTGTGTGTGTGTGTGTGTGTGTGTGTGTGTGTCCTTTTTGTTGTTGGTTATAGCACTGGGACCATGTGCCTCTTTGGGGCATTCTCTGACTTTCTAAAATATACTTTTAATAAAACTATTAAATCTCAATGACCTTTGATTCTTCACTGCATCATTTGAGGAAGAAGCGAGGAAATATGCTAACTACACTTTTGTACTAATGTTATCTATCCCTCTCTCTCCCCCTGCCATTGGGGTGACACTGAACTCCAATTGGCCTCAATAGTGACACCATGACTAATGAGTTTTCCCCTATATAACCTATCCCTAGAGGTCTTTGAGAGCTAGCTCACCTGTGCCCCAAGCTTGGTGCCATTTCCTTAAATAAACCTCTACTTTCTTTGTTGCAAACTCTTGTTCATGTTTCTTTTGGCTATCGATATGTAGAGGCAAAATGAACTCTTTGAGTTCTGTAACAATTCCTGTAAAACCTCCCTTACTGGAAACTCCATAAATTATAGGTCAAGAGAAAAAGAAATATTTGAAGTAAATTAACTGGAGTTGTAGAAAATACACTTTTTGAGAAAGGTAGTAGAAATATATCTCTCCTACACAGTATTCTAGTGTGTATCTAATTATCACTAAAATAATTCCTTAGTTTCTACACACAATATTAATTTTAATGTATTTCGTAATATTTTTATGTTAGTACTTCATGCTATTTTAAACCTATTTTATACTTGTTTATGTTTGAATACATATTCAAGGACAGTTCTATAATTTCTTTGTTCTGTGATGGTGCTTGTTCGACTTTAATATTTTCTGTTTCTATGTATCAGGTGGTAACACAATAGTACTACTGATATTATGGACAGAGAATTCTTGTTGTGGGAAGCTTTCTTTTGCTCCTTTGAGTGTTTAGCAATATCTCTGCTCTCTATGCAACAGATGCCAGCAGCAACCCTCTTAGCTGTGACAAACAAACAACATTGTCTGTCCAGGCATTGCCAAATATCTTCTGCTGGGTGAAGGGCAAAATTGTTTACTAGTATATACAGATTTTTCAAATTTTCCTTGATACATATCATTTCCTTTCTTTTCCTACATTTAAGGAACAATTAACTCTGTTGGTCAGATGGTCTGCACACTTAAATTGTTTGGATGAAATTTTTGCCTCTGAAGTGACAGAATCAAGCGAAAGGATGACAGTTTTTGATTTACACGCCTTTGTTCTTACCATCAAATTAATATTTTTAATATTTAGACTAAAGATGTTAAATATTACAAAGCCTAATCATGTAAGCTTCCATTGGGATAAAAGTGAAATCAGTTATTAGTCACATTCTTCACCGCTACAATTGAGAAACTCAAGTAAAATAGAGAAAATTATTCTACGATGTTTAAAAAGTTCATAGCTTAGGCCTCAGTGTGAAGCTTTTATTTCAGGCATTTTATTCCCTTGAATTCAATGAATTTAATCTGTTTTGTGTACAAAGTTTCAGGCTTCATAAGTGCAATTTCATCTTTACAGGTGCTTCTCAGAATTAATTGCTATTTTATAGGTAATTATCATTTCTATAATTAGATTAGGAAAACTGGTAATTTAAAAGATGGCTAGAATTGAGGAGTGACATTATGAAGACTGACACTGCCATCATGCTTCTTAAATTTTCTCTAATCTCTTGAAGAAGTGGGAAAAACATGCAAAAAAAATAAAAAAGCAATTATTAATATTGTAATCTGGTTTCAAAGGGCCTCAACTTTAAGGTAAAAGTCCAGTAAAATTTTTATTTTGTAATTTCCTGATATTTGAGCCCTAATATCTGCATACTCTGGAACTGCTCTTTTTAAATAAATATGTTGTAAATATTAGTATTGCAACTTTATTTTTTGAAAAATTAATTGATGGACATTGGAGTAACAACAGCCCTGTCCATTATTGCCTGTGTGCTGGCTCCTGCATGATGGAGCTCTTGTGTTGTCTCATCTACCTCTTCTAAATTGACATCCAAATGCTTTTTTCCCAGGGGCTTCTTTTCATAATATTTTCATAGAAGAAAGGCGATGCCTATTCCCAGTTTTGACATTTTAGTAATACTCTTACTGAGATTTGGGCCCATTACAATGTCCTTTCAGAGGTAAATGAGGTTGCTATATTCATAATTCCAGGAGTTTATTTGTAATATAACCACCCGAAATATATAATGCGGCAAGATATTAGTTGACCTAGAGATTAGTAAAGTTTTAACATTCATATAAATAGATACAGAGATACACAGGTATATGTTATAAAGTGAATTAAAATTTATGGATATGTATATTTTAAACAGAAAAAATTATCTGACATTATACCAGTTAAGATTTCAGAGGCCTTGTGCTTTATGAAAGAGTAGGCAATCTCTATAAATTTAGTGATGTGTAAGTACAACAGTGTATAAATACATGAAGAAGGGACTATACTATTTTAATGTCAATGGATATCAATTTCTGGTTAAACTGCTTAAACTGCATTTGTGTCTGATTTGTACTGAATTTTGCATACATTTCTTATCAAGCTGAACATATTTTTCTTTTAAAAATTTAAGAGGTAAATAACACTGAAAAAAACTTTGAAACATAAAGATATAGAAGAGTACCAGGGAATCTACATTTTAACCCCATTTTTTACACCAGTCCCCAGCTTCAATTCGAGGGAAGTTAATTCCTGTTCTAGGAGTAGATAGTTCCATAATAAAGTGTATAGTGTTATGTCCCTTTAATTATGTATTCTAATTAATATTTCTTATATGATTTTACAAAACAAATGAAATAACAGGATTTCAAATTTTAGACAGTTATTTTATATATTTTTAATCTTTTAAATTGTTACATTTTTCTCCCTCTGGCTCAAGCTGCATATGTATAAAATGACATAGCTGTTTGTATGTTAGTATATACAAAAATACAATGAATTTACTTATAGTCATTAAAATTTCCTTATTTAATATTTCTTGTTTAAAGTATTTCCTTCTTTGCATTTCCTATATTTAAATAGGCACTCTCACTTATTACCTCAAGAAAAAGTATCTGAGAGGAAAAAAGTTTTTAAAAAAGGTGAGTCACTTTTGAGACTTTAATTTTCAAAAGTCTGATCCTGGAAGAGAATAAAAACGATTTAATATTTTTGAGAAAAAATTTAAGAGCAAGAATCCTGTTACTCCTGGCAACCAGCCTTCTCTGCACACTCTCCCTACATACTGCAGAGGTGAATAGAATTCCCTGATCAGAAACAAAGTAGAGTGAAGCAATTGGTAATGAGTGTTAGATAAAGGGGCTCTGTGCCCTTTTCTTTGTATAAATCCTAGGTAAATTTTTGATATTCAAGCAAAATAGAGACCCGTTTCTCATTTCCTGTGAAGAGTCCTTGGGAGATGATAGGAATGCAGAGATCAGAAAAGAATGTGATGTCTCTAGGCATTTAAGTTCTAAAAAGATTGAGAGACTGTACAAAGTTTTGCTTGAATATCCCTTAAAAATAGTAATCTGTACACCAGTAATATAGAACCCGTAAGACCAATGATCATTTCAGGGGATGCTAGCATAGACATTATTACTTGGAAAATTATATGTCGAAACTCTATAATGTGTCAAATTTTTATTATTTTTATTTTTATTTTTTTATTTTGAGAATGAGTCACAGTAAGGATCAATGAATTCAAAATCTCTTTCTTTACAGAAATTACATTCTGGTGACAGCTGGTTGGCAATAAGAACCAGATGTTTATCTCTAACTCCTCATCACGATGTAAATCTTCCAGAACTTGAATTCAACTCTCAGGAAAATGAGAGTCTGTGTAAGTGAACACAGAATGGATCATTTACAAATGACACCACACTTGGAGAAGGGTAGCAATTAAATTATTATAGAAAATTAATACTGAAAACAACTTTGTCTCTCTCCTATACGTTAGGAGGATTATTAGCTTGATAGTTCTATCACCTTTAACTGATTATTCAAGAATGTATACTAATGAGTTAAAATATAGCCTTGTGTTTCAAAGTTGTTTTTAGTGTTATTTAAAATCATTATTCACTGAATATCTCAATTTGTGGACTGAGTATTATCTATACTCTTGATTAACTGTTGTGCTAGAAAATGTGTGAATAAGACACTTCTATGATACATTATTTTATGTTATACTGTTGTTGTGATAATTTATTGAACACATTCAACAAACAGTACACAAGGCATAGAGTGTAGAGCACATAATACCAATATTCATAAACTTCTTTAACTCTTTCAAAAAATAAATGTGAACACTAAAATATTCATTTATAGTTGGTCAAAATGAAGTGGCACAGAATTAATTCTTCAGGATCCCCCCAAACCAAACAATATTAAGTGTGTATAGCTTCAAAGCACATTAAAGAACAATTAATTCTTCACATATATTTCTTTAGATCAATATAATTTTGTAATATGGAAATATTTTTTTCTGGAAAATACATCTTATTTGGTGAGATCAAATCTTATTTTCGCCATAGAAATGATGTGTTAGTGATTCTTATTCATCAAAAGTCTTATTTGAAATGTATAAGAATGACAAATTACTTATTTTATTTGAGGTATAATTCACATGCCATAATATTTTCTATTTTGAAATATACAGTTCACTAATTTTTAGTATGTTCTACAGGTTGTGCAACAATCACCATTGTCTAATTTCAGAATATTTTATCACGACTACAAAAAGAACCTCTGTACCAAACACAAGTATCCCCATTTTGCCCTATGGTCATCCGCAGACAACCAATAATCTACTTTCTGTCTCAATGGATTTGTCTATTCTGGACATTTTATGTAAATAGAATCATAAAATATGTAGGCTTTTATGACTGTCTTCTTTCACTTAGCATAATGTTTTCTAGGTTCATCCATGTTGTGGTATATATTAATGCTCCATTCCTTTGTATTGCATTAATGCATTTATTATTTTGTATTGATACCACAATTGATTTATCCATTAATCAACTGATGATCATTTCCATTCTTTTCATTTTTGGGCTATTACAACTAATGATGCTATAAACATTCATGTACAAGATTTTGTGTAGATATATGTTATTAATTCTCTAGGGTATATATCTAAGAATAGAATTTCTGCATTATATGATAACTCTAACTTTTTGAGGAACTAACAAACTGTATTCCACAGAAGTTGCATCATTTTACATTTCTGTCAGCAATAGGTCAGAGTTTCAGTTTGTCTACATGTTTATCAATGCTCATTTTCCATTTATTTGATTACAACTATCTTAGTGGGTGTAAAATAGTTTTCACAAATTTGCACCTTACTAACAACTAACAGCACTGAGCATTTTTTCATGTGTTTATTGACCATTGTATATCATTTTTTAGAATAGCTATTGAAATTCTCTGCCTATTTTTAAGTGGGTTATTGTCTTCATATTGTTGAGATATAAGAGTTGTTTATATTTTCTGGATACTAGACCCTTATCAAATATAGATTTTTAAAATTTACTTTATAGTGTTCTTTGATGCACAAAACTTTAATATTGAAGAATTCCAGTTTATCTATCATTTATCTATTATCTTTTATCTATGTTTTTGTTACTTATGCTTTTGGTAGCATACCTAAGAAACCATTGGACTGATCCAAGATCACAAAGAACTTTATAGATTTAGCAATGATTTATAGGTTTTTGAATAATTTTGAGTTAGTATTAGGATATAGTGTGAGGTAGGGGTCCACATTTATTCTGTGGTAGCCAGATATCCAGGTGTCCTAGAACCATTTGTTGAAAAGAATGTGCTATACTCATTGAATGCTTTTGGTACCTTTGTTCAATCCAGTTGACCATGGATTTATCTCTGGAATCTCAAGTCTATTTCATTGTGTGTAGTATATATAATATACTACACACAATATACACAATATATATTAGTGTTATGCTGTCTTGATTGCCCTAGTTTTAAAGTGAATTTTGCAATTTTGAAGTGTGAGTACTCCAACTTTATTTTTTTACAAAATTGTTTTTGTAAGTCTGGGTTGTTTGAATTTCCATATAAATTTCAGAATCAGGTTTTCTATTTCAGCAAAAAAAAAAATAGTTATAGTTTTGAGAGAGATTGCATTAGATCTGTAGACCAATTTTTGAAGTATCACCATCTTAATAATATTATGCCTTCCAATTCATAATCAAGAGATATCTTTAGCTTTACTTAGGTAGTATTTAATTTATTTCAGCATTTTTTGTTTGTTTGTTTTAGTTTTTATTGTACACGTACTGCGCTTGTAGAGTTAAATGTATTACTAAGTATTTTATTCTTTTGATGCTAATGGGATAGAACATTCTTAATTTCATTATTGGATTTTTTATTGCTAGTGTGTCAAAATACAACTATATGCATATATTGAACTTGTGTCTTGTAACTTTGCTGCACTCGTTCATTAGTTCTAATAGGTTTTGTGGATTTAAGGAAGGTTCCTAATGTGGAAAAACATGACATCTGTAGAGACATAGTGTTACTTTTTTCTTTAAAATCTAGGTACCTTTTATCACTTTTTTTTTCTTTTTGTTGTTTGTTTTTCCTCATTACCCTGGTTAGAACCTACAATATATTGTAGAAAGAAATGGCAATAGCTGTCCGTCTTGTCTTGTTCCTGATTTTCAGGGGAAAGCGTTTATTCTTTCACCAGTAAGTATGACTTCCCTTTTGAAGAAATTCCTTTTCAGTTTTTCGAGTGTTTTTACTTTAAAAGAGTGTTGAAGTTTGTCAGTTTTTAAAATCTGTATCTATTAAGATAATCTTTTTTTCTTCCTTGTGATTATATTAATATGGTGTATTTCAGTGATTCAGTTTCTTAAACTGAACCAACCTTGTATTCCTTGGGGAAATCCCACTTAATCAAAGCGTAGAATCATTTCTATATGTTCTTAGATTTGTATTGCTAGCTTTTTGTTGAGGATTTTTGCATTTACATTAATAAGATGTATAATCCATATTCAAGATTTTGAAGGATATCTTTGTTCCTTTCACTTGCTGATGGTTTTGAGTAAAATTGCTATCATTACTCATGTGTAGGTTTTTCTGTGGACATAAATTTTCAAGTCAATTTAGTAAATACCTAGTAATGGGATCACTTCATCATATAGTAAGATTATGTTCAGCTTTGTAAAAAAATTATCAAGCTGTTTACTAAAATGGCTGTACTAGGTTTAATTTCCACCACAGTGAGAGCTCCTGTTGCTTCAGCAAAAATTAGTATTGTTAGATTTTAGGTTTTTGTGTCTGTTTGTTTATTTTTGTTCTGATTTTAGTTTTAGCCATTCTAATATGTGTGTAGGAGAATATCATTGTGTTTTGGTATGCATTTCCTTAACAGAAATAGTGTTGAGTATTTTTTATATGTTTATTTGACATTTTTATATGTTCATTGGTGAACAAAATATCTCTGTTCAGATATTTTGCCCATTAAAATTTGTTGTTGTTGTTGTTAAATATTATTAGTTCTTGTATACTTTAGATATATACCCTGGTGTTATTATTCATAAAATTGGGATAATAATTGTAATCTCCTCATAGATAAAAGATTTAGTTGATGAAATGAATGTATATATTTAGTAGAGTAAATGCACATTTTAAGTGGCAAATAAATATATTTTGCTAGGGAAAGCTCTTTTCTTATTTTACCTGCTAAAAGCCTAGCACAAAGAAAGACATTAATAAAAATGGGTCAAATTAGTTAATGAGTATTTCTGAAATAGATAGAATTTGGGCTTATTTGATTATAATCTTTTAATATATCCTATATTTATATAAATTGTTTTGAGCTTAAACACAGTAAAATCAAAACAGAATGTATGATCACACACATTATAAACATGTTTTCTCATAACAATCTTCAGAAAAGAATTTGTTTTCCTTTATCTCACCACATATTTTTGTCATTCTGTACTGCAAACATGATAATATATTCAGTTGTTTCCTCTATATAGATACGATTTCCATAAAATAATATGTTATATCACATGTTTACATTAAAATTCATAATATCATGGTAATAAAATAATTGAAAAATACTCCAAATTCTTGAACTTTAAAAATGTATTTCTAAACACTTTCTTTAGCATAATTTTAAAATATTATTTATAAATGTTAATTAGTTCCTAGCTCTATGCTATTATACAAATCTTGAATCTTAATATTTATGAATATCCTGAACCAATTACACTTAAACTTATTTTAGAATTTTCAATTTACATAGTTGTCTCCTGTATAAAGTAGGGACAATTGAAAAGTTGGAGTTTGATAAAAGCAGCATTATAGGGCAAAGAATATATACAATCAAACAAAGTATCTGTTTCCTATCAAGATAGTAAATAAATATTTGATAAAAAAATAAACTGCATCAGTTGGAGAAGATAACGGTTCTTAATTAAACAAGTTCATCTATGTGAAATCTTTCAGGAAAACAGGTGAAAACACACATCTGGGGTCTAAAAGGATACTGAGAGGTAATATAATATGATACCTTCATTTTAGATATTTAGACACGGAATCTGATTTATAAATAATTTCAGTGTCTTAATCCATGTTCAAAGTTATACAACAAATTAATTGCAGAAATGTTAGTACATGCATGGTCTCTCGCTCATTTTGTCCTCATAAAGATGTCTTCATCATGGTAATACTCATTAGCTTGTGCTTTCAGCTAATAAGAAAGAAGGTGCATCTTTCATAAAGCAATTATGTCACTTTGCTTGGTATATGCAGTATTCTAAAAAATAACTGAAGAAAGTTGTTTTTTCAGTTAAAGCAAAAACAAAAAACTTTGTTTTTTTCCTTTTGAAGGAGGAAATCTAATAAAAATTGAAGGAGTGTATGACCAACTAGAAAGCAGCAGTCCCCAACATTTTTGTCACCAGGAACTGGAGTTCCTATGAAAAGCTAAGGCCTGATGATCTGAGGTGGACCTGAGGCTGAGATCCTAGTGCTGGGGAGCGGCTGCAAATACAGATAAAGGTTAGTTTGCTCAGCTGCTGTTCACCTCCTGTTGTGCAGCCTGATTCCTAACAGACTATAGACCAATACCAGTCTACCGCCCAGGAATTGGGAACTGTTGGTACAGGTTATGAGCATAGATTCTAGAGTCTGAAAAAAATCTCTGAAAGACTAGTGAGCTGCCAATAATAACTCTGAATTTTTTCTAATAACTTATTTATCTTAATCCTCAGTGTTCTCATCTCTAAAATATGATTTAAAAATATATTTCATATTTTTGTAAATATACAGTGAGATAACGCATGCCAATCAGTTTACAGAAATCAAGAGAATGGTTAATATGTTTGATAAATGTTATTTCTTAATATGATTTAAGTTAAACAATGCTTTTTACACTTTACATTGAGAAGGAAACTCAAGAACTTGTTCCTGGTGCGTGTGCGTGTGCGTGCGTGTGTGTGTGTGTGTGTGTGTGTGTGTGTGCATTTAGAGATATAGGACATAGAGTAGAAGTAGAGGCCAAAAATTTGATTTACAGTAGTGACCTCAATATATAAAAAAGTAAACTGAAGCATTTACATTTATAGAGGAAACAGAGTTTTGCTAAGTTGCTGGGAAGTAGAACAGAAATAAGTTTTAGATAAAAATAAATGCCAAATATAGTTTGGAAACCTATGCATGATAGAGTTTATTTATAAACTGAGAAACCACATAATGTTAGTAAAAGTATTACTTAAAAAGGATGGTTGAGTTAAACTGTTAGAACTTTAATTTTTATTGTTCAAATCTATTAAATGTATATGTATGGGGATCTATTTTGTGCCAGTCATGAGAAAGCTACTGAAAATATAGCAGTGATCAGAACAGATTTAGTTGTCTTCAAGATCTTTTTAATTGATGAAAGAAGGCATTATGTAATATAAATATCCTGGTTTTTACAGAGGGAGGTGTTTCCAAAGGGCATAATAGACACATACAACTATCTTCTTTAAACAGTACTTTATTTATTGTTTCATATAAATACCTTTATACCAGTAAGCTGGTATTTATTCTTTCAGTTTTGCAAATATTTATAGCAAAATTACCTATTAAAGATTTAAATTCTGTTGTTTGAATTTTTTACTATTATAGTAAGAAAGTCATAAGAAAGTCAGCTTGGTTATATTTGGAAGAGTAAAGTGTAGTCAATATGGCTTCAGAATTAGGGGTGAATCTCCTGTCTGGGAAGGTAAAAATGGTTTAGGGTAAAATACTAACATAGAATCCATGAGGATAGAACATTCCTAGAACTGCTGGCATCTTGACGATTTGTACATTGTATTAACTGAGATAAAAAGCACTTAAAAATTTGAATAGTTGAGGGGAATTGTGGACAGAGTTTAATGAAAGAATCAGATATATAAAGAGCTGACTCTACAGATCTGTGTAACCTTAGGTCGGCAGATCTGTACAACCTCAGACCAACTTGCTTGAGCTGTTGGTAACGAGAACATCTAGCACTGAAGAGCATCAGCTGATCCCACTGAACAGATTTCAGAGGATCATTTGGGTCAGCAGGACTAGTGTCCCCATCAGCACTTCATACATCTCCACATTTTGAGGAAATCTAAAAGGAAGCCAAAATGCAAAAGGAGTGATAGTAAAGAACTTCAGCTATTTTAGCCTATTAGAGGCAGTTCCAAATGAGTAATAAAATAAAGGACGTGTGACCTTGTAAGAATGTAGCCTTTATAGGGCAAATCACTTTTAATGATACATTTTTCTTAATGTGGTTTACTACAGGTTCACAGTGTTCAAATATCCACAACTTGTGAACTTACATATCCAAAAAGAAATATTTCTACTTATTACAAACTTCTTCAAAATGAATCCAAAAGCCTTAGTCCTTAGAAAACATAAACATAAACATAAAAGACATTACTACTTGTAAAAATGTCTGCCTTTGTCATAAGCTTTTACACTTCTCTGTTACTTGCTTCCAAAAAGAAAAAAACTGGACATCGTAAATAATTTAGTGTCCTTTGATCTACAACAGTCCTTAAAAGATCATCTGATACAGTCACTTGATTTAGTGTGTCTGATAAATGAATATTTATTGAGCCTCTGCAAAGTTCTGAACACCCTATAAGTTTTAGAAATACAGAAGAGAAGAACTTTTAGTTCAAACTATGGTTTATTATTCCATTTCACAGGGAAGGAAAATGAGGTTTGGATATAAGTGACTTGGCCAAGTCTCAGGGACAATAAAGAATTCACTAGGGACCAGAACCAAGTTCTTAAGCTTAGTATCATGCAATTGTTTAAATACTAATCTGCTTTGCAAATGTAGTCTTAAGGTAACTTTAGTGTTTCATTCAGTGATTTTGATATTGCCTAATATTATTTTTTAACTCCTAAATATGAGAAAAATGTTCTTACTAAGCTTTTAAAACTTTCTCTAAAAACAATGGAAAAGTATCATATGCAAATCTATGCATTTATTTTATATATCATATCCATATGTATATGTGTGTGTATATGTGTGTGTGTACACATATGTTTGGGTGTGCGTGTACACACATGCACATATTTCAACGCATGTATCCTTTGATATAGTAGAGTGAAATTTAAAGAGATTGTATAAACCCTCCTATTCCATTTTACATGGATGATAAACGGTAGAAATACTATCAAACCAGAAGTATTCAAGAGCATTTACCACAAAAAGCTACTAAATGGGACAGAAGAATTGTTATGGACACTGAGAAAGTAGAAACACTAGTAAATGTTGTTCATTAAACCCTTAAAAGGTAATGAAACTAGACGTTGCAAAATTCAAGTTGGAGGCAATTTCCTTATAATTTAAATGCCTTGTGATGTATACTCCAACCATAGGTAATATTCAGCAGTGAAATCATTTTTAGGCAGTAAAAATCATTTGAATACAATTACTTAAGCAAGTGAGCATCTGTGCCTTTATCTAAATAACCAAATGCTAGAAATTGAGGAGAGAAGCCAAGATGCGTTTTCTTAAAGAGAGGCAAAACATAGGCAAAAAACACAACACAGTATTTAGACATAGAAAACTGATCTGTCGTATTTATGATTTTGGAAATGTGTTCCTCCCCTTTCCACCCACCTAGTCTATATCTATGTGTTTTGCCTCTGAAATAATTTATGTTATAAAGTGGTTTTTATCTTTAAAAAATTCCAAATATTATCTAAGAAGACTTTGATTAATCACGTTTTCTGTGAAATTGTGCTCTCTTCCTTTACAAAATTTTTGTACATACACTTCTTAACTTTCATTTTTAAAAATTATATGTATATTTTAGGGTACATACTATTTTACTTAATAGTGATTTACTTTTATTATGTTCCTGAAAAAATTCTTAGAAAACTGAAAAAAAAGTTATGACTTTTTACTAATCAGTGATATCTGAATCTAATATGTTTCTCATTCTTTTGTAGATAAATGATGCTAAACTAAGGTTATTCATAAACTAAGCTTATTTCTAAAGAATAGGAAAGGATACAACAGGATACGTATTCTATAAATACTAGACATTAAGTTATGTTCTAAGATAGACCTTAAGATTACACAATGATAAAAGTTATTGTATCTTTAACTTTTATTTGATACCTCATGATAAAGGGCAAAATATAGACAATTTGGAATTATAATGCCAAAAATCTCAAGAGATAAATTTTATTAAAACCACTAGGAAAATGAAATAGCTAGAATAATTTTAACAATTAAAGAAAATAAAACTTCAATTTGTTCTTTGTTACCTAACTCTGATATTCTGTGTATTAGTGAAATAACATGAAGTTAATGCAAAATGTGACTTTTTCTTCTCAAATTAATATATACTGCATGAAGGAAGTACTTCTCAAAGGGTTTATATATATATATATATATATATATATATATATATAGAGAGAGAGAGAGAGAGAGAGAGAGAGAGAGAGAGAGAGAGAGAGAGAGAGGCATTTTTTAGCAACTTAAAAGGAAATGCATCATATAGGAAACTTGATAGCCGGAGAGAGGAGCAGACTATTTGTGAACAATATTTAGAAATAGATTAGCCCAGAAAGCGATGATGATGGTTGTTTTTAAGATGTCCACGTAGTAGAAAATTGATTGGAATTCAAGCAATGAGTGTTTCATATGAAAAATTGTGATGACTGTTGAAGAGTAGAGCCAGGAATCTGCATATCTCATAACCAGAACCAAGGAAGATCCTGTTGAGCCATCAAATAGCATTCTAGCTAGTTCCATGGAGATGCTGGAACTCATATTCTTGGTCAGGATTATTAATTTATGTGTCAAATGCATTTGCTACCATGTCCACAGCCAGTTCTGATAGAAATCATAGCTCTTAGTAGGTGGCCAAGTTGTATATCACATAAGTCTATTCTTGGGCCTTATGATTTAGGCCAGATATTACCTGGGATGTGCCCCTAATTCATGGGCTGGCAACTCATAGAATGGAAAGTTAATTTTACATGGTCTGCCTTGGAAACAGAGGCCAAATAAGTTCCTTCTTTGATGCCTAAATTAAGAGATACCAAAAACAAAATGATAATACAGTTTGCAAGGGATACTGTAAATGAACAGCGGTAAGAACAGCCATGAGGTAACATCAGGAATTCATAATGAGATGACATACATTTTCACATATCCAGAGACAGACTAAAAGATAACATGTGGTTTTTCTAGAGTGTAAGAGACTCACAGAGACACTAGGCTATCCCTAGAGTATAAAGATAAAAGCCTTATATATCTTAAAATTAATCTCCCTTTGGTCTTGAGGCAATATGAAAATCTGTTTCTTTTCAACAAAATTCCTACGTAGAGCAAAAGTTCATGATCCAGAAGTACCAGGGGTTGGGGTGGGGGTAGAAAATACTATAAATAATGAGGATCCTGGGTACCTAACAGAGATAGGAGTCAAATACAAAGAGGCAGAGATATCTAGTCCCCGAGCTTCTAGGCAGTGACTTGCTCATAGGGCATACAGGCCAAGGACAAGTCCAAGTTCAGAATGGGGCAAATTTAGTTTTATAGAAATCTCAGAATTATTTGAATTATTTACTTGTAATCCTTGCTGTTCCAACTTGGGATATTAGATAAGCTAAAAATGGAACTGTATTCACCATCAATTTTGTAAATGGTGAGGAACTGACTAGATAGTTTGTAGGAGGCCGATTAAAAATGAAAATGTAGAGTACCTTTTCCTCAGAGGATTAAGAATTGCAAGAAGGTGATAGCAATACAGGAGTGAACCAGGAGTAGGGCCCTTTTACCTGGTTTCCTGTGCAATTACATAACACCAAGAAAGCTGACATTGAAGAGGTAGGGCAAGACAATCCTATCCTTGAAGATGTAGGGCAGGACAATCACTTTTCTGGGGTAGCACTTACTTATGCCCAGGCCTCTTAACCCAATATCTTTATTGTAATTATTGTAAAAATGAACACTTACATTTTTATCAGGTATTTCTTTTCTAACTCAAGAAGAAGTACAATATAGTTAAGAGTAATGTCCAGAACATTCTTATCACAGATTAAAATTTCTGTTCTTCAGATTTTATAAAATTTTCTTAAAATTAACTAGACAATAGCCTGAGCTAGACTCAAGA
This sequence comes from Eonycteris spelaea, assembly GCA_003508835.1. Classification (NCBI taxonomy): domain Eukaryota; kingdom Metazoa; phylum Chordata; class Mammalia; order Chiroptera; family Pteropodidae; genus Eonycteris; species Eonycteris spelaea. Next base: position 393,728 of record PUFA01000360.1, on the reverse strand, counting down.
CAGAACATGATTTAAAATTTATTATTGAGTTTGAAGAAAAAAATAGGAGTTTTCTTCAAGCATGTATTAACTTGGGAAAATGTTTCCCTAATTTTGTTGGGAAAAATAAAACCTCATTTTTTTATTACTTCTGGTCTTCAATGTTATGTTCAAAATCACCTATATGTGATTTAAATATTTGGGAATGAATTAACCTACAATTTGCTAAATCTAACACTTAGATTAATCTTCATTTCTGCTAAAGATACCTTTCAGGTCTATATAATCTGAGGCAAAAGTCAGTTGCCAACTCTCTACTAGGGAGTATTCCGGGGAAATTAGGGTGATAAAACAAGCAAGTGAAACTGGGAAAGAAGGACAAACATACAAAGTGGATCAATACTAGCCATCCCAACACATCACCAAAACACTAAATGTATTGCTTATTAACCTGGAATACCTTCAAAGAGGAAAAGTAAGAGATTTAAGTGCATGCCATATGCTGTCTCTCATTGGTCAACTATTGCTCCAAAATTAATAAATTACTACATACTTTTTTATAGGTACACTCTTTGAGCAGCCACTAAGCATGTCTCAAACCATAATGCTTCATCTGGGCCCAAAATGTGGAGGGAAGGGTAGAGTTCCAAAGAGTCTCCAAGAACACACTTAGGTAAATAAATCAAGAGTGAAACTTTATGGTTAAGTTAGCCACAGATTCATTGTTTAGGAAAGGAAGATAAACTGTAACTTGTCCATTTTTATTTGTATGCGAAGTAACCTTTTTACCTATGATCTGAGTGTAATGAAATTCATAGTAAATAGCTTTCATCATGAATATACTGGGGCCAGTTTTAATTTATTCATTTAACATGATGTTCTTGCCCTTTTACTAAGTGCACTGTATTATGGAAGGAATATAAAAATAAGTAAGTCATCAGCCCTACTCCAAATTTTAATTAGTCCATCTCAGATTTGCTGCCCAAAGAGTCACAGGTGCAAATATAACCTTATTCAGCTGGCTCTTTATAACAGGATGAGAAGGTGAATGGGGGGGGGGTGGAAATGGGGACTTAGTTGATAATTTTATCATTTGTTGTTTTTGTTTTCATTTTATTTTTTGCTTCTGATTTTAAAATAGTTTTAGAAAGGATATTCATTTAACTTTAGTGGCTAAGAGGAGTTATAATGTATATAAATTTAAAATGATAAACAATATCATGTTTTGATCTTAACATCAAAACTTTCATGAAGAGTTCAGGGATTTCCTTTTCTTAGTCAGCATTTACTTTTTTAACATAAATTCTAGAGTCAACCCCCTTCCTTAAGACTAAGCTGTTTTTGGCCTTAACAGCTTCTTTCAGATTTTCTTTTATAGGCTTTGATAAAGGGATATTCACATTTGAGATTACAATTACAGGTGCTAGTTATATTGAGTTTATATTGAGATTGCAGGGGTAGTTACTGTTTATTGCTATTTACAGCTCAAGTATCACCATTGGATTATTAGTATACTTGGCATAAAAAGCAGACCCTTTTGATAAAGTACTAGACGCTTTGTTGATTGTAGAGGAATATTGTAAGGTTAGCACATTAACTGTATTAGTTTCCCATTGCTGTTGTTTCGTCCCACAATCCCATGGCTTAAAACAACACAAATTTATTATCTTACAATTTTAGTGAACAAAAGTCCAAAATTAGTCTTACTGGACTAAAGTGGTGGTGTCAACGGGCTGGTTCCCTCTGAAGGTTTCAGAGGAGAATCTTTCCTTGACTTTTACAGGATGAATGCTGCCCTCATTCCTTAACTTCTGTCCCCCCTATTGCATGGCCTCTTCTCCCTCTGCTTTTGTTATTAGAAGGCCAACACTGTGCATTTGGCTCACCTGTATAATCCAAGATTCTGTATTTCACGATGCTTAACTTATGCAAATCTGCAAAGCCCATTTTTGCCATAAAAGATAAAATAGCCACAGGTTCTGGGGATTAGAATATGGACATTTTGGGAGTCGTTATTCAGTTTTTCATATCAATCAAATTCAGAAGAATGAATAATAACTACTAAGATTTATTATAGAGCAACAATAAACTCTTCTCACATTCGTTTTAAGTTGCAGAATATCAACTATTTTCCTATAACATCCACTTATGATTTGAGTAGTAAATAGCTATAATCAGACCTCCCTTTCACATATCTGTGAACTTGTGGATTCATTAGTTGAAAGAGAATCAATAAAACAATCTGTAGAGTACACTTCACTAATGGGAAAATACAGTTAGTTCCATCATAAATATTCTTAAGCTAAGGTTTTTATATGTGATTGTAAGTCTCATTATATTTGAACATATAAATATAAATAAATTTAAAAAACACAATCCCACTAAATTGAAATTATAATCACTCTATCTTATCTCTAACCTGTCTTTCTGACTGTGTTTTAACCATCCATTCATCCACTGTCTTTCTTTAATAGGCAAGGAGAAATTTTGCTTATAAATTGCCTGTGGTATTTAATATCTGGTTTAACTAAAATTCCATCCCCGTCTCTCTTACATTCTAAATCTCCCCAGCAGATCTCTTCTCTTTACTTCAGTGAAGTGAATTTTGTGGCTTGCCATTATGAAACCTAGATCAAAATAAAAACTTGAAGATCTCTTATTTCTATAATTACCTACAACCCTTAGCTTAGCCGTTTTAGGTTTAAGTTGTATTTCTTGTGTGCAGTTCTGGGACTGAAGAATGTTTGTCTTTAGCTAGAAGAGATCATTCAGGTTATCACTTGTTTACTATCAGATTTTCAGGCCCTTTTGAAAAGAAAGAGTTTTTAGTAATATCTTAAAAATACCCAGGATCAATCTTATTTTTTTATGAATTTGGAATAAAATTTTAACATTCTCATTGGTTAAATTGTTCTCTGGTGCCCTGAGTTCTGAATATTATGGGTCAGTAGTGTCAGGGAGGCAAAATGGAGTGATAAAGTATGGTTCTAGAAGCTACTGCATCTTGGCCAAACCTAAAGCAGCACTGTCCAATACAAATCTAATATGAACATTTATTCAATTTTAATCTTCCCAGGAGGTATATGAAAAGAGTAAAAAGAAAGAGATAAAATTAATTTTAATATTTTATTTAACCCGATGTATCAAAACTATTACTCGTAATCAATTTTTACTTATAAACAATATAAAATTACGAATGAGATTATTTCCTTAAAAAAAAAAAGAAAAGAAACTAGGAAACCTGGTGTGTATTTATACTTATAGCACATCTCAATTCAGAACTAGTTACATTTCAAGTGATTAATAACCAAATATGGCAAATGTCTAATATATTGGGCATAGTCATTCCATAATTTGTACGGGACCTGGCAAAAGACATCAGAAGAAGGATAATAAGGCTAGACAGACCTCTAAAGCCAAAGTACTTTATTTGTGATAATACAAATCCACAGGTATAGAATTGAAATTTTAACTCATTAGAAAGATGTCTTCCCAAAGTTGCATCTTCTAGAACAATACAACCCTGAGGTGCTCCACAAGTAGGAGTTTTCAGAATCAATTTTGTTTTAGAAATTTTATATGCATTCTATCTCTTTGGGAGATTCATCACGAGGTCCATAAAGTCCTGCATTAAAATTGTATCTTTTTTAAACCTGAGTTTTTCAATTTACCTGATGATAAAACACGTTTCTCACATAATGTTAGTTAACATTCTGTAAAATTAGTGTTTTTATAGAGTCCAAAATGTTTATGGAAGGCCATTCTACATTGATTGGATCTTTATTTCTATTTAATGTTTTAATTTTTCTAAATAAGTTTTTGATGAAACACAGATACCTTCATTTATAATTACTTTTATTAAATACTACATGTATTATTCTAAATATCTAGGTATATTAATATTACTAGCATATTAAGGTTATTAGCTTATTGTTTATAACCCTATAAGGAAGTTATTATTATATTTACTTACAGATAAAAAACAAAAAAAAAGAGGTTAAGTATTCAGCTTGAAAATTGCAGAACCAAAATTCAAGGCAATCTGTCTCCAGTGCCCATTCTCATAATCACCAATTATACTACTTCTCATATAGTCATTGACTATGGGTACTTTATAAACAAACTAATCAATAAAGGTTTTAAAGGAAACATTACCCATTTCTAAGTATTGTGGAAAGCGGCATAAGAGAAGTTTGCTTAACTGGACAGGGCAACATATACCAGAGCTTTTGCACATGAAAACCCAAGAAGAAACCATGTAGAATAAATGGTCATTTAAGGGATGGTGATACCTTGGAAGTCATAGAGCCTCTTTTATAATGCATACTCATAATTTTAATATTTAAAGTATATTTTATTTTGTTCAAGTATTTTAGTTTATTGTAAAATTTATATAATTTTAATATTCCTGAATGTTCTGGTATAGCAGAATAAATGTAACTGTTAGATATAATAGTTAGAATGTTTTTTTAAAAAAATATTTTACAGCACATATTATATTTAGCATATATAAACATATCATTTGAAATATTATATATTGTTTAAAGTGATATTTTTGCTATATGTCATTAAGCTTTATACTATTCAAAATAATTAACCTGTATTATGCTCTATGTTAACAAAACTTATAATAAAAGAACACAATTATTAAAGTAATACCATTTTTAACTACTTAAAGTAAACAATTCAATTTTTATTCGCTTCAGGAAACTAAAAAGTTTTATCAGGTCAGGTATTATGGCTCCACCAGTGACATTCTTGGGAATATTTTCAATGTTACTAAGTAAATTTTTATCACTTTTCTCATGAAAGAATAATGCCCGAAAAATATCATTAAGATTTTCTTTGAAAGCAAATTCAGCATGTTATTATCAGCTCGGTATGCAATAAGTAATTTTAGACAAATATACAAAAGATAAAATGTCCTAAATAAAATATAATCAAAAGTAAAGGATTGTCATCCCCACATATATTCAAAACCTCATTAAGTCAAAAAATATATATAACGTAATATTAATAGTAGCAATTACAGTACAAAACAATAACAACTGTCACAATGAAACTAACAACTATTGAACTCTAACAATGTGCTAGATTGTTCTACGCACTGTATCTCTAATATTTTTAAAAGACCAAAAAAAAAAAAAAGGAGCAAATAAGGAGCAAAGAAGAAAAAGACACTTTATTAGAGAAGAAGAAAAAATATAATGGAAATGGAAAGAGAAAACGGAATAAATTAAGGAGAAGAATATGTAAGAAAATATATACCTTTCAACGCTTAATGAAGTTGGCATTCTTAGATCTTGAACTAAAGAACAGCTGCTAAGATCTGATACAGCTCTCAAGGCCGAATATTTTTTATGGCACTCTCCCACTCTGCTTGGGAGTGTAGACCTCTATTGCTAGCTGTGCTTACTGAGCCAAACCTAGCAAAAAGAAAGTCATCAATTACTCCCCATTCAACTTGCAAGGCCAGAGCCTGCCCTCTTGAACATATATATAACTCCCTGCAACTTGAATGAAAGTTAGGTGCATGTAATTGAGGGCAGAATTTGACCCCATGAGGTTGAGTGAGAAATGATTGATTGGTTTGAACTCCAGTAGTTCTTCCTGAACTAATAGACTTCAATAGGTCTCAAACAGGCCCCTGGAGATTTTGGTTCCTATTTTCTTCAATCTTGGCTGCTTTGTGCAGCATTTCCCCCTTCTCTCTTGTTTACAATCCATAAGTGCTCTGGTTGAGTTCAATTGATTGAGTGTTTATAAAAGTCCCATCTATTTTTAAATAATTCTTGAATTTAAAGTATTTGCTTAGAAAATCAGAAAATAAACAGTACACAATACTCAATGATTAGAGGACAATGATATCGCTAGACAAAAATATCAAGCTATAAATATCCCTATGCACATAGGAGTAGTGTCTTTTTTTTCAAATACCATAAGAAACAGCACGAATGGTATTTTAAAATATTTACTAATTGTTCTACAGTGGAAAAGTAATTATTATTGTTTTTAAAAAAAATACAAAGTATATTTTCCTATACTTGTAATCTCTAAAGTTACCTCTTTTAAAAGAAAATTACATATTGATTTATCATTTTAAAAAGAATTATCTTTGTTGCATATTTTAAATTTAAATGTTGGATAGTTTGAATATGACTCTCCTCCTTATTAACCTGTAAGTACCAGGAAGGCAAGAACTTTGTCTGTTTGTACTCACCACTGGCTACTTGGTACTTATTTCTTGGACTTTCTGGTATTTATTTCTGGTATTTATTTCTAACACATAGGAAGCACATACTTATTGTTTTAATAATATTTTGTTATTTTTCAATTATAGTTGGCATAAAATATTATGTTAATTCCAGGTGTACAATGTAGTGATTACACATCTATATAGCTCAAAAAGTGATCACCCCAATTAATCTAGTAACCCTCTGAGACTGTACATAGTTATTACAATATTATTGATTATATTCCTTATGCTGTACTTTGTATGTCCATGACTGTTTTGTAACTACTAAGTTGTACTTTTTAATCCATTCCCTTCATCTTTTTCACCCAACTCTCCCAACCCCCTCCCATCTGGTAACCCTCAAAATGTTCTTCATATCTATGAGTTTGTTTCTGAGTTTTTTTTGTTTGTTTATTTTGTTCTTTAGATTCCCCATGTACATGAAATCATATGGCATTTGTCCTTCCTATTTGATTCAACCCACTCTGCACAATACGCTCTAGGTCTATCATGAAATATCTTTTCTACCCCTTTACTTTCCATCTATGTGTGTCTTTTAATATGAAGGGAGGATCTTGTGGGCAGCCTATGTAAGGGTCTTGTTTTCTTACCCATTCAACCACCCTGTCTTTTAACTGGAGCATTTAATTCTTTTTCATTTGTACTTGTTTGGTAGATATGTAGTTATTACCATTTTTTATTCATATTTTTGATATATATATTTTTCTTCTTCTTAAAGGAGTCCTTTCAACATTTCCTGTAACATTGGCTTGGCGGCAAAGAACTCCTTTATTTTTTTCTTGTCTGGGAAGCTTTCTATCTGTCATTTGATTTCAAATGATAGCTTTGCTAGGTACAGTAATCTTGGTTGTAGGTCATGAGTTTTCATCACTTTGAATATTTTGTGCCAAGTCCTTCTGGCATACAAAGTTTCTGTCAAGAAATCAACTCACAGTCTTATGAGAGCTCCCTTGTAAATAACTAATTGCTTTTCTCTTGTTGCTTTTAAGATTCTTCCTCTGTCTTTAACTTTTGGCATTTTAATTATGGTATGTCTTTGTGTGGGCCTCTTTGGATTCATCTTGTTTGGGACTCTCTGAACTTCCTGGAGTTTTATGCCTATTTTCTTCACCAGGTTAGGAAAGTTTTCTGTCATTATTTCTTGAAATAGATTTTCAATTCCTTGCTTTCTCCCTTCTCCTTCTGGCAACCCTATGATGTGATGCTGTTATGCTTAATGTTATCCCAAAGGCTCCTTAGACTATTTTCAATGCTTTGGATTTTTTTTTTATTATTATTCTTGCTATTCTCATTGGAGGTCCTCCAATACCCCATCTTCTTTTAGGTGATTCGATATTCCAGTTCATCCAGTCTGTTGATTCCCTCTAATATACTCTTCATGTCAGATATTGTAGTCTTCATTTCTGATAGGTTCTCTTTCATGTTTTCCATCTTCATTTTTGTTTTCTATCTCTTTAAGTTCTCACTGAGTTAATTTACTCTTCCTCTAAGTTCATTGAACATCCTTATAACCAGTATATGAACTCTGCATCTAGCAGATTACTTGTCTCCATTTTGTTGAGTTCTTTTTCTGGAGCTTTGTTCTTTTCTTTTATGTAAGATATGTTTCTTTGTTTCCTAATTTGGCTATCTCTCTTTATCTGTTTCTATGTATTATGTAGGGCTTCTATATCTCCCAGTCTTACTAGAGTGGCTTTATGTAATAGGTGTCCTGTGGAGCTCAGTGACACAGAGCTGAAAGGGGTCCAGCTGCAGGCCAAGTTCACCTGTACCTGTGCACCTCTGGGGCTACCAGGTAAGAGTAGCCAAGCAATCAACAGATGGTTGCCACCTGTGCTGGGCTTATAGGTGCCTCAAGAGGCCAAGCCAGAAACTGAGGGCAGCTGTCACTAGTGCAGAGCTTGGGGCTGCTCAGCAAGAGGTTTGGGGTACACCAAGGCAAGAAGCTGCTTTTGGGGGGTTCTATGAGCCTTTGAGAGATTTTAGGAAAGTGTGCAATAAGAGCAAAGACAGGACATTTGTATGGAATAAATCTCTGGAAGTGGCTTGGGTGGGCCTACAAGTTGGGATAGGAGGAGTCTCAAGGAATTCCTTGAGCAGAGTGACCTGCGTTATCCAGGTTGTTGGTAGCTCAGATATGGCGGCGCCCATGTCTGCAAACTGGAAGTGGGTAGGGTTTACCAAGGGAACAATGGATACTGTTAGCATTTCTGTCTGGGAGAAGGCTACCTCTCTAGCCCTCTGCCTTAAACCCCTACAACTCAGTGTCTCCCTGTATGTCCCTGGAACTCCTCAAACAGCGGCCCCAGCACTGGAGCTCAGAGTGAGTGAGTCCGTTTGCAAGTAAGTCTGGGTGTGGACCCTATAAGAGGAATGTTTGTAATTCCCTCAGCCCTCTGTCTCACTCAGCCACCATCTCTGCTGATTTTCACAGCCAGAGGTTGTGGATAGTTCTTTTCCTGGCACTGGAACCCTGGGCTGGAAAGCCAGGTATGGGAACAGGACTCCCTTGCTCCTCAGGTCAGGGATGGGGCTCTGTAGCCCAGATAACCCTCGCGATTCTCAATCACCACACGTAGTTGTGAGTCCAGGCCATTTCTCATCTTCTCCTCTCCTACCAGTTTGAGGTGATTTCTTATTTTTATCCCTAGTTGTTGGGCTTCTGTTCAGTCAGACCTCAGGTGACTCAGACTGGTTGCCCTGTGGTTTCATTATAATTTTGATTATATTTTTGGCATGGTCATGAGAGGAGGCATGCACAGTCTTGACTGTGCTCAGAAGCACTCTTTAAAAGTTAAACAATGAAGAATGTAGAATCTTTAATATATATAAACCACCTGCTCATAGACTTTTTTTTCCCATTAATTTAAAGGTCCTATTGCATTCATATCATCATTTGGAGACAGATGAAATTCTAGGAAAACACTATATTTGAAGTGATTAGTTAAATAAAGACAAGGGTTAAATCTATTCTCTATATAATAGCCATATTTTTAAATATTAAATTACATCAGCTGAAGTGAGCTACTAGAAGCCTGATTAAGGATAAGGCAGTCTGTTCTAATTCTTGAAGTTCAAAATCATTAGATGTGCCAGGTTCAACATTTTAAAGCAAAAATAGTGTTCCTCTATCTTTTAAATATAAATGTAATATCAGAGCATGTGGAGATTCTTACATGGTTTACAAATAATATACATGGACCAATTCTATGAGTGTATTAGAAGTAGTGATCACCTTATTTTTCAATTTTACTAATGTGTTAGTAAATCAAAGAAAGATTAAAAACTTGTGTTTTTTATTTTCTGCCCTTTATATTTTTCCCCAGAATTAAAAGCTTCTACAGGTACCCCAAAGCACAAGATAATTGTGTTTTTTAATTCTATTTTTGTTCCTTATAAATTTTGAAGAGTTATATTCTCATTGTCTTCTTGACACTGGGCACTCTTCCAGGTATCTCTTTATTCCTCATTACACGTTCAGTGCAGGCTGTTTCCATAGACACCATGAGTGCATACAATATCCGTAGCAACTGTTCTCAGATTCTTTTTTAACAAGACAATGTCACCATTTGCAAATGAAGTTGTGTCCATTGTTTCAGAATATGTATAACAGGTGCTTCTTTCTTTTAATCGTAATGTTGAACATTTAAGAGATGAACTGATTGTGCCAAGTAGCTGCACTTAACTACACTACACATTCTTTTATTTTTAAATAGCACATCCAACTTGGAGAGTGTTCTGCACAGTATGAACTGCTTTTGAGCTATGCAAATATTAATAAATGTCATTCTTCAATTCACTTAGATGGAGCTAAGAGTACATCAATTTTCAACTACAGCAAAAACTGAGACAAATTTTGCAAGTCAAGAACAATAAATACTGAACAGTAGAGAAACAGTGCAAAGCAACTTGTGATGGCAACCAGTTTGTCTCAATGCAATGTACTTCCGCAAATATTTTTGGGCATCTACTTTTGGCAAGGGACTAGGCTTGGCAGTATTGTATATTTAGAAATAAGCAAAATAAAACCATTGACCTTAAAATTTTTATTACATATCACGTAAAAAAGGTATGGGTACAAATTTTAAATATTAGGCAAATCGTGATACATTTGGTCTTGAAAATACAAACAAAATGCTATGTAACACAGAAAAGACATTTTGGAATGATTTATCAAAAAGCTGACAATGGAGCTGTATCTTGAAGGATGAATGAGACTTAAACTGATAAAGTTGACAAGAAATGCTTTCAATAATGAGAACAATGTGAGCTCAGATGAGATGTTAGCAAATAAAAGAGAGCAACCGGTAGAAATAAAGAGTATGACTTTGTTGTAAGGTAGAAGGCATAGTGGAGGGATGATAAGTGTTATACATGGAAAAAGATATATTTGAGGTCAAATCATGTTGTCTATGAATGATTACATATTTTTTTTGAGAATCCAGTATATATATTTAAAAAAATCTTCCTTAGAATAGAATTTCATTAAAGGAAGCTATAAGTACATATTTGTTCATATGGATATTTTTTCTTATTCAATCCACCAGACTCATTTAAAACCTCACAGATTTATGAATTTATACACATGTATACATATACACACTCACCTGAAGATCACTTTTTATTATTTAAGTACTTTATAACTATTTCTGAAATGATCACATTCATGTATTAATAGACATGTCCCCTTATTTCTATAAAGGACCTTACAACACCTCACCTCTCTAAAATTTACGAGTGTACTTTTTGGTGATGATTTTTAAAAATACACAAAATCACTATATTTCACACATTGTCCATATATGTGATCATCTAATTACTACAGTGGCTCATCTATCTTAGTTTGGATGATACAAGGTCACTATAAATTTATTTAAAATATTTTCAGTTTCTAAAAATAGAAAACACTGAAATTGCAAAATATTAACAAAGGAAGCAAAATAATCTTTTAAGACTGAAAAGATTTGTTTCATTTCTCTACAGTTATCTGTTACCCGTTTTCTCTCTAAAAATGTAGTAGTAGTAGTAGTAGTAGTAGTAGTAGTAGTAGTAGTAGTAGTAGTAGTAGTAGGGAAAAAAAGAAAAGTTGTATAAAGCAATTCTATCTTCTTTGTAGTTATATTCTAATTGACTATATCATTGATGTTGCAAGAATTCTGTTAGCAAATGAATCAAACAATTACGTTTTGCCACAGATACTTTCAGCAATTCAAATGAAGAACATATACTAGATGAAGTTCACATATTAACAATTCCCCCATCATCATTTACTTCTGAATGCCCGTATGACAGAAGAGGAACTTAGAGTTAGTAGGTACATTTTACAACTGTACAGTCCCCTACTTAATAGAGTGAGTGATTTTGTGTATTTTTAAAAATCATCACCAAAAAGTAGCAAATACTGGCAAATGAGAAATATTAATGTCAGCCTATGTATGAAGTATATGCGTGGTTTGACTTTTCAGCTTATTGGAGTCTGGATCTAAATTTGTATATGCATATTTGATAACTAAGGGAAATGGAGATAATCAAATTAAAAATCACAGAAAAAAGGGGAAACATATTTAGACTATATTTTCTAATTATTGTAGGTAGAGCTTTATGATATTAAATTCTATGTATTTACTGAACATAGACCTTCACCCTTTTTGAATCCATGGCTCTATATAGGCCATAGAATTTGAAAAAAAAATGTTAACACATTTAAACATTTTTACAGGCTCATGGGAAGATTATACCTAAGAACCATGTTTTCCAATTTTTTTTTTTAATTCAAAATTGTCAAATACAACACAATGAGTAAATTCTACACATCTGATTTCACTCATGTTTTGTTAGTATATCTGTTCTTTAAATGAGTGCATTTGAATGTCAGTTTTAGTTTCTTTATAGTTCTAGACATGCAGGTAATTCTTCCAACTGTACTTTGATAAAGCAGGTAACAACATATTTTAACCTACGCAAAAGATCCTTTACTAATTTCTTATTGAACTAAGTACAGGTATATGATTTGTCGACAGATAGCATTTAGCACATTAAACAAAAAATTAATACATTTTCAAGTGTTTTCTTTTGTACTTTAAGCTCATATTAGGTGGGCTACATGCTATAATGGCTAATTTACAAATCACCAAAGGATTATTAATCATTCAAACCCCAGCAAAGAGTTAATGATGACATAATCATCAGTTTGATTCAGAAATTCCAGATTTATACTGCAGATAATTTTCCAGTATTTCATATAATTAGTCTGATAACAGGAAGTTTTCTTTGCACCCTGGAAAATGATAACTAACGTAACTGAGCCATCACTTCCTAGAAATTGTTATAGATGAAGTGTGTGCCTGTGGAAGAATGCTAGGTTTCTTGCCTCTTGATTATCTTCCCAGGACCAATTCCAAGTCAAGCTTATTTTGTAGCTTTCTTCTCTTTAAAAGAAAAAGAAAACAAAAACAAAATAAAACCAAAACCAAAAACAAACAAACAAAAAACAAACCTGTGGACCCTAGATACTCTCTTCATTTTGCCTTCCATTTCCAATTGCCACTTTCTTCTTCTGTACTTGTCTCTGACCCCTAGGCTGATTAGCTGCTAAAGCATACAAAGCAAAATATCTGCTTTTCCCTTAACAGCTATCTCTGAAAACTAAAAACTCATCCTTTGGTATTTTTAGGAGGGTTTAATGTTGGTAACAAAAAGAACATGAAAAGTAGTGAATACAGCAAGAAGCAATTGAAGGATTATTTAGTCTCAGAAATTTAAAAACTAACTAATTAGTCGTTACTGATTTTTATTTATATTTGTCTTAAGTGAATTATATGTCCTGGCTATCATGTTCCTCTCTTTATTTTAGCATGTAAAGCAGTGTCTTACACACATCAGGTGCTCAGTAAATAATTAATGAAGACATGCATGAATGACTTACCTTCTCATAATTCTTGCCTTCTTTCTACACATCTTGATTTACCGTCCTTTAGGAATCAACATTCTGAACCACACCTAAACGTGTGTGTATGTATGTGTTTGTTTGTGTGTGTACCCTTTGATTTCAGGCTCATGTTGGATGTAAATCTCTTATCATTTATCTATTTACCTTTGTACCATTTTACTTTCCTGAAAGGTGTTCACTGACCATTATTCTAAAATTTACTTCTTTGAAGTAAGGCATTATTTTTTCTCCTACTGTTCCATATAATGTCTTTGCAAACTGTATTCTTAGAACACTAATTACATGCAATATTTTATGAAAAGGGATTTTGTGGCCTAGTCATGTTCCACACTAGCATAATTATGATTCTGAAAGTCTTACACTGAAAAGCCTATATAATCATCTTTAAACTGGTTCTCTATCTTTATCTGGCCAAAGACATTTTTCCCCACAAACTCAATATTCCATTCCATGAAAATATCATTTCACAAGATATACATTGTTATGCCCTGTTCTTAGGTAATATGAAGAATATCATTTCACAAAGAGTTTCAAATTACATATACTTTGATAAAGTCTATTCAAAACCTGCAAACTGTGTTAAAACTATCTACATTTTTTATTTCATCCCCAAGTTTCTGAGGACTTTCAATTCTGAGTTCATTGGCAGAACAGAGATGAAGGCCACACTCTGATTCCACAAATGACTGAAACCACCTGTATTAGGTCACTAACTAGTTACTTCCACAGGTTCTTAGTATCATGGATGTCTCTTCACAGACAACTCCTCACATATATAGATCTCAAATTTATATAATTACTGCTTGATAATAAAATTAAGCCAACAGCAAAAACAACATGCATGATTCATCTAGAACAAGTGAAGTCTATTCTGTTACAATGTCTTAATACATTTATTTTCAAATAGACGTTGTCAAGAGTCACCTCAGGGTCAATGTAAAGAATACGGGAGCCTCATAAGCAAATTCATATTCCATGGATGTTTACAAGAGTTTTAGGATATACACATGTGAATTTTAAAATATAAGATTGATTTAAATGTCTTCTGATGAGTCATAGTTTTACTTATTTGTGTTGTACAAGTATTAGTGAAATAATAGTATTAATATACACTTTGTGTTATAAGCTGATGTATAAAATTTAGATTTTTAAATACAATTTAGGTAGAATTCTTTGATTCACTACTATTTTGTTCAATGAGCTGAAATCAATTACAGATATGAAAGTACATTCCAATTATTCCTTTTATTAAAGTACATCTCATTGTTAGCCTTTCTTATATTAACGCCAATTATTCTCTAAATTAGAACTTAGGATACATGTTCAAAAAAGCTAAGTGCACTTTTAAAAATAAAAAAATATATATTTGGTATTGTAAATTATCTAAGGAAAAAAAGAAGCATAACTATAGTGTCATAAAATATAGATATAATTGTGGGGTCTAACATTTTCTGTAGTAATTACTCCATTAAAAAGTGGAGTAACTTTTAATGGAGCAAAAATTTCTTTGTGACTTTTTTAAATTAATAATTTAAAATTCCGTACAGTTTTGTGAAGTTCTCTAACTACAACATATTAATTGCTTTCTACTAATTGGTAATCTCTTTTTAGTAGAAAACAATTGTGATTGGACTGCCAGGTCATTTAAGGAATTAGCATAGCTCTGATTTACGGCATAGCTGACATCTTTGCCTAGCTGCCTATGCAGCAAGGTTTGAGCTAATCATCCAAATTGACTATTCCAGATGCTGGTCACTAGCGTGCATGATACTATTGTAAAGGAAAATATCAAGGACTCAACCCACAAAATGATTTTACTGTGCTATTATATGTGTGTGTATATGTGTGTGTTTACTGATAAATCTGTTTCATACCTTCTCTTCCAGGTAAGACTTTCTGCCCCACTGGAGCTTATGTTCTAACATGGTGTATAAGCAATAATGCCACACACAGATGTGTATGCATGTTTATATATGAGTATAGTAATATGTAGTATTGGCAAATTCCTTAAAAATTGACTAGAGTGAGGAGAGAAAGTGAATGGGACTACTACTATGAATAAGGCAATCAGCGAAGACTTCCCTGAGACTGTGACATAATTAAAAAAAAAAAAAAACTCAAAAATGAAGTCAAGGAATAAAATATCTGACAGTTTTGGACAACGGTGCTCAAGTATAGGAAACAGCAAATGAAAAGCCACTGAAAAGGAAGCATATGTTAGGGACAGCTAGCGACCTATGTGACATTGTGATTTCCTAAGAGAAGTAAAATAATTACTGCCAGTCTCCTTAGATATTATAATACCGTAAATCTCTGAAAAGAGTTGTTTAGGTCTTTAAGGAAACATCTTTGCCATTTAAGTGAGAGACAGCAGTCCTGGTAGTCTTTTATGATGCTGAATTATTTTCTCATTTTAAATTTACTTGTTTAATGCGAGCATAAGAAATATCAGCAACTTTATTATTTTATTGAAGAATTTGCAAAGAGCAAAATGTTAACAATGCTATTTTCAGTATACAAAATTGGATTTTTTCTCACAATATTTATTGTCATCAGTGTATGTCTTTTAATTTGTTATACATAGTGTTTATAATAAAATATATTCTAAAATGAAAGAATTAATTACTTTTCAAAATACAGTTATGACAAAAAACATAGAAAAAAAACAGAAAGGTAAATGACATAAATATTTGCAATATGAACATATTATTTATTACTTCAATGGCTCCCTGAGTGTTGGCAACTGCCTTGATTTTTTTTTTCGAACTTTTACTCAGTATTGCCTGTCTTTGGGTAGCCATTTCCAATATATATGTTTAAGTGTGTTCATTATACTACACTCCTTTCCGTGTTTACCCAATTATATACTCAAGTTACCCAACAAGCCTGCTTCCCTCATCTCACAGCTATCCCAGGCATGATGCCCCACTAAAGGCATCTCACCATGGGTCTCTGTTCTGTTACTTCCCTGCCTACCATAATTAAACTCTGGGAACACCATGCCTCCCTCTTTAGAACATGTGATTATAATACATTTTTAACTTTCATATACCTCTCCTAGTGTAATTTCCAAGGCCGTGTTGGAATAATCCTTAAAAACCTCACAAGGGAGACTTACTCCCCCATTTACAACACAGTATTGAGTCGCATTATATGTGAAGTGCTGAAATTAAGATTATTTGTTTATTTTTATAAAATAAATGCTTACTCTACCTTTGTTAAGTACAAATCAGACTACTACATGTAAGAATCCTCAAAACAATACCATGTACATTATGTGATTAATAAACAACTCCCTTTTGATCTATAAGGGACTGAATGTAATTTGTCGCTTTGTTAGGACAAGCATAAGAGATAGTGTTGTGTGCAGGGTGAGAGTAGCTGAAAAGATAGGGAGAGTTCAGGTCAAGCAGACAATGAAAGAACAGAAGAGCCTTAATCTCAGGCATATCCCAGAAGCCAGTGGTCAAGGCAGAGTTAGATAATAATTCAAGATGCAGTGCTCATATAAGTGACAAAATAAATGCAGAGCCATGGGGTACAAGCTCTACAAGATTTATGGAACCAGGCCATACAAGATACTAGAGATCCAGATAAGATGAGTGCAGAAATGAGACAAGCAATTAGGAAAGCAGCAAGGAGTCAGCAATGACAATGAGAAGTTGAAAGAGCAGTGATGTTTACTTCAGATGGAAAACTTGCAAAGAATTCTCATGATAACAAAAGCTGGTCTTAGAAAATAGTGTTTGCTCTGAACATAGGAGTCAATAAGTTACTACTACGGGCTACAGCAAACTGGTTGGATTGGGGAACATGTTGTAAAGAGTCATTTCTTACAGGAGATGAACAAGCATGTATTTATGGACCATTTTATGAGGCTACAGGAAGTTGAGTTGCAGCTCTAATGTATAGCTGACCACACAACTCCTCTGAATCACATTGCCTTTGGGGTCTCTTTAGAAGAGTCAGGATGTGGGACGGTTTATTTAAATGGGAGAAGACATATGTGAAATAGATCTTAGAAGCATTTCCTTGTGAGTTTAAAATGATGTGCTTCTTTTTACCCCTACATGGAATAAAATTAAACTTTAAATCTCATTACTGAGATTAAATGATTTACCTGGATTGTTTGTGTTGAAGGGAAAATAAATTCTTCACTCCCTTACTGGATTTTGGAAAGCCTGGATAAGAAAATATACCTGTGAAAATGAGGAGGTTTTAACCTCATCAGTTTAAGTGGAGACCATTTAAATTATTATGTTGCATCAAGTGATATATTCTGGCATCCTATGAATCAATGCCACTTTTTATGTCTTTTATTTTCATTTGTATTAATAACCAGTATGCCCTTATTAAAAGTGGCCCCCAAATATATCAAAGATTAATCATTCCAGTATATATTGATTATGATTGAGTTATTAATATTCTTCTTATTCTCAAAGAATGAATACTACCTAAGAGCACTTTCTTCTTTATTTTAATTATTCATCTTTTCAACATACACTTTAAGTGTGAAAATGTCCTCAAGAAAATCATAAACCTTAAGATAACATATTGCCTAAAATTTGCTCTTTAATTGTAATCCATGGCTTAAATATTTCCACACTTAAAAAATATAAGCATATTTGTTTGTGAATAACTTTGGACAAGCTATCCTATAATAAAAAAAAATGCATTTAAAGAAAGTCATGGGAGGAGACAGAATCAATAATTATTAAGCACCTACTGTATAATAGTACCTCTTGGGCTATTTACAACCACTAAACCCTTACAACAGACCTATATGGACAATTAAACTCATTTTTCAGGCTAAGGAAACAGACAGTGAGAAGACAATTATCTATCTAGGGTCACTCAGTTGGGCAGTGGCTGGGTTTCACATTCTAGTCTCTCTAAATACAAAGTTCATGCTCTACAGCCTTTGTAGCCAACAATCCAGAATCCAGACTCGGCGACCTCTGGATTCTCAGGGAAATGGGAAATGGAGCAGATTAAACATGAATACTTGAGCAATGATGCTGGCAGCAGGAGAGAAATAGCGGTCATCTGGAATAGATTCAATAGTTTTTGGTTTGTTTGCTTCTGTCTTTTTTTTTTTTTTTTTTTTCTGTCCTCAGTATTTAGTCTCTATATGGCGAAAAGATGTTAAGTGTCTTTTGGCACAAACTTCAGCTAACACATTCAGTGAAATTCTTGGAAAGCCACTGAAGCATACTTTTCTTTGCATAACTAACTAACTAACTAACTAACTAACTAACTAACTAACTAAATGAAATGACACATTATATTTACTCACCGCTGGATCCACGTTCTTTGAAATATTACTGTTTAGGTACTTCCATCAGAAAGTAGAATATATTTATTCATCTCTTCAATATAGGCTGGCTTTATCAATTGCTTTGTTCAATAAAGTTTATGAAAAGTAATGTTGTGATAGTTCTAATGTTTGGCCTCAGAGAGCTTGTGCTCTTACTGATTCTCTTGGATCATCATTGTTACATGAATAAGCCCAGGCTAGCCTACTCCATCAAACAGCCAGATAACTAATAACCACAAGAATGTGACTGTCCTAGACTAACAACCCTTCACTCAAACCTTCAGCAAATAGTTGCAAGAGGAAGCCCAGCTGCAAACAGCCAAACCTGAACTTATTATCATGAAAATAACATTTTTTTTCTTGTCCTCTGTGGAGAACACAAACATAAATTTTGACATATGCACTATGTTGTATTTTCTGATTGCTATGCTTTCTAACATGATGCAGAAATAAGAATAAGTACAATCCTGGTCAAGATCGCAGAGTAGGTAAAAACACTGTGTTCGCCTCCTCCAGTGATCACATCAAAATTATAACTAAATTATAAAACAATAAACCTAAAGGATTATTTGAAGACTAGCTTAATGGAACTCATAACTAAGGTTTTAAAGAAAAAGCTGCATAGAGACTGATAGGAGGGGTGGAGGCACGAAATGGGCTGGCCCTACCCCCACGAGTGGCAGTTAAGAATCGGGAAGGACATCTTGGCTGCAGATGTTCTCTGCTGAAGAGTAAATAGTCCCAGCCTCACACTGGGCACCCCAGCCTAGAGCACCGGTGCCAGGAAGAGGAGTCCCCACAACATCTGACTAAAAATCAGCAAGGATTTAATTCAGGTGAAACAGAGGGCTGCTGGAAACCAAGGCACCTTTCTAAAGGACCTGCACACAGACTTACAAACATTCACTTTAAGGGCAGTGACTTGAAAGGCACCAGAGATATATGGGGGAAAAATTGAATTATGTGGCCTCAGGGCAAAGGCTGGAGGGACAGTCGCCATTGTTCCTCAGTTGAGTACTCTTTTCACATAGCCATCAAGCAGATACCACTTTTCCTATGTGGAGCCCTCCTCCTACACAGCTTTCAGGTACAAGTGGCCACCATATCTGAATATGCATTAACTTGATGAACACTGCTTGCTCCACCCTGGCAACTCCCTGAGATCCTGTCCCACCCAATCGGCCCGCTGTCCAAGGCCCTTTCAGTAACTGTTTCTCATGGGCAGTAGGCCTCTGTCAAAGCTGCAGACTTTCTTAAAAACTCTCTAAGGTCTGCAGCCCCCAGGCAAGCAGAAGCGAACCCTGACATATTCTGTGCCTCTTGAGTAGCTTCAGGCCCAGTATAAGTGGCAGCCAGCCTTGAATCACAGCATGGCCTCTCCCACACATCTCTAGATCCAGCACAGGAAGCTACCAATCTTAGATCCCTTTGTATCTCCTATTAGATGACTGAATTTGGCCTGTGCTACAGTTCCTCCAAACAGACCCCATAAAGGAGACCTGGTGGCCAGCTTTATACCACAATAGAGCACCACCAAATTTGCTTCACAAATGGCACACCCAAAGTGAGATCTCAGCAGACACTGGAGCCCCTCTGGGACAAATTCTACTCCATGGGGTCAGTCCCCATAGACAGCTCCTCCACTGTGGTCATGGTCAATCCAGACAGCCAGTCAGCCTGAGGGTCAACCCATCCACTGATGTGCCAACAGCAATCAGGGCTCAACAACAACAGGTGGACACACAAAACACACACAAGGGGCACACCTTGAACTTGTGGATCAAGTGACCATGGAGACTCTGCCACTGGACCCCATAGGATTGCTACTATGTAAGATCATCCTGTTAATAATACACAGAAAAAACACAGAGAAGCCACCAAGATGAGGAGACAAAGAAATATGTCTCAAATGAAAGAACAAGAGAAAACTCCAGAAAAATAATTAAATGTAATGGAGGCAAGCAATCTACCAGATGCAGAGTTTAAAACACTGGTTATAAGAATGTGTGATGAACTTAGGAGAAAAATAGATGAACTTGGTGAGAACTTCAAAAAAGAGATAAGAAACATAAAAAAGACATAGAAACCATTAAAAACAACCAGTCTGAAATGAAGAATACATTAGAGAGAATCAACAGTAGATTAAATGAAGCAGAAGATTGAATCAATGATTTAGAAGATAAGGTAGCAGAAAACATCAATCAGAAATATTAAGCATACCAACATTTGAATTACAGGGGTACCAGAAGGAGAAGAGAGAAAGCAAGGGATTGAAAACCTATTTAAAGAAATAATAATGAAAAAATTTCCTCACATGGCAAAGGAAATATACACACAAGTCCAAGAAGTACAGAGTTTTGAAGAAGATGAACCCAAAGAGACACACAACGAGACACATCATAATTAAAATACTAAAGTTTAAAGACAAAGAACATTAAAAGCAGCAAGAGAAAAGCAGTTAGTTACCTACTAGAGAGCTCTTGTAAGACTGTCAGATGATGTCTAGACAGAACTTTGCAGGCCAGAATGGATTGGCACAAAATATTCAAAATGATGGAAAGCAAGAATCTACAACCAAGATTACTCTACCCAGCAAAATTGTCATTTAGAATCAAAGGACAGATAAAGATCTTCTCAGACAAGATAAAGCTAAAGGAGTTCATTACCAATAAAGCAGTACTACAAGAAATTTTTAAAGGAATTATTTAAGAAGAAGGAAAAAGGAGCATAAATATGAATGATAAAATGGCAATAGCTACATACATACAATAATTACTAAAAATGTATATGGATCAAATTCTCCAATCAAAAGACATAAGGTAGCAGAATGGATAAGAAAACAAGATTCATACATGTGCTATCTACAAGAGATCCACTTTAGATTGAGATATATATATACAGACTGATAGTAAAGGGATGGAAAAATATATTTTACACAAATGGAAATGAAAAAAATAAAGGCTAGAGAAACAATATATATATATCAAATAAAATAGACTAAAATGCTATAGCAAGAGACAAAGGATAGTTTATAATACTAAAGAAATCAATACAAAAAGAGGATATAATTCTTATAAACATTTATACACTCAATGGAAAAGCACCTAAGTATATAAAGCAAATATTTATAGATTCACAGGAGAGATTGACAGTAATATAGTAATATTAGGGGAATTTAACACTCCATTGAAATCAGTGGATAGATGATCCAGACAGAAAGTCAACCACAAAACAGCAGTTTAAATGACACATGAGACAAGTTAGATTTAACTGATGTTTTTGGAGAGTTTCACTCCAAAGCAACAAAATATATATATATATTTTTTTCAAGAGCACATAGAACATCCTTCAGAATAGACCACACCTTAGGCCACAAAGGAAGCCTTTACAAATTTAAGAAAACAAATTATATCAAGCATCATATTCAATCATAATGGTATGAAACTAGAAATCAATTACAAGAAGGAAACTGAGAAATACACACATACATGGAGGGTAAATAACATGCCACTAAACAATGAATGGTTCACACTAAGATTAAGGAAAAAAATCAAATGATACCTTGAGACAATTGAAAATGTAAACATAATGACTTAAAATCTATGAGACATAGCCAGGGCAGTTCTAAGAGAGAAATTCATAGTAATACAGGCCTACTTCAAGAAACAAACAAACAAAAAAATCAAATAAACAATCTAACCTTACACTTAAAAAAAGTCAAAAATAAAAGAACAAGCGAAGTCCAAAGTGAGTAGAAGAAAGGAAATAATAAAGATTAGAGAAGAAATAAACAAAATAGAGTCTAAAAAATTATCAAAGATCAATGAATTCAAGAGTTGGTTCTTTGAAAAGATAAACAAAGTTGGTAAATCTTTAACCGGAGTCATCAAGAAAAAGAGATGACCCAAATAAATAAAATCAGAAATGAAAGAGAAATGACAACTGACTCCACAGAAACACAAATATTATAAGAAAATAATATGAGTGATTATCTGCTGACAGTTTGGACAATAAAGAAGAAATGGAGAAATTCCTAGAAACATAAAATCTTCCAGATCTGTTCAGAAAATCTGAACAGATCAATTATTACTAATGAAATCAAATCAGTAATCAAAAAACTCCCCACAAACAAAAGTCTTTAACTAAATGGCTTCATAGGTAAATTTTACCAAACACTCAAAGTAGAATTGAAACAGATCCTTCTCAAACTATCACAACAAATTTAACAGGAGGGATATCTTCCAAGCTCATTTAATGAGGCCAGCATTACCAATAATGAACTATCAGAATGAGGAATTAAGAAAGCTGATGTACAATTTTATCAAAAAGTATACCTAGGAATAAATTTAACCAAAGTGGGAAAAGACCTATCTTCAGAAAACTATAAAACAGTGAAGAAAGAAATAGAAAATACAGATAAATGAAAGCATATACTGTATTAAGGAAGAACTGTCTTTGTTAAAATGTCCATACTACTGAAAGCAATCTATAGAATTAGTGTAATCCCTATAAAATACTAATTGCATTTTTCACAGATTTAGAACAAATAATTTTAAAATTTATATGGAACCACAAAAGACCTCGAATAGCCATGGCAATCTTAAGAGAAAACAAAGTTGGAGGTACCATGCTACGTAATATCAAACTATACACAGGGCTATTGTAATGAAAATGGCATCGTCCTGGCATAAAAACAGACACATAGATCAATAGAATAGAATAAAGGCCCAGAAATAAACCCATGCTTGTATTATCAATTGATGTATAATAAAGGAGGCAGGAATATACGATGGGGTAAAAACAGTCAATTAAATAACTGATGTTCAGAAAACTAAACAGATAGATACAAAAAGAAAAAAGAAAAAAGAAACTGTATCACTTTTTTACACCAAATACAAGAATAAGCTCAAAGTGGATTAAAGACTTAAATGTAAGACCCAAAACCATAAAATTTCTAGAAGTAAAATGTAGGCAATAAACTCTCTGATATTGCTGCTAATAATATATGTTTTTGGATATATCTTTTGGGGCAAGGAAAACAAAGGAAGTGTAAATAAATGGGAATATATCAAACTATAAAGTTTGGCACAGCAAAGGAAACCATCAAAAAAAATGAAAAGACCACCTACTGAATAGGTTAAGATATTTGCCAATGATTCATTTGATAACAGGTTAATATCCGAAATTTATGAAGAATTCATATAATTTAATACCAAAAACTTCAAATAATCTATTTAAAAAATGAGCAAAGGACCTGAATAGACATTTCTCTAAAGAGACATATGGATGGCCAATAAACATGAAAAGATACTCAATGTAACTATTCATCAGGGAAATGCAAATTAAAACCACCATGAAATATCATCTCACACCTGTCAGAATGACTACCATCAATAAAAAACGAACTGCAAGTATTGGCAAGGATGTGGGAAAAAGGGAACCCTTGTGTACTGATGGTGGGATTGCAAATCTGTGCAGCCACTATGGTAAATAGTATAAAAGTTCCTCAAAAAATTAAAGATAGAACTACCTTATGACCCATCAACATCATTTCTGGGTATTTATTCAAAGAAATCCAAAACACTGATTTGAAAAGATATATGCATCTCTATGTTTATTGCCTCATTATTTACAATAGCCAAGATATAGAAGCAACCTAAGCTTCCATCAGTAAACAGCTGGATAAAGAAGAAGTGGCACACAAGCACACATACACACACACAATGGAAGATTACTCAGCCATAAAAAATGAAATCTTACTATTGCGACAATATGGATAGACCTAGACAGTACTATGCTAAGTGAAATAAGTCAGGCAGAGAAAGAAATACCATAATATTCCACTTGTATGTAGAATCTAAAGAACAAAATAAACAAATAGAAAACAGGAACAGACTCATAAATACAGAAAACAAACTGTTGGTTGCCACATGGGAGGGAGTTTCAGGGACTGGGTGAAAAAGGTAAAGAGATTAAAACATACAAATCAGTAGATGTAAAATAGTCATGGAGATGTAAAGTACAGCGTAGGGCATATACTCAACAATATTGTAGTAACTATGTATGGTGCCACATGGGTACTGACTTATAGGAGGGATCACTTTGCAAATTATATAAATGTCTGACAATTATGCTGTACACCTGAAACTAATATAATATTAAATATCAACTCTAATTGAAAAATAACAATTAAATTAAAGAATAGAAAAAAAAATAAGAATAATTGTCTGGTATTTTAGTTTTTCTCAGAACTAAACATTTGGAGTAAGCAACGAAATTTTGTAGTTATCCCATTTAGATATATTACACAGAAACTAATATCCAGGAGAATTTATGTACAAATGTGAATATATGGGAATTGTGTGGGAATTTTAAAATTTCACTTATAACTCAAAGAATTCACTAAGATTTCTCTTACATTGCATAAAAATGATTAAATCCCAGGTGTTCCGTGATTTTAACAACTTTTATAAAAGCACAATCTCAGCCTTCTATTTGTGGCCTGCCTTTAATGACATGCCAGTCTGAATGGGTCGAATCTGTCAGAACTGTTAAGAATTTTGAAATGAAAAGTCTGGCAGGAGAAAACAGATTCAATTTCTGCTGAATGGAAATATTTAGGAACACAAGAAATCAGTGTTCTCATTGTTTGTCACGTATATAGACGTTAGAATTTAATGAACTGTTAGGTTGACTTGGATCTGTAGAAGGATTTTGATTTTCTAAATGTCTGGGACATAAATATTCTGCAAAATGTACTCTAGTGAGTACAGTTTCATGTTTTTGAATCCTGCCTATGCCCCCTCAATAATTTTAAGATGTTTGTGATATTAAAAACATATAAAACTGGATTATTGAAATGCACATCTGAAAGTGACACAGACACCACTTAAAAGAAGGAAAAAAAATAAAATTACACTAGACATAGGATAGCATAATTATTATTACTGCGTCCTAATTGGAGTTTTCAGCTTTCTGGGAGTTCAGTCATAATGAACTATTTGAGACTTATTATGATCCTGCTACATATATTAGGCAATTCTTTAAACACATTATTTCTTTTATTTTGCCTAACCTACAACACAATAATCCTATGATGAAAATACATACAGTTGCATTTTCTATTTTGCAACAAAGAAATATAGGATTTATAGCCAGATGCTCTAGTTCATATCCTGGTATTGCTATTTACAAGCTATATAGCCTTCTCAGGATTCAATTTTTTAACTATTAAAAGAGAAGTAAAAAAATAACTCATTCACATATTTATTTATTAATTCTAGCAATTAACATGTGAATAATACTATTTTATTATAAGAAATAGTTACCTCACGTATGTGTGTATGTGTGTAGATGTGAGAGAGATAAGACAGATTCAAAATAAATAAACGTGCTGAACATACTCGTTGCTAATAAAAAGGGGAATTATAAACAAATCTATAGGTAGCTCACAGCCTAGTGTCAAAGATAGTTAGATAATTAAGTGGTAAAAGGAAGTGGTATGTATAAAGTATTAGTTTTATACTGCTTTGTAACAAATGACTATAAACATAGAGGCTTAACCAATGCACATTTACTGTCTCGTAGTTTCTATGGGTTAAGACTCCAGGCATGGTTTAGGTGTGTCCTCTTCTCAGGGTCTCGTTAGGCTACAATGGAGCTGTTGGCTGAATGCTTTCTCATCTTGAGGCTCCACTTGGAACTATTTCTAAGTTCTCTTAGGTTCTTAATAGAATTCATTTCCTTGTAGCTGCATGACTGAGGACCATGGGTTTCTGTTGTTCGTGCCGCATGGGTTTCTTCAACCTGAGGTTCACTTCGTGTCACACCCACAAGGAAAGGCTCTAGCTCTAGTCTTTGTCTTATATGACATAGTATAATAACAACAGTGACACTATATTATATTTGCCAAATTCAGTTTGTCAGAAGCACGTCAAGTCATAGGTCTTTCCAATCCTGGGTGGTGTCGGGGGAGGAGTGGGGGTTACTCAATGGTATAAACACCTGGAAGTAAGAATCATTGACAGCACTCTAGGTTCTGTTTCTCAAAAGTGCACAGAGATGAAAATAAGAAATTTGATTCTGAAGTGTGTCAGAAAGAGGCTTATAACTAAGATGACAGCCTGACATTTGAGGATTTAAAATATTTATGAAATTTCACCTTGTGAAGTAGAATGACAAGAAGGAGAGGAGAAGATATTCCAGATAAGTCTTATGAAAACTTTTGGAGAGTAGGGATGCTGTTTTATAGAGCTTATAGTAGTCTGCTGAATAATGATCTATAAATATTCACTAATTTATTGAAATATTTTAATTATCGATTTCACTTATATATACATTATTGCCTTTTTGACACTTTACATAAAGTAAAATTTACAGTTAACCACAATTAAAAGTAAAATTTTAAAAATGCAACTAGTTCACTAATATCTTGGTTTAAAAGAATAATTTTAATTTACCAACGTTGCTATATATTGGTGGTGTTTATATTTTTAAATTTACTTTTGCTTCCTAACTTGTATTATGTTGTATCTATATTTTATGTCTTATTCAACTTTTAAAACTTTTTGTGTATTTGTATCTGAATCATATGAGTATCTTTTTCAACTGTTTAACCCAAAGCTTTTTTTTAACAATATATTTCTAATTAATAGAATTCTTACTGAAGCAACTAAGTGAAGTGACAAGCAACAACTTCAGCTTTAGCATCAATAATGCTGTGTTTGCCAATCACTAAACCACTTTCTGCTCATGTCATAGAAACAGATAATTTGGACTTTTCCTGTCTTTGACAGATAGATATGCGCTCACTTTACCTAAAAGTCAAATTATTTGTTTGGATACAAGTTTAAAATTAAAGCATAAAATAGAAATAATCATTTGAGCTGTTAATATATTTTAATCAATTAGGTGGTCACAGTAATATGGTGCATGCTTGAAGAAACATTATAACCCTAGATCTAGTATGATAATATACATTTTGATAAGTAGAGAGTTATCAAAATGGTCAATTATGGTCTGATAAAAATTTTAATAAATATAAATTATTATTTTGTCTTAATGATGTAAATTCATAGTTTGCCCATAAAAACTTATGTGTGCTTGTCCCCTATATATTGTAATTTAGTTAAACGAATATAGAAATTCAGTCTTTTAGTAAGTAAAAGTGCAAATTCTGGATCTAGGCCCTTGAATACAAACCTTTACTTCTTTGTTGTGAGTTGTGTGACTTTAAGTAAATTAGTTAAGCCTCCTGTTCTTCAATTTGCTTATTGTAAATTAAGATAAAAATATCTATTTCATGTTGTTATTTTCAGTTTTAAATCAGTTACTACACACAAGAAAGTTTAAATAAGTGTATACTTAAAGCTTCACAAGTGCACAATAAATGTTAGTGTTAGGTAGTTAGGCAGGCATGAGCTGCAGGAGCAAAGGCCCAGCTCTGTAACCATAGAAACCTCCCTTAAAGACCTCCAAAACACTCATTTTATGACTATGAATTACCCCAAATCCTAATGCACAAAGGGCATACAAGCTGCTGGCTTGAATCAGCCACACAGAAAGTGCACACAAAGTATTACCCTAATCTGCCTATAACCTCAGCCTCATTACACCATCATTATAATATCATGCCTATGTCCAGAAGTTCATGAATCTAATTATAACAGACTGAATTCTGGGTGAGCATATGCTCAGTAGGGGAAGGGTTATATGTCAGTCAGTTATCAATCAAGGTGACCTCACATGCTGATCATCTAGTACTGCCCTTGTACACTCCCATCACAGTCCAAATATAAGTAGACCTTCCCACTTCTGCAGTGTTATAGCTCTTCTCTGGTAACCTGTTCCTCCCTTGGAGCATACTCTATCTTTTATCTTTTCACCTCTCAAATTCCACAGGTCTGCAGCCTTCCTTAGCACTGCCTATTTCCTTCAAAAATGTATTTTTAATAAATCTTACTTTTTCTAAATCTGCTGACTGTAATTCTTTACTGCATTGACGGGGAAAAAATCAGGACCTCCTCCATGCTTCTGAGGTGACAACAGACTTGATATCAACCCAACAGTAATCTTAGTATTATTATTATTTTGTGGAATTTTTTTCTTTTTTTTTTTTTTTTAGGCAAGGCAACCCTTGATTGACCTCACAGATTGCAAGGACCTTGTCAGCTTACAATCCTTTATTCTATTTTTCTTTTCTTTCTTTTTTTTTAATTTTTATGCCTACAGCATCTGGTCTTCTCAGATAGTATCCCATCCAAGTACAACCCTGCTTAGCTTCCGAGATCAGAAGGGATAGGACTTGTTCAGGGTGGCATGGCCATAGACTATTTTGTGGAATTTTGAAGATACAGAAAGCCAGTATATTTTTACTTTTAGGAATATAGATCATTTCTCTCTTAGAAAGTTCAAAGTATTATCAAATTTTAACATTGCTAAAATATTCCTATAATAAATTAGAGGCAAATTTGGAGCATGCTACTATGGATGTGGTCTAAAAATCATTAAGAAACAAGATACTTATCTAAGATAGTTTACAGTACTGCTTTATGGTCTCATCTTTCAACATATTTTGAGAGATGTTTCTAAACACTATACAGTTAACTAAAATAAATATTTCTTATTAAAATATATTCACTTTATAAAATATATGTTTCATAAAATTATATATACATTAAAAATCAATATGTTCTAAGAATGTTTACCTTCTTGTTTATTTGTTCATTTACTTTATTTTTTATAGTATACAGTCTTCTTTGCAGAACCAATAGATATAGTGGTTTATTCCTGTGTTTCCACAACAGGAGCAGTCAAATTGATTTGCAATTTCTTTTTACATTGATTAAAAAACAAACCTTTCAAATTTCAACAAAGTCTTTTAATCCACAAAAGTTATTTATAAAATATAAGTGGATCATTGATATTTTCAAACATACTTATGTTTTCAACTTGTTTTTCTTTCTTTATGCAGATGGCTAAATCCATCATAGAAAGAGTAAGATTTATATCAGTTTTATAACATTAGCTTTATATATATGTGTGTGTGTGTATACATATGTGTATCCATATATATATGTACATATTTAGATATACACATCTTTATTTGCAGAGAGATTGTATTTTTAAATGAACAAAATCAGACTTAATAAATAAACAGTAATGGTAAGTGCTTATAGAACTATAGTTATAATTTTCCATGGACTTGCCGTATATCACTTAACCAATATTAAATTAGAGTGATTAATTAATATGACTAGAGTTTTCCTATTTAATTTAGAAATTTATATAATCTTAGGAGTTTTACTTGACTTCTTAGATTAGTAGAAATACCTATTTTATGCTCTGGATTCCTTGATTTTTTTTTGTAGAATTTTTTTGTTACAAATATATTCTTCTTGATTAATTGATATCTTTCTCTTTCCCTGATCTAATAGGAAAGAAAATATGTTTGTCTCTGATCTGCATTGAATCCCAGAAGTAAGCACCTACATGGCACATAATAGCTGATCAATAACTGAATGAACAAATGAGTTAGGTTGAGAAATTTTGTATGAATTAAACTTAGTCAGGAGCATTGCATTATCACACTCAAGTTTAATTTGATCGATTCATTAAAAAAGATATAGGCATATTTAATGAACATTATAAAAAATAATTTGGAAACAAAACT
This sequence comes from Eonycteris spelaea, assembly GCA_003508835.1. Lineage (NCBI taxonomy): Eukaryota > Metazoa > Chordata > Mammalia > Chiroptera > Pteropodidae > Eonycteris > Eonycteris spelaea. Next base: position 363,556 of record PUFA01000360.1, on the reverse strand, counting down.
GGAGAAATGTCATACAAATAACTACAGAAATTGCTTCTGTTTTCACTAAGAATATCATTGATAATTCTGCAATGAACTATTTCTCAAAAAGCTATTGCTGTCTTTTTTTATTTTTAAAAATTTGTGTATTTTAAAATTTATGATAAATCTATTATAAATTATATTCTCTTTCCCAATAGTTCTTTCTTATAAGCCATTCTCACTAGATGTTACTAATCTGTAACATCTATATCAATGTAAATAACTTAATTTTTTTTTTAATGAACGTGAAATACTTGAAGGGTAAGATCAGAGGTTTAAATTACCATATTATTGCCCTTAGGCTCTTGCCTCAAGCTAGTGCTTCCTGACAGACATAAACTTTATAACCCTGTAAGAAATGGAGAAACTGAGATGAACCAAGGTAAAGCAGATCTCCCATTACTAATATACACTTGGAGGAATCGTCCAAGGTCCTGGCTTGCCCATTTTTAATACTGTATTAGGAACATTTACTTTTATAACAAATCAAGCCAATGTTTCTTTTAAGTTCAGCTGACTTCTGGAGGTTTACCTCCACATAAGAAACATACTTATTTTACACCTGAAGGAACTTAAATGGACATTTTATTCTATTTCTACTGTCTTATCATACCATCGTTCAGTACTTTTCTTTCCCAAAACATGAAATAAAGTCAATTGAATTCTCCAAGTTATATCATATTCTTTTAGTCAGTTACAGAACATCTTCCTTCTTTTTCTCTTAAATTTTCAATGAGGCAAAAACAAAACAATAGATATCTGCGAGTGAAAGAAATAATAAGTGGACAAGCAAAATATTAGTCTTTTTTTCACTCGCACATGCACACTTATTTACTAAGTTTTCAGATACTGGGCAGGTGCTAGATATGGAATAGAGGGTTGCACCTAAAACAATATCACATTAACAAAACACTGGAACTCAGGTATTTACTTAAATATCTATTACAGCAGTACCCACATAATGTATGTCTTAAGAAGAATAAGAATACTTGCATACTACATACTATTAGATACTGTTCTAAGTTCTTTGTATATAGTGGTTTGTTAATTCTAGAAGCTCTGTGTGATGGATGATATTACTATTCCCACTTACAGATGCGAAAACTAAAATACAGATAATGTAAATATTGTTCAAGGTGACACACCCAAGTGGAGAGCCAGGCTTGTACCAGACAGATAGACTCTGGAATCTATGCATTGAGGCACATTTAAATTGCTTTTAGCATTCTGATGGGATATTGTGAGCATTTGACTCCTTGTATCCTATATCCTATACAGACTCACAATCATATGACATTCAAGACCATTATTGTATAGAACTATTCTCTCACCTTCAGAGGTAGTTCTCCTATATTCACATGCAGATGGTAAGAAAAGAGCTGCAGTAGTTATGGGGAAATGAGTGGTTCTAGAAGATGACTGAGAGGCAATCCATAAATAAAAATAAAATTCGATATTTAGGCCAAGATTGTGAATGAATAAACATTTCACAGGTGTTTAAAATCTACTTTTTAAGGAGGTGGTTTTTAGAATAACAGCTACAAAAACATGAACTTCTAAATTCAAATGTTCATTAGCTATGTGGCCTTGGGCAAGTTAATTAACCTCTCTGAAAATAAAAGTACTTATTATTGTATTAGATAACAATGTTTGAAACATAATTAAAACATTTCATGGCAGTAGTAAAATAATAATAAACTCAAAATATAACAGAAGACTGAATAGGAAGAAAAACATAAAAACAGATTGAATGGACAAATTTATTTCAAATATGGCTCTTCACATTCACACTAAGTAGGAATTTATTATTGCCTACCTTAGAATTCCCATGTCTCAAATAGTTCATAAATTATTTTTACTAATTATTTAAAGAAGCCAACAATTCCTATTTTATACAAGTTGCACCAGTAATTAGATAAAAAGAGAAAAATACTTAATATTCTTATGAGGCTAACATTTTTGATATAAATAATACCATCATAGAAAATATTACAGATGTAATTTAAGTATACACAAACATTTAAAACATCTGAAGAAAAAATTAATTGAATCTAATCATTTATGGAAAATGAATTCTAATTGAGTGTTATATATTCCATAAAGGTAAGAATAGTTATAATTTAGAATACCTAGCAATGAAATTCATTATATTAATAAAAAATGTCTTACAATTAATTAAGAACTTTAAAAATTATATAATTCAAATCTGTTTATGGCTGAAAAAAACCTTTCAGACAGGAATAGAATAAAAATGCTTTCATATTTGACGGAGAATCTTTAGATGTGTTATCTTTAAGAACAAATACATCATAATAATATTCACCATTTTGTCTGCACTTTAGTTCAGTATTGGGGGCTGTGGCCATAGTTTTATGAAAAAGAATATCACATATGTAAATATAAGAAAAGAAAGTGAAAATGCCATTATATAATCATTCCTTTAATACAATACAATAGAATGAGGGAACAAAAATTTTGTAACCAAGATCGGCAAGTCTGACTAATTCTTACACATGTAATTTTTTAAATTAAACTTACAGTGTAACTGTGTTTCCCTATGTTAATAATTATGAAATATAATCTTTTCCTATTAAGGCAAATTACAAGTATAAAGTGATTACTTTAAAACATGGAAATATCTCTAAGGGTAAAAATGTTTAAATAATATTAAAGTACATAAAATATTTGCATTAATTTTGATCATTATACAAAGTTTTTTTTCTGGAACATATCTTTGCAATGGTAATTCTTTTATTTTTGCAAATATATTTCCACAATTAAAATTTCCATTGAAGAATATCATCCTGATTTGTTAGGAACTCCAAAAGTATTCTAATATTTATATAGGATAATAAAAGTTAAGAAACAACTATTCAACTTTGACTTTAAAAGATTATGGAAAGACGATTGCCTTAATATAAAGTGCTATGTTAAAAAGTTATAAAAATAAAACTAGTCTATTTCTTGAAAAGCCAGGCTTCAGATCAATACATAAATTAAAATGTTGAGAAGCAATCCCATGTATATATGAGTACTTGATATATGATAATGGTGCTACACAGGGAGAAATTCCAGAATGTTTAGCAGATGGAGCTAGGAAAAATGAATTTCTATATAAAAAAACAATAACCTTGGACCTTGATTTTGCACCATATGTAAAGGAGGATTCAGAAAAATGAATAGAAGTAATGCAGGAGATAAATATTTATATTCTAGAGGAAAGGGAACTTATTACCAAAAACACAGACCTTATAAGATGAAAATTGATAAACTTAATTTTTCCTAAATATTTTATTGTAAAAGAAGGACATCCCAATCAAGAAGATATTTTCAATGTTTCTGGAGATAACTAGGTATCCATTAGCATGGGAATGGTTAAGTGAAATATGCTGAATTATTCAATGGAGGCACTGTAACAATAATCATCAACAGATATACAGTAATTAAGAGCTCAAACTGAAGAAGAGAAAAATGTGAAAAATAATGCTTGTTCAAAGTATTATTTGTATACATACAAACATGTGGATTGACACTGTTTATTTTTAGAAAGATACATGTTTTTAGAACATATATTAAATGTTTTAGAGTACCTGCATTTAAGGCATGATGTTAGAAGCAGGAAATTGATCTAGAGAAGGAATTTACATGGACCATAACAACAAGTGAGTTGGAAGAGTGTGGTACCTTAACTATCTACACTATTAAAAAAAAAAAAAAAAAAAAAAAAAAAAACAAAAAAAAACAGAAATGTGAAAAATCTACTGTAGAAGGTTTTTTTTTAGCACAACATTATTGTAAAATAGTAATAATAATTAATAATAATGCAAGCATTAGTTGAGAGTGTACTATGCTCATTTTAACCTACCTATAAAGAGTTAACTATAATTCTCATTATTTATTGCTTATAAAGAAATATGGTTGCCACAGATAATAGCATGGTGCATTCATCTCAGTTTATTCCCTGAGTAGAGAGTGGTCTTCTTATCCAAAAAACACTGTTTTTTATTGTCAACAACAGGAGAAAATCCTACCCTCACAGACAGAATATAGACGCCAAAAAGAACAAAGAAACTGAATACTCTGAATATAAAAAATTAAGAATTGTATCTTCAATTGGTCATTTTCATAGTCCAGTAAACAAGTGGCAATTTGAGGAGCATAATTACTTTAAAAAAATAACTTATAGGAATTTACTGATAGTACTCTCATACTTAAAGACAATCTTCAAGCAGTCCTGTGCAAAGACAATGATTAGTGATAAGTGTTGGAAGCAAAAACACATGCAACAAGCATAGAGCAGTATTTTCAAGGGAAAAATTCAAGCAGGGAATGTTTCCTTAACACAATAATTTGATTTTATGATCTTCTTTAATGGGGAGATACTACACACTCTACATTCTTTTATCCTTTTTAAAATCTGTGATTATAATATGGAGGAGAAAGAAGTGTTTATCTACCATACTAGATTTTTCTCGTGATCTAATAATTAAATAAACATGAGACAGATTAACAAGAGAAAATAACCAAACTTAATTGCATACATATATATGAAAACCCCACATACATTAGAGGCAGAGACTCCTCTCATACATGAGAAGTTCAAAGAGAGAAAGATAAAACATGGTATATATGACATCCTGAACTGAAGAATGAGATAATACGTCTTAGGGCTTCAGAGGGAGGACAGTCATCCACATCATAATAAGAGCAGATGTTCAATAATTAGAAGTTTGCCCCACCTTATGAATAGGTCATGAAAAGTTATTTCTAGTAATAACTCTTATTATGGGCAAGGCCTCAATTTAGATTCTTTTAAGTAATTTAAAGAGGGACAGAAGTTTCTTCTGAGCCCCTAGTGTCTTAATTGCCTTCAGTTCAAAATAATGCACAAACCAATGGCACATCTTGGAGAGGCTTGTTCTGATTTTCTTCAATACTCGTGACAACTGTACATAATTTTACTACTATAATTCTGATGACTCTGATATTGATTAGTCAAATATACAATATATTGTTGAAACTTATTTTTTGACAATCCTATGTATTTTCTAAAAATCTTAATATAGCCTTACTTTTGTAAGATATCTGTTTAAAAGATATAAAGTTATCTTAGTCTATGGAAAATAACTCTTCTTTTTATGTCTCATTTTACACATTTGCTTTAAATGTGTTTCATTTTCCACATTCATATACTTTTGTATATATTTCTTCACAACTGGGGTTCTTAATAATTTTCCATATTAACAAGTTCAGCTGTATTATTCTGGTCAAATATGAAGTATATGTTGAAAGGGAGCAGAATTTGTCACCTGAAAATACGTCTCTTTGGCACAAGGGTTATTTTAGGCTGGTTATGTTGAGAAACAGCCTAAGTAGAACACCCAAGTAGAAGTTACCCTTTTGTAAGAGATATTTATATTTGTAAGAGAAATATTCATTGGTAGGGTGTCTCCCTCTCAGTGCCAGGAGGAAAGGGATGACTAAATCTCTACAAACTCTAACCAATAAAGAAGGTAGAGACTTAAATCTGCAAAAAAAATTGCACCCTATTTTACCATGCTTTGTATGAAAATCTCCCATAACTGACTCCCTACTCCCCAATATCTTTTGTCTTTAGATTGAGATGGTATTTAAGGTAATGGTGTGGGCCATTTCAGGAGTTATTCAATTTCCTTGGATATCCCTCACGAATACAAGAGGTACACATGTTATTAAACTTCTATTTGTTTTTCTCTTGTTAATCTGTCTTTATTAAATGGGAGAGAGAGATTTCAGCCAAGAACCTAGAAGAGTAGAGGGAAAAATTACTTTTCCTCCCTTATAATGTTTTACTATGCAGAATTTGTTTGATATCAGGCTTGATTACAAAAAAAAAAAAAAACATGTATAATTTTTAAATATCCTATCTTGATGTTTTTGTTTCTTTATTTCACTTATCCACATGTGAATGTTATTTGTTTATTATAATGCTGTACTTTACAAAATCTTTAAATATTATTGTATACTTATTATTTTTTATAATTTTAACATTTTATATCATTAAGAAATTAAAATTGTTTTAGCTTATGTAATTCTCACAAGTAAAAAATGTTGGAAAATCTTCTGAAAAAAATTTTTGAAATTTATGTACTAGAATCTTGAGAAAAATTTTTTTCATTTTAAGATATATTTATACTGAACTTATACAGAATATCTCTTTCTCAGATATTTCTGTATTTTACCTAAATTTTCTTTTACTCTGTGTTCATGATTATATATATTTATTATATATTTTTGGAACAAGTTCATTTCTTGTAATCTTTTCTCATAAACCAGACCTCTTAATCCCCAGACAAATCTTATAGCTCTCTTCAATACTTTTAAAAGAATGTGAATTGCTGCACTCCATTAGAGTCTAAAATTGGACATAATATTTTAAACCTAATCTTACGAGGGCTTTGAGTAATGGGAATACTATCTCCCCTGATTTTTTTCTAATTTTTGTGCTTCTATAACTGAGGATTTTGTTGACTTGCAAAGAGAATTCTATATGTCCCAATGCCACAAGAAATATTTTCATCTTTTAAACTATAAATTTGATCATCTTAAAAATATGTTAACAAGAACCAAGGCAGGTGTCATCAGTCCTTGTTCACAACATTGTTATGTGTATATATGGAATTTCCTCGTAGCAACTCCATTAGTGAGCCTAAATATCAGACTTCACTGAAGTTGATGTAGAAATCTATTAATTTATTAACATATTTAACAAACTTGTAATATTAGATACCAAACTAAAATTTTATTGTAGGTATACTGATAATAAATTAGAAAGGAGTAGAAAGGAGATAGGAAAATGAATTAAGAAGTTATTGAAATTTCTAGAAATATAAAATAATTAATTCAAGTGATATTTTAGCATTTGTGTTGTTTGCTGTCGTTTTTAAAAGTCTTCAGTTCTCAAATATTTCCTTAAGTTCCAATATGTATTTTCCACTTGCTTATTCTGCACAATTTACAATTGTAAGTAACAAAGATTGCTTATTGAGAGTTTGGGCATAATTTATTTGGATTTCATACCACTTCAAGTGACCATTTAAACTTGAACATATTTACCTTTTGTTTAAAAATTATAGTCAAAAGACCTTGACTATATAATTCATTAAAAATTGTGCAAATTCCTCAGTTGCTCTCAGTTCTTCTAATTTACTGAAGTAGAAAATAATTTCTGAATATTCACAAATTTCCAAAAGTTTCCCAACAATGTAAAATAACTTCAGTAGGTTATCTATATAGTAAGCAATGACAAAAGGAAGAAATTAACATACTGGCATACTCATTTTATTTTTTTCTTCTGATCCAACTAATTCCAATATGAACTTCTTTCCTATAATAAATAAGCAACTTACTCTTTTATTTATTTTAACTTATATATTTTAATGTGGAAATATAAGGAACATCATTGTCATAAGGAATATTAACTCATGTGCAACATCTCAAGCTCTGGCCAAATTACTTTCCCTATCAGGGATAGTGGATCAGCAATGATATACAATAAACATTGAAGAAAAGAAGGATTAAGTTCTGAAAGTTATATGTCTTAGTTATATGGACATATTCATGACATCATCCAGTTAGGATCAACATGTATTTCATTATAGGCTATAGAAGTGATTAAGGATGAATTCTGGCACCAAGAAAATTACAGTATTCTAAATGTGTGGCATCATTTAACAATTTAGAATTCTACTATAGTATATTGTCAACTGAGTGGTATTTTTTAGCTAATTAGAAAGCTTTGATCCAAATTTTGATCTCTCTCTAGAACTTAATCAGCTCAATGGCAGTATTTAGGTTACTTGTATAATATGAGAGCATTCTTAAATGGTTTATGCTGTTCTTTGTAGGTGCTAGCCATTACCTACATTTATCTGATTACCTAAATTCTAATTTTCTCCATTATTCTGAAATATTTTATCTTCCTGAATTATCGCTCCACTTCCAGAGATGATGACTTTTCTTTCTTCTTAATAAAATAATAAGAAAATTTCAAAATAATACACTTAAATCTTACACTTCACCAACCTTCATTGTCATTTATGTGTTTCTTATTCTTTTCTTTCACAGTATAACAGGTAAATCTATAATGCCAATGTCTCCAACTATGCTATTTAAATATCTTCCCTCTCAATTCCTCAAAAAATCTCTGTATGATAATTAAACATTCTTTTTCCTATGTTTACTTATTTTTTATTACCACTGGTTACTATCATCAGCATTTGAATAATCTAGAACCACTATTATATTTAAACAAACCCACCATCCCCCCCAAAAAAATAATGTCTCCACATTCTCCTCAGAACGGCATCCTATTTGATTCCCCTTTATTGCCAAAAGACTCAACAGTTTTCTATATTTATCCTTTGCACTTTCTTATTTCACTATCCATGGCATCAGTCTTCTGTATCTATCCATCAACTTACAGTATTCTGACAATGCCTGAGAAATTTTCACTCTATAAGCTTCAAATTTTTTCCAAAATTATTCTTTTTAGCTTTTGATCTTCATGATGCAATGAAGAATCACAAGTCAGTGAAATTTAGAAGAGATTTATTAAAAATATATTTTAGAAATACAAAGAATGCCCCAAGAAGGCTAATGATTTCAGTGATGAGAGTTGTAACAGAGAGCTGTAACAACCACAACAAAACCACAAAAGGATCCCAGAAGTGGGAATGTCTGCATTATAATTGGGTCATGATGGGTGGTTCTAAAGGCATTCTCAGGTGATTGACATCTGAGGTTGTTTCGATTGACACTTGGCTGCTAGTGTGCCTAGTGTGCATGTGCTTACCCAGATTTCAGTAGGTTGTAATTAGATTCATGAACTTATAGGCATAAACAGAATTATAATGAAGGTTTAATTGTGGGCAAGTTAGGGTAGTACCTTCTGCTCAGGTGTCTGTAGCCAGATTAGGTCAGCTAAGATTATGACCCTCCTGTCCTTTGTCTCTGGGGATGCAATAGGGATTCTCTAACTACCAATAGGGTATTCTTTGGGCTGTCTCTGGGCCTAGTCCCTATTCCTTTGTTCTCCCTGTTGCTCATGTCTGACTAATTACATAACACTCTGATTTCAAGGGCTTATTATTTCCCCCACACCACACTCTCTATAAGACAGTGGTAAAGGAAAGAATTAGTCAGATTTCACAGAAGTAAAATTTGCTCTTTAGATCTTAATTAGGAATAATTAGTAAATCTAATAAAGGATTGGGTGAAATGTATTCTGGGAAAGTAGAACCAGATAATCATTAAACACAATCACACATTATACCTCCTTTTTATAACCTAGATAATGTGCCTTTTCACTGTAGACAAGAATAAGTATTTTCTTATCCTGAGAAGTTGTTCCTCTGGTATTTTAAAATTTACCCTGTCAGTGAACAGAGTAAAATTCCAGGGAAGTGAATTGACTGTCTACAATATATATTATGCCTTGCATTTTTTTTGGCAATACTTAGCTTTCTGTAATAAGTACGTCCTTTGCTTCTCCTGCTGAATGATTAGGATTACTCTTTAATTTTTTTTTCTCCTTGCTGAAATATCAGATTGTAAAATATAACAATTAAAAAAACATATTAAGTGAAATAAGTCATACAGAAATGGACAAATACCATATGATCTCACTTACATGGGGAACCTAAAGAACAATATAAATGAACAAACAAACAAAAAAGAAACAGACTCATAGATACAAAGGACAAACAGATGGTATCTGAATGCAAACAGGGCTTTGGGGCTGGGTGAAAAAGGTGAAGGGATTAAGAGTACAAATTAATAGTTATAAAATAGTCATGAGGATATAAAATACAGCATAAGGAATATAGCTGATATTACTGAAATAGTTATGTATAGTGCCAGGTTGATGCTAGACTAATTGGGGGGATTATTTCATAAATTGCATAATTAACCCCCATTCTATATGCCCGAAACTAATTAAAATAATATTAAATGTCATTATAATTGAAAAATATAAAATATAGTAACAGTAAAAAAAACAACAACAACAAAGAAATATTTCATTGGTTCATTAAATTAGTCTAACAAGAGTGAGTCTAAAATAGAAAGTTTCTTATCAATGCCACGTCTAGTAACAAGTCTAAATTTTTTTTCTGTCTCAGAAATCCATACATTTCTACACTCTTCTTTTTATGACCTTGTAGAGATTTTTGTCAACAAAAATAATAAAGAAACAATATGGAATACCATTATGAATTGTTTGGCACTTAATTTCTAAATTGACAAGGTTAGAATCTACTCTTGTATTTTTAAAAGTCTGGCTACATTTTATTTCAGACTTTGCTATTTCAAATGAAATGTGTTTTTGACCTTAACTAGAAGAAACGTTCAACAAAAAAATTGTGATTTTTTCTATTTTCTATTTGTATCATTATTATTTAGAATATTTGAAAATTTTATTTAAATTTATTGCCCTAGAAAATTTTGAGAATATTCAAATTCTGGTAATAATTATTTTATTATTGTATGGAATAAACACATTGCCAGCCACACCATAATTTCACCATAAAATAAGAGTGCTTATGAAATATATGTACTCTACTATTAGGGGAAATAATTACAATGCCAAGTGGGTGATAATATTTTTTAATGACACTCCCTGAAAGAGTATGAGAGCTGAGGTGCACAAAATTCCTTATATATTATTTGTAAATGCTCATATTTTTGTTCACAACAGACCAATATGTCAATCCACTGTTTATATATACACTTTACTTATCTTTATCTCATATCAAGAAAATAAAATTATTTTAGATTTAAGAAATGGAAAAAACTTGATGAAGAATTCCAGGTGGAGTTAATAGGCATATTTAAGAGAAACATTGATGAAGCCTTCTGAGGAAGAGGGAATTATTTTTACTGTACTGATCTGTATATAATAAGTAGAAAGAAACACAGATTACGGTCTGTCCCTGCTTAACCGATGGGGATACATTCTAAGAAATATGTCATTAGATGATTTCCTTGTTGTGTGAACATTGAGGGTACTTACAAAAACCTAGATGATATAGTCTACTATTCTAACTGTATGGCTATTATTTATATGTACTGGCTGAGCAGTAGGTTTCTTTAAGCTTCCATCACCACAAACACCAAGTAATTGTAGTGTAAACCCTGATACTTGGCTTTTCTTTTTGTAATGCAAGTGATTGACTTAAGCTTTGATTGCCAAGGCATTCACTTCAAAGAGGCATTCACTTCAAAGCTGGCTACCTGGAGTAAACACATTGTCAGCCATACCACTAGCTAAAGAACCAGGCTAACTCCCACATTGAAGAGCCTTTGTTTTAGAGATCTTGATTGACTTGGGTAACTGACCATTTGGGTAACATGTTTTCCCCTCTTCCCCCATTTTAAATCCCCAGTCTTATGTTTTAAATTCACTAATAAAGAGCCCAGGAAACCATAGACCCCTATAAAAGCAGAACCTCCAACCCATATGCCCTCTCCACCTGTGACCTCACTATGTGGCTCCTAGTGTGCCTTGCCAGAGGTACATGCCAGAGCCTGTAAATAATAAACTTTTTTCTTCGAAGTTTTCTAATGGTTATTGCTGACAGTTTCTTGCAACAATAATAAGAGCCGCGAGGATCTTTCAAGTTGTATCATTAGTTTAGAAAAGGGAGATGTCTGTGGGAAGCTCACTAGGGCACAGGTGAGTGCCCCAGCATTTCTAGCAGCAGTACTATCTTTAGACTGAAACCTACACAAAACAGTAATGCTTTGCACCACAACTTTACCGAAGCTAAGACGTCACCACGCATAGGAATTTTTTCAGCTCCATTATAATCTTAGGGGACCACTGTTGTATATGCAGTCTATTATTGACCAAAGTGTCATTATGCAGTGCATGGTAAATCTAATTCAGTTAACTTTTTTCATGTTAGGTAGCTAATTGGACATGAGTGACAAGGTGACCAAAGGAATGGGGGCCTAGCCTAGAGACCACCCAAAGAGCATCCCAATGGTAGTATAATTCTTTGTACGCACATGAACATTAGGCAGAGAGTTATATAGCTCAAGTGTCAATCAAAATGACTTCACTTGCCAATCACCTAGGAATGCCTTTGGAATCACCCATCATGGCCCAAATGTAATGCAGACATTCCCACTTCTGGGTTCTTTTGTCCCTTTTATTGTGGTGGTGGCTGTTATTACAGCGCTTTGTTGCAGCTCTCATCATTGAAACCACGTGCCTCCTTGGGTCATGCTTTGTCTTTCTGAAATATACCTTTAATAAATCTTTTCTAAATTTCACTGACCTGTGATTCTTCACTGTGTCAGTGAGGAAGAACAAAGGAAAAATGCTAACTGCACTTCTGCATTATTATCTCTCTCCCTGACCTCTGCCTTTGGGGTGACACTGAACTCCAATTGGCCCCAGCTTTATAGTACATGTTCAAATGTAGCTCAGCCAACATTTTTACAGATAAGAAGCCCGTGAACTGTGACTTACAGAGGTTAGGTTATCTGACAAAAGTCTAATAGTAAATTATGGACAGCATTATGACCAAATTTAAATTCTCTGACTTGCCATCCAGTATCTGTTCACTATGTCATGCTGATTTCCTATATAATAAAACATATTATATTTTAATTTACTAATAAAGCACACTTTATATTAAGCTAAAATAATTATATTTTCATTTACATAATATTATAGATTTAAAAATACTACATTTAGGTAGTTGAAACAGATATTTGCCATTTTCAGATAAATTTTCTGATTAATTTTAAATATTTGAAACATCGATAAAAGTGAAATGAAAAAATGTGAAAATGTATATCTTCTCATTCTTGAAAAGGAAAAAAAAATTGTTTTCTTCATTTATTGGACACATAATACTGTCCAAGGCACACAAAAATATAAAGCCAGAGAGATAGGTGTGATTTATACCATGCCTGGTTTTGTGAATTACATTAGAAAGATAAAAATTTTCCTAAAAACCATTAGGTGCCATTTTATGTATAATAAAGATCAGCATTGCAATTTAAATGATTACTCAGGTAAGTGCAAAAGGAAGTGTATTGGACCAAAGTTAATAACAAGAAAATAAGTGGAATTAGCAGTCAGAGAATTAACATGGAAATTTATAAAGTTGTCATGTGTGAATGACAAGGGATGACAGTGGAAACAGAGAAAAAAGGGTCCAAGAGATACTAAACATGCTGCTCCAATGACTAAAGTAGAAAATGAGAAGAAAAAAATCATCAAGATGAATCTTTGATGTCTGGATTTTACTATGTGAATAGTAGTACATTTAGATATAGAGAAAATAAAGGATAATTAAGATTAATTAGAAGTAAAAATAAATTTAATTGTAGACATCAAACTTAAGCTTTATGCAAGTCATTTAAATGTTGATAACAAGTAAATAGAATTTAGAAACACGGACCTAGTTTTGGAAATCACCAGCATATAAGTGGTGGCAGAAATTCTGGATGTAGATGAGATCTAGGATTTATATATAAATCATGAAAAATGTAAAGCTGAGGATGAAGCTCTGCTCAACATTTACTTTTAAGGGTCAAGCTCAGGAATGTTAACTTGAAAGTGAAAGTAATTTAAATAGGGATAAAATCAAGGGAGACTAGTGATGTGGGGAATATTTCCAAACATTAGGTGGAGCTCAGAGTTCCTCTTTATTAATATATTTCCATTACAATGGGTCAAGTTAAAGGGAAATGTTGTTTTTCTGCACAAGATATGGGCATGGTCTCCTTTTTAAGATTTGTTTCTTTTAAAATTTTTTCCCCCCAGGAATATGGTCTTAGGGCCAAAATGCTATCTTTAGCCAAGAAGGGTTTGGTGTATATAATACCCCATTATATCATTATAATATAACACTTTGTTTATATTGTTATATTGTTTATATTTGTTGTTTAATTATTAAATATTATATATTATGTATACTACATTATGTATATATTTTATATAATGTGTATATTATTTATATTTGTATATATTGTTATGAGTACAATTGTATTGTTATAGAAAAACCATGCATAATAAGTAAAATGATTTTAAGGGGAACAACCAAAGGACCTGTGGCAGAGATGGCCTTTGATGAAATATTTGAGGATCCCCTGAGATTGGATATAGATTCAACAGGTTGTGGAAATAACCACAAGAGGAAGGGGTCTTCCTCTCCTAGAAAATTAATCTTGCATAGTAATAAACAATTTCAGCTCTTTATAGGATAGAGGTTTTTGTCAGCTCAAGGAAATTTGGTTCATTTTGAATATGCTTATGATAGATTAGTAATTTGTATTTCTGGTGTCAGTAAAACTTACTCATGAGCGAAGTTGGAATAAAGCATATTATGTATTAGTGATGACTTCTGGGGTACTACTAGACAAAGCTGAATATAAAATGAAACTAAAAAAATTAATGACTAAGTAAAATGTTAATACATATATTAAGTGGAAAGTAATGTACTTCATATTACATAAAATTCTAATTCAAATGTGTCTTAATTATATAAGTTGTTCAATTACTGTTTATCTTATCACGGGGAATTGTGACACTTTAAATTATTATTTTATAAATGATAAAGCTTCAATAATTATTTGTAATTTGTATATTTATGTCAAATAAATTAATTGACTAATAAGTAACAGTGTAAATTTAATAAAACCACTTAATAAAATTGTTATCAATGTAAATTTAGGTCACGTTTAACTTGAGTCAATTATCTCTGTGCACATATCAATGTTTATTAAGAACAAGATCTAGAATATTAAAAATAGGAGTAGAAAAACACTAATAATAGTCTTTTAGTCACTTTTTAAATGTTATTGTTTGTGTGCAGTGTTTATAAAATGGACATCTGAAAGATGGTGCTTAGGAAACACAGATATTTGAAAAAAACTAGTTTACCTATACTATTATGTTTATTAAGTACTAGGCTTATATAACTGAAGAACACTGAAGTTAAGTCAGTTTTCCTGTTATTCTCAAAGAACAGTATTACAGAAAAAAGAATAGGCTGTATTCCAACTGCGAATATAATATTACTAACAAAGAATAAGTGTGTTCCACAGTTCAAGGACATACTTATTTAGTTCTTCTTAGTTAATAAGAACAATTTCACAAAATCTTCAAAACTTGCTATAAGATTTTCAATTCGACAGTGTAAAGTAAATATTAAAATACTTCTGAAGCTGGTGGTTAAAGAGACTTATTAACAGGAAATTCAACAATAATATTTACTTTCTCAGCAGTGGAAACAAGGCAGCATAGTTAATTTCACTCCATTAATAGTATTTATGATTCAATATTATGTTATGACAACTTTGGAGATACCATAAAATCATATTTGCTTAAGAAAGGTGAACAAATAATTTTGCTACCTGAAATTATATTATAGCATATTATGTCATATAATATTATTTCATTTTGTGATGTTATATAACATCATGTTATAAAATAAGTTTATTGCTTCCTTTAATTATTTCTGTAACCAACCCCAAATTAAGTGGCATAAAACAATGATTTTATTATTTTTATACTCTGGTTTGTCAGAAATTTGAGCAGGGATTTTCTGGGTAGTTATAATTCATGAGTTATTACCTTGGTTTCTCAATCAGCCTCATTCAACTGGTTACTGAGCTGGTCTGAAACATCCCAGACGGCATGACTCTTATATCTGGTGTTTCAGTATTCCTCCATATGGTCTCTCCATGTGGCTAGGTTGGGCTTCCTAACACTGTTGTGATCTCAGCATAGCTGAACTTCTTATATGACAACTGTCTTCATGAATGAAAATGGCAGTGTAAGATTTTTAAAGGGCGATCCTGGAACGGGCACAGTACCACTTCTGCTGTATTCTGTTAGCCGAAAGGTGTCAAAGGATACTCAAATGCATGCAATTCAATCTTAATTAAAAACAAAAAAACAAAACAAAATAAAACACTGAATGATTTGATTTCTGCCTATCTCTTCTTGTGATTCTTTCCCACTAAATTGTGGAAATGTCCTTTTATTATTTCTCCAAAATAGAGCTTTTGCCATATAGTACCGTCATGCTTTATCTTTCACTTAGATTGCTCCTGTGTTACACCTACATAAAGGTTACTGTTTATTTTTCAAAGCTTAGCACAAATGTCACCTGTAAATTATCATCTTTGACCACTTATTTTAGTAGATATCTCAATCAGTTCTTGATTATCTTCTATTTATAATTTTCTTTATTATTTATAACTATCTGCATATAAGCATACACAAATATATATTTTAGTTATTTGTCCAATTGTTTACCTTTATTTTTCTCCTCAGTCAGAATATACATTCTATAAGGGAACAGCATTTAGTGTTCTATAATTTGTTGTTTATAACATAAGTAGCATACTATTGTGGCATATGGTATTTGCTTAATATTTGTTGAACAAATGACAAGAAAACATCTTAATAATTTAATGCTAAATGAAAAATAGACAACTGAAGGAGTGGAATGAACATTGTGTGTGCGTGTGTGTGCATGTGCATGTGAGTGTTTGTAGAGAAAGTCTGGAAGAAAATTCATCAGAATATTATTCTTACTTTTTACCTTTAGGTGATGGTATTAATGATAAATTTTGTAATTTCTAGTTTTTATTTTTTTTAAAGAACTAAAGTATAGATGCTTATATGAAACATGTTATAGTATGGCAATTTTTAAAATTAAATTTAAAAATTTATTTCGAAATGTAGATTCATCGGTAATCATAAAAAAAACACATAGAGACACTTTGTATAAATTACTTAATTTTCCCCATATCAACACTTTGCAAAACTATAATACAGTATCACAGCCAAGGTATTAACAGATATAGTCAAGACATAGCATTTCCATCACCACAAAGATCCTTCCATTGCACTTTTGTAGCCACGCCCTCTTCACTTCAGCCCTTACCCAGTCCTTAACTCTTGGCTACTAGTAATCTATTTTCTATTTTCAGAATCTTATCATTTCAAGAACTTAATATAAGTGAAGGTATACAGCATATAAACTTTCGAAACTGGCTTATTTTCACTCAGTACAATTGCCTGGAGATTCTTCCAAGTTGTTGTGTGTAACAATGATTTGTTGTTGTTGTTGTGTTTTACTGCTATGGTGTGATATAACACAGTTTGTTCAAATGTTCACCCATTGAAGGACATTTGGGTTGCTTCAGGGTTTTGTGTATTACAAACAATTTCAATGGAAATTACTGTATAGTATGTGAATATATGTTTTCATATCTCTGGGATAAATACCCAAGAATGTAATCGCTGGGTTATATTGCTATTTGTTTAGTTCAGTTTTTTTTTTTTTTTTTTTTTAGAAACTGCCAAACTATTTTCCACAGTGCTGTACCATTTTAACATTCTCACCAGTAATAGTTAAGTATTAAATTTCTTCATTCTAGCCAGCATTTTGTGTGACTACCACTTTTTATTTTAGCCATTTAGATAGATATGTGGCTTTAATTTGCACTCCCTTAATAGCTAAGGATATTGAACATTTTGTCATGTGCTTATTTTGTCATCTGTATATCCTCCTTGGTGAAATGTGTGTTCTTTTTGTTGTTGTTGTTTATTTTCTAATTGATTTTTTTATTTTACTGTTGAGTTTTGAGATTTTACATATTCTAGATACTAGATCTTTGTCAGAATGTGATTTCCAAATATTTTCTCTCAGTTTGTAACTATCGTTTTCATCTCTTATATAACAGCAATTTTAAAAACATAATTAAAATTTAATATAATTTTTCTCATTAAAAAATTTTCTTATACGATTAGAAATTTTGTTTCATATTACTCTCATACTTTAGATATTTTGAGTGCCAGATGAGTCTGAATTGGAAATTTCCATGGCTTGTTTTCATATAAAACTTCTATTTATCTAAAACATACAAGTAACTTATATTATGGCTTTATGTAAATTAAAGCTAATTAGGTTTGATCAAATATCAGTTTTCTTTAGAAATGCATTCAAATAATTGTATAAACCATCAAGAAAGTTAATACCCACATTGCTTTCGGCATAATATTCCTTCTTCTGCTATTTAGTAAAAATAGATCATACAAATGTAAAATTTGTGCTGTTCTGCTGACAGCAAAACTTAACGAAAGCCCCTATGCTATTAAGCTAAAGTTAAAAGAGTAGAACTAAAGAAATTTCTCTATTGTAAGAGAAATGTGAGCTTTGCAGAAAGTAAATTGGTTAGGAGAAATTCAATGAGGTGCCATCTAAAATGAGTAGATAAAGTAAAGAGAGTGCTTTGCAGAACCTGTGAGAAAGCAATTTAGATATTCCTGGTGATAGCTCAAATGCCTGGATGCCTAGAAGTAATCTAAATCTGAAACTACTTGAAAGGTATTGAACAGGAACACTGCTTATATCATTTTTGTGTTTATCTTTGCTTGTTGATCTGCCATCACTGTTAACCATTCATTATTTATTGTATCATTCCATTAAAAAGAGTGGAAAAACAAAGACTTAAAACTCCAAAGTCCAAAGTGGCTTCCATGTATTAGAAGTTTCTCTCTATACCTAGTATTCATGAGCACAACTCAATTTGCTATTCTGTTCCAAATGAAACTACAAACATTTTTAAAAATTACTTTTATGTCAATATTCATATACTTTTGATATTAAGTATCTCTTGACTATCCAAAAGTTAAATTTCTATATTTAAATAAGTCTTTGGTAAATTATGTATATTTTGGTCTATATATATGAAATATAGGCTATATATACACATACATATATGTATGTGTGTGTGTGTGTATAGACATTCTTATGTGTGAATCCATAAATCCTCCTCATCATTATTTATTATTTACTATCATTAGGAAGTCTGTTAAACCATTTATATGTATTATCTCATTTAATCCCTAAAAACATCTAATGAGATGGATACGATCAACATCATTTTAAAAGTGAGAAATGGGACTCAATGATCACTGAGGTTGTCCGAACTTTGAACTAGTAATGGACAAAGGTAGTATTTGAATCCAGTTATCCTTGGGCTGAAAGCCAAATCATTTATAATTTAAATGTTAAAAATAAAATCATAAACATTTTAGAAAAAATGCTTTTGCATAGCTCCTTTGAGATAGAGCTATGCAAAAATCAAGGATAGAGGTTTGTTTGTTTGTTTGTTTGTTTGTTTGTTTATGGTGACATTGGTTAAGGAAATTCAATAAGTTTCAGCTGTACACTTTAACAGTAAGGTATATATATATTTACGCTGTGTGTTCACCTCCCATAGTTAGATTTATTTCTCTCACCACATATTTGATCCCCTTTACCCCGTCTATTTTTTTTTTAATTAAGGAACTAGTAATTTATAGAAACTGTGCAGGATTTCATTGATTTGGAGCCTAGAACTAAACAGAGTGACCAAATTATTTTTAGATTATCTTCAGTATAACGTGTTTTGTTTTATTTGTTTTATGGATATGGGATATAATGTACATACTTATTTATAATAAATTCAGGACTGTCTCAATACTGTTTTTACATGTAAACAATTGAATAGGCTTGTGCTTTAAAATGACAAAGTCATGCAAACCCAGTATAAGAACAAATTGATGCACTTTTCCCAAATTAAAAACATTTAAAGTAAAAATGCCTTTCAACTCAGGAATTTCCTTCCAGAAATTTATATTAAGATTTGAACATATGAACCATGATTTATTAATTAAGATATTCATATTGACAGTGTCAATATTATCCAAATATTGGACACAACTTTCATATATCACTCTCAAAAAGATGGGTTAAATAAATTTTGGCATATTCTTTAAGTCAAATAAAATGTATAGCTTCAAATTATGGTTTCTCTTTAATGGAAATTGGCCACTAAATATAAAGAAGTAAAGAAATTATCAAAACATGTTGATCACAGTTTTGAAATGTTTATATATCAGTATAGATATGAAAGCCTGTACAACAAATGGCAACCATAATTAACACTGGATAATCATTTTCTAGTTATTTTACATTGAATACTTAGTTTATTTCTTAAATATAAAATAATGTAAAATCTATTCCAAAAATATTCTATTAGAAGCGTGACAATAGATTGAAATAATGCAAAATTAGAATACCAAATCTTGATAAAATTAAAGCTAAATTTTTATTCCCAACAGTTTATAGAATGAAACCTATATTTTCAAGTATTCTTCATTTTATTCTATTTTATTTAAACTTAATTTATTACTAGTTTCCAGTATACACTACATTGGTTAGACATTTATATAGCTTATAAAATGATCCCCCTAATTGCTTTTTCTCTCCTCTGGCTCTCCACCTAGCTATTACATTAATGTTAACTGCATTCCCTATTGCAAGCTTCCCATCCCTGTGACCATGTATCAAGTACTAATTTGTACTTCTTTAACCTTTCATCCCTCAAACTCTATATCCAATAGTAAAATATATCTATTGGGTAATTTGCTTTGGATAGTAATTTTTAAATATCATTCCAGTCATTCTTTTTTATTTATTCCTTTGCCACTATTTTAGGTTAATGTTCTTAAAGGGGAGAAAGCAGGAAGAGGGAGGTATTTGCCCCTGGAGGACATGTGACAAAGAATGAATACATTATTGATTATCAAAACTGGGGTATAAATAATACTAGCATCTAGTGAGTAATAGCCCTGGATGCTGCTAACCATCCTACAATGCACAGGACAGCTCCCCACAGCAAATAATTATCCAATCCAAAATATCAGTTACAAATTCTGCCATAGAGCAAGCCAACATTAACCGTCTTCTAGATAACTGCAACAACCTGATAACTTCTTTCTCCAGCAATCTTGCTCCCATTTACATCATTTTCTAAAATGATGAACATAATCTCTTTACAACTGAAAATGAACCTGTATTTTGTACTTACGACTTCAATTGTTCCTGATCACAAGATCGGAAAAGGCTTACAAAATTTTTCATAATTTGTTCATTATTAACTCTAGATTCTTTTTTCATTTTTTTTTCCTTTGTCATACTATGCTTCAGCACTACTGAAGTACTTTTTTTCTTTGAAAATTTATCCTATCTCTTAGCTGCCTGGCTTCCAATATTTTAACGTGTACCCTTAGCCTGATGCTATGACACTCAAGTGTCAAGTCTTGTTTCTTTAGGACAGGTTCCTACCTCTGAGTAAAAATGGAATGTAATCAAAGATAAGCATAATAATCATGGTATAAGTAGAGTTTCTGAGAGAACAGGTCAGGCTGTTTTGAAACCTAAAACTTAGTTAATTTTCTACTTTAGATGTTTCATATTTGACTTCATTGTTATTGTTATCGTTACTGCTTTATTTAACATACTATAAGAATCTTGAACACAAGATTTTCTCCCCATATTTTGAAGGCAAGGTGTACTTCCCTTCATTTGCAGACTCACTGGGGATCAGTGTGGGTGCCAACCTGTAAATATATGCTGAGAGTCATGTGAATATTGGATATCATTTCATCTACTTAGTAGCCAGGAACTCATAAAATAATACAGAAGAAGGTGGCAGGTATTGAGAAACCTGGGAATTCCTCCTGCCAAACTTAGAGCCAGAGGGAAAAATCAATGGGAATAAAATTTCTGGTGATATTAACTGGCATAGAAGGTAGGGAATGGCATTCTTTTTCTTACCTTGTTCAACTTTAAGATGCTAGCTTGTGAAACCAGTACCGTAAATATCAATGTTTCTGTTTAAATTTTAAAGTCTTTTTATAACAAAGAAAAATAAATTATTTTACCAATATAAAAGATAGTATTTTGTTAATAAGAATTATATTGGCTACACAAATACAACCCACATTTTTCTTAAACATCTCACTTCTCAATTTTTGACACTGTGGCCCAATTTGGCTTTGGTTATTTCTAAATTCTCTTACCCAGTCTATGAAGTAACTTCATAGCAGATTGGCTTTATTATTTTTTCTTTTATGACACTATGGAAATAAAGATCATGTAAATATGCATCAGCAGTTTCCATGCCGATTTTTAAATAATTATTATTTTCATGTTTAATTCCAAAAGAAAGAAAGCTCAAATAGATTTTTGTTCTTGATAAAAGACTTCCCATGTAGAAAATTTAAATTTCTATGATTCTGCTGCTTCTTTCAGTTATCCACAGTAAAAATAGTTCCTTTTAAAGGGGAGAAAAATGAACTTTTATCATATTGATATACTGAAAAGCAGAAATGAAATGAGTTCAAGTTTGATAAAGTTGTTTTCAGAAAATGTATAACTTTGATTTTTCTAAACACTGTAACCATGTATCTTTAAATAATTGTGCTTAAATCTTCTACTTTTTAAAATTATTCCCCAGATAAAATTAGACACTTCAAAGTATTTCCAACATCCACAGAAGCATTATTTCTCACTTATAAAACTCAAGTACTTGTATCTTTTCCTTTGTTTTATTGTCTTTTACAGAAGAATAGAGATAGTAGCTTTGAGAAGAAAAGAGCAATTAGATATATGTTATGTGCAGCAGAATCATTTAAAATTGCATCTCTGCCTGTCTTTTAAAATTTGTCAAGTAAAAAATAGCAAACTTCATTCTAACTTAATCTTAAGAGCAAATTTATTCAATGATATTAAAAATCAATTTTTTAAAGTTGTGTGCCCTTGCACTGTGGAATTACAAAAAAAAATAATGTATTGACAGAAATTATTACCAAAAAAGATGAACATGGTAGTTTCAATCTTAGATATGATACAGAGGAAAGGAAATATCTAGGAAATTTAGATATCAGATATTCTTTTATTCTTTTATATAATAGATATTGAGGATAGGAAAAAAGACAAGATATAATTCTCATCGTGAAGGAGTTCATATATCATGGTGAAGAAAATGTCAATTTTTAAAAACTGACACAAAGTGTGAGTATGCTAAATTTTATAGTGAAAGTTTTTACAAAAGATTGTGAACTGTAGTTTAAAGAGCTATTCTATTAGGATGGGAAAAGAGAGATGGTATTGAAGAAACCCTATTAGGCAAGATAGAATTCAAGCTGGAACTTAGAAGAGGTGGTACCTTTATGGAGGTAATATCTGCAGAGTTTAAGCATTAACGGTGGCAGAAAAGTAGTGGAAATCCAAAGAGGAATTAATGAGAAGCATAGGGTATATTGTAGGTGGAAATGTGTTGGTGGGGCAGAAGTTTATTTGAAATCATGTTTAAATGGGTTTTAGGGCCATATAAATAATTTTAGAGCTTATTGTATGATGAGTGCTTTCTTACTTTCTTAAGTTGAGTGTGGAATGACTGTTTTAGAAATTAATTTTTGTAAGGTACAGGGGAGGGGAAATTGGATGGTAGGAGGATACCGGGCAGAGAGGCTAAAATCAAGCATAGCAATTAGGAGCCAGTCACTATTATTTAGGCCAGAGATAAGAGAGAGACTGCCTGGAAGCACTAGTGATAATAATAAAATGAGGACATATTTGGAAAACAGAATAAACAAAACATAAGAGTCTGTCGATGCATGAGACAGATGAGTGAAAGAAAGAAAGGAATCAAGAATAGAACTAAGTAGTCCAGTTTGTCTGACAGACATCTGGTCCTAGGGTACTATATATTCAATTTATCTCAGCTACTTCCATGGAAAAAATTGCGTGGCTTTACCTTCTTTACAAACAATTTAACTCCTCCTTCTTCTGGGTTATGTCTACACTTTTAGATGCTTCCTTGTCCTAATCACATGTACTGCATTCGTTTACATTTCTCCCAGGAGGGATAGAGGTAAGAATAAACTAAAAAAAGCAAATCACTGAAGGAGTTAAAGTGAAATTATCTAAACTATTATCAAGTAAAATACTACTATCGAGGCTGCTGTATTAGAAAGTAAATAAAGACTAAATTTACATATGATATTCAGTTTCTTATTCCATGTCATAGAAACTAGAATCAACTATTGGAATTTTATTTTTCATACAGCATGTTGTAGCTATGAAAAAAATTTTTTCAACGCTATCAGTTAAATATTCAGAGATTAAACTAGAGATTAAACTGTCATGAAACAATTTTATATTTCCTCCTGCCTCAGATATGTTAATATCTTTACTATTTAAGTATAATCTCTTTTATTTAATCATGAAACAAGTCTTAAAAAGTAATGTTTATATATATGATTATAAAAGTAATACATGCATAATATATTTTTAAAAAAATTGAAAGATAAATAAAAATAGAATTCAAGATGTAATTCAACCACAATAAATAGCTATTATTATATATATACTTATTTATTGATCAATTATTGAGAAAATTTGTTGATTGTCTAGGACACATGTCAACAAAATACTGGGGGTTTTTTTTGTTTTTTGTTTTTTTAGATTCTACATGTATACAACAAGGTATATATCATAGAGGCTGTTTATATTAAAATGATTTGTTAGATTCTATACCTGGCTTTATTTGTGGGTAATATTTATAACATATACAGATAAGAAATGAAGATCCACACTTAAAATGTGAAAAATGGAAATATTTCAAAACTCTAATTTGAAAGTTAATAGCATGCCAGTTCAACATCATATAAAAACATTTAAGATTTTTGATATCTAGATTTGAAAAAATAAAAGACCTAAAAATGTATATGTGCAATTTCCAAACTGTTCTGATAAAATGGGAAAATTGCCATTGAAACTTATAGTCAAGGATTGGTTCCCTGGAAAGAGGATCTCATAATTAAGACAAGTTATTTTCTCTTTAACAAGCTGAGCAAAATACAGCGCTATATTTAGAAACATAATATTTCATTGTTATTAATTACATAAATTCAGAATATATAACATTATATTTTTAGCAATTGTATTAAAATCATTAGTAATGTTGAAAATCATTAACTTTTTGTAGCAATTCTATTAAAAATTATTAGAGTTGAATTGTTGGATAAATAAGCAAAAATATAATCTTTTATTAGTTCATGAACAAAAAGTATAATGTACAATATTTTATCCCCCTCGCTTGTTTTTCTTTGTACTCAACTTTGAGCTAATTGAATTTTTCAAGTGTTGAATTATATTATTTATATTATACTTAGTTATCAAATTAAATTTAATTGTACAGATATTATTATTTTATTTTTATTAATTTTAAACTCCTATTTACTATTTCTATTAAACTAATAGCAATGTTAACAGTATTAACAAGTAAAATGTAAGAAATGACAGGTATTAGAAAGACTGGTTTTAAAAAAATTGGTGTGGGGAGAGAAAAATGCCTTTGCCATAAACTTTCTAAATAGAACTTACCATCTTGTGCTTTAATTAAATTGTGAATTCATTTTACCTTTGAGTATTAAATATTAACAGCTGGTGAGTTGTTGGATTAGCAGAGTTGTATATGGGGGATGGAGAGGGAAGTTAGCCATTTTTTTCATAATGTCTCATTAATTTTCAATACTTTTTTAGGTTACTTAACACACATAAACATATATGTGCACATACCATATACTCTTATACTTTTCTTTATGTATAGATATAAATTTTGAAATTGTCCAGACTTCTACCTCCTGTAGAAATTGTCCAATAGTTTCTGGGACCTCCTTGAGGTTTTAATTAACACACTACTCTATCTTCATAACTGCATAGGGAGGTTTTGTTGGTGTTCCAGCTGACCAATTTATTGAAACCAGGACAAAACCCAAGTTTCTCTTTAATTATATGTGGCATTGCTAAAACCCTAAGAAATGGGGCTGTCCGGTAATTTTGCTGTATTATGAACCTGTTACAAGGTGAAATAATGAATTTAGGAATTCATTGAGTTACAGTCCTGGGATGAAATTTAATGCCTATTTCATTAATCTCTCTGCCTTAATCCTAGGACGTAAGGTAATCTTAAGAAGATAGACGTCTTGTTTTTGTATTTAAGGAATCGGAACCTGCAATCTTATTTGTAACCCAAGTCTCACATCTCCCTATAATCTTAGCCAGTTTTTCAAGCATCTTACAAGGTTTAGCCAAATTACTACTTGTTACTTCTCATTGAAAATGAATCGAACTTTCAATCATGTAAAATCCTGAAAATTTAATATCTATTACCAGAATAAAAGATAATGTGTTTATTATTTTTTTTCTTATAGTCTTGCTATTTAAACTCATATTTGTGATTCATCCTGCTGGTGAAAATCCTTTGATTCTCTCCTTAACACTGTGTTTTAACAAAAGCCTCTTTTTTATTGCAGTGGAGAAGTGTAGGAATAATCTAGGTTGCATCATAGTGCTAGCATAGTCTTTTAAAGGGGTTTTTATTTTACTTTTTGAAAGTACTTAGGTCTGTTAAAAACATACCTCCATTATTTCTGCTGAAGGAACACACACCATGACACATGTAAAAAAAATTACCTTTTGTGAAATAGATTTTAGTGGTATCATTGGCTTCTCAGGACATGGAAATTAAAGTGTGTAGAAAAATGCATTAAGTCTTAGAACATATAACTAAAATAATAGTAACAACAAAAACAACAAATAATGAACTGAAATCAGATGAATTAAAGTTATGGCTTCAAATATATGTGGCATCAGCACAGTTACTTCCTCCCACACCATTTAATATGGATTAAAAAGTTGAATTGGATAAGTGAGAAGACTGAGATGCTTTAAACTTTCATGAAGGAAACAAGCCACTTGAATTTGTGTTGTTGTTTGTTTTAACCAGTGTTTGCTGTCATGTTTTTCGGTTTTACCTATAACTCTAGAACATTGCATAGAAGGGACCTTTCAGAGAAGTCGGAAATAAAGATGGAGACTCACTAATTACTGAAAGAAAATTGGACACAAGCTCTGCTTCCCTGCCTATTCATAAGAAAGTAGCCATACTGACACAGGTGAGGCAACAAATGGAGAGTCCAATGTTGGTAAGAATTTTCTTTTACAGAAAGGAGAAGAAATTGTTTATGTACATATATGAATAGCATAGTAAATTCTGAGAGGAGGGGTAGAAATCAATGTTTCTAAAAAAATTAAGCCTCTCAGCCAAGGTAAGACCCTAACTTGTATGGATGATATTACCAAGAATTGCACCAGCCACCACATGGATGTTAAATTTCTACATCTCTGGATAAATAATTGAAAATATGTGATTTGGGATATCTCTATTACATTTCTATATTTTTAATAAGTTCACTGAAAATGTGTAATTTGGTTTATATATATATATTATATATATTATATATATATAATTTGGAATTTGGGATATGTCTATATATATATAATTTGGGATTTGGGCTATGTATATACACACCTATATATATGATTTGGGATATATATATTAAACTATATATATATTAAACTATATATATACATACATATATATACGTATATATACATATATACATATACATATATATGTATATGTATGTATGTATGTATAAACCAGTCTATAGTACAACAATCCACATATGCCAAATGAGAATCTATGTAGTTGTGCACACATATTGCATATCAAGTCAATAATATTATAATACAGAAGATGTAAAATGAACATCTTATCATTAGAAAATTTATGCCAGCCATGTGTGATGTGTATGTGTGTGTGTATGTACTTAAAACTGTGTACTTAAAACTAAAATCCAGTGTTTTAAGTACAGAATCATTTGATGTGATAAACTATGTGTGACAGATTTGTGAATTCCTTGGAGGAATAGTGTATTTTTTTTTTTTCATCATAATGAGTTATTTTATAATATCAGCTATTTTTCTTTTGGTTCGATTTTCACTTTTTAAAATTCCATTGAAATAGTTCAGCCTATTTAGATGATACCTTTGATGTTAGTAGGTGGTGAATTTAATAAATACTATGAAGGTGAAAGAAAGTAATGTAGCTATTATATCGAATGACTTTATAAAACTGCAACAATATTTAAAATTATAATTGCCAGTATTTATATTACATTGTCTTGGATGGTTTAGTTATGAATTCACTTAATTCTAACTACAAACATTTTGAAAGAGGTCATCAAGAGCACATGACCCCTGGTTGACCTGCGAGTTAGAACAGGGTAATCAGATGCTCCTAACCCCTCCCAAGTCCTTAGAATATATGTTTGACAACCATTATCACAGCCAAAACTGTTTTAAGTACTCAGACTTGAGAGAGCAATGTGTTTTTCTGACCATCCGGACAGTATGCTGGCTGAACCTAGTTAGAGCCATTAAACTTTTAAGATTCTGGAAGCTGGGTGTAGAGATTTACTCATCGTGGAATTGCTCAAGAAAAACCTCCTATGTAAGTTCCCTTTCTTATTAAAATTGCCACCTACCAATCTGGAGTGTAGTCACCTCTTTCTTAGGCCTTTCTTCTGTGTATGGTGGCTAGTTTACAAACCAATATTTCCTATATGATGTGTACTATGATTATCTCCATTTTACAGATGAGGAGACTTGCTCTGTGAAATTAAGTACTCTCATTCCATGGACAAAAAAAAAAAAAAAAGAAAGAAAAAAAAAAAGATATTGAGGCCAATATCTAAGCAGTTTGCCTGTGATATCTATTTTTTTAAGCTACTACGTAATAATTTATCACCACTGGTGAAAAATCATTCCACTGCATAGACTGGAGACACTACAGTTATATGATATTTAATCTAAATTAGGTATTTGACCTTTCCAGGAATGTATTGATAAAGAAATTTTATTTCTCCTGTACCTTTCTTTTAAACCTATTGTATTTGGCATTTTCTCCCAGTCCATTGGATGATATCTGGGGCAGGATCTATGATGTTTCTGTTCACTCTCTGGGGTAATAAAACATTCTCTGGTCACTTTAGTCACAATTAAGTTTTATTTTTGTATGACATGGTTTAGGACATGCTACTTCAATATAGAGCACCTTGGCATACTGAATATTTATGCTGAAGAAATTTGAGGACTCCTTGATCTACTCTGTCTCCCCAAATTAGGTCGTAAGACCCTCATATGAGAGGTGCCTGCCCCATACTCAGAGGAAAGAAGCATCCTGTTTCCCAAGACTCAAGGATGCCCAGAGAAATTCAAATGAACATATCTTGCTAAGTTTCCTCCAGTTGATCACCTTAGCTCATATCTTTTTGTCCTATCCCATTTTCCCTACAACTTTCCACTCTTCATCAAATCTCTAAAGGAGCTTTCATATGACTGTCAGCTGATTTCTTAACAGATATTTTGCAGCCCAGAAGGGCTTGACATAAAATATTCAAAGTGATGAATACCC
The DNA here is from genome assembly GCA_003508835.1 of Eonycteris spelaea. NCBI lineage: Eukaryota > Metazoa > Chordata > Mammalia > Chiroptera > Pteropodidae > Eonycteris > Eonycteris spelaea. The sequence goes on along the minus strand of PUFA01000360.1, from coordinate 334,306 downwards.
AGGACATAAAACCATGATTACTCTACCCAACCAAGCTATTATTTAGAATCGAAGGACAGATCAAAAGCTTTCCAGACAAGAAAAAACTAAAGGAGTTCATCAACACAAAACCAGTACTATAAGAAATGTTAGAGAGACTTCTTTAAAAAGAAGAAAAAGAAAAGATTAAAAATATGAATAATAAAATGGCAGTAACAACATATTTATCAACAATTACTTTAAATATAAATGGATTAAAGGTTCCAGTTAAAAGATATGTGGCTGAATGGATAAGAAAACGAGACCTTTAGGTATGTTGCCTATATGAGACTCACTTCAGATAGAAAGACAAACACAAACTAAAAGTAAAGGGTTAGGAAAAGATATTTTATGAAAATGGAAACAGAAAAAGCTAACCTAGTAATACTGGTACTGGACAAAATACACATTAGACCAAATGTTATAACAGAAGACCAAAAAAGACTTATCTGACTTATGTGTATTTATCTAAACAAACTCAAATCACTACTTTAAAGGGACATACATGTAAATTCATGTGTTTCCTGCAGCATTATTTATAATAGTCAAGGTAGGGAGGTTACTTGGGTGTTCATCAATGAATGAATGGATAAAGGAGAGGTGATACATGTGCACAGTGAAATATTACTCAGCCATAAAAAATAAAGAAATCTTGCCATCTGTAGCAATATGGATAGACTTAGAAGGCATTGTGCTGAGTGGAGTGTCAAATGGAAAAGGTATTGTGCTGAGTGGAATCTCAGAGAAAGACAAATGTCATATAATTTCACGTACATGTGGAATCTAAAGAACAAAATAAACTAAACAGAAACAAACTCATAGATACAGAGAACATTTTAATGGTTGCCAGATGGAAGACCAGTTGCAGGAGTGAGTGAAAATGGTTGAAGGGTTAAGAAGTACTAATTGATAGTTACAAAATAGTCATGGGGATGTAAAGTATAGCATAAGGAATATAGTCAAGAATATTGTAATAACTGATGTCAGATGGGTACTAGATTTATCTGGATGATCACTTCTAAGTTATATAAATGTCTAATCACCATGTTGTATACCTGAAATTAATATAATATTGTATGCCATCTGTAATTGAAAGAATATGTTAAAACAATTGTAGTGAATGCTCATGTATACACACCTGGAATATACCACAAAACTTTTGCTGTTCCTGCTCCATTAGATGTCCACCTCCTTATCCATACCTCTATCCATCCATCAATTCATCATATTTTTTGATAAATGTTAACCTAAATTACAGACATCAGAACACTGTCAAATATTTCAGCATGCAAATCTTAGAATTCGGTATTTGTATACAGTGCTTTTTTTTGATGTCAAATTTACACACAATAAATCACACAAATTTGTGTGTATGCTTTGAGTTTTGACAAATGAATAGTCTTGTAAACCAAATCAAGACATAAAACATTACCGTCATCCCTCAAAGTTTGGTCATCCACTTTACACTCACTTCTCATTTCTCCCACAAGAGGCAACTATAGTTCTGATATTTTTAGAGCATATATTATTTGTGTTTGTTTCAGAACTTAAAATAAGTCAAATATGATCTTTTTTATTGGTTAGCAGTACTGTATTCTATGAATGTACAGTCACTGTTAATGGACTCAGCTATTTCCAGTTTTTAACCATTATGAATAAAGTTGCTTTGGAACATTTGAGTATACACTTTTTGTGTACATATATTTTCTTTCAGGAGATAAATAGCTAATAATGAAGTTACAGGGCCATTGGATAGTATCTATTTAGTTATATGAGATATTACCAGAATTTTATCCAAAGTAATTATACCAGTATGAGACTTATGGTTGCTCCACATTCTTACCAACTTCTGGTGACATTAGTTAATTAATTTTAACCAGTCAGGAGAGTATGAAATGGTAGTTCATTGTGGTTTTATTTTTAATTTCCCTAATGATTAATAATGTTAACCATGTTTTCATGGGCTCACAGTTTATTCAAAATGTATCTATAAATGTCAGTCTGGGCAAATTGCTTGAATGTTTTTAATATCTGTCTCTTACCTGAGTCTTGTTCTGGTGATTAGAATTCATTTATTCTATGCCTCTTGTTAAGATTACCTTCATTGCACCATGGCCTACAAATTCCTCTGATGATAAGCTGACTGTGGGGTGTGGGTTAATTTGTAGAGGTTATTTTGTTTATTTGTTTCCTCACAATCTGTTCCCTTCCTGGGCTTGGGTTTCCTTTTTGTGCTGTGGCCTAGAGAGAATCCTTCTCTCAGAGCTCTCACAGCTGTATTCCATTATTATGTTTATTCAATGCTAGTTAGCCTGTGGTAGACTTTGAGGGTGGGGGCATTCTTTGATGTTCTGAATTAACCTCAGTCTCCATAGGAACTGTGTCCCTGAGTCACGTCTCCTTAGTGTAGCTATCACAAGAACTACCTGTCCTCTGAGAGCTGAAGTACAGGGCCTAGTGTGTGTTCCTGCAAATTCCCTTAAGGACAGTGCTGGTTTTTTTTTGTTAGTTTAGTTTTGTTTTTCTCCAGTTGCACTGGGTTTCCCTTAATGTTCTAAAAACCGCAGGAACAGTTTTTATTGCTTTTACCTTATAGTTTTGTTATCTGAAGGAAAGATGGGGGAGATCCTTCTTTGCAGATTGTCCCAGCAGCTGGAGTTCTCCTCCCCCAGCACAGGAAAAACTTCTTCCGGATTTTCCTCAATCTTCTATGACCACCATGTAGAGAATGTGGAAGAAAATTCTGCAAAAAAGTATGACCTCACTTCCTATATTTGTTGCTGTTAAGGGTTTCACACTTTACATTTGCATATACACCTGTCCCTCAATTTACACAATATTTTTTACACTAGTTGTTTTTATACACATTAAATATTCCCATTTACATGGACTTTTGAAACGTGATTTCCATTTACATGGTCTCATTTTACACAGTCCTTTTCATTTCCATTATTGGCAATTACTCTTTCTAAAAAACAATAGCTTAACTCAGCAACGTACAAAGAACTAATACTAACACACAATTATTAATGATCTTTCCATTAATGGATGACAAAAAAGCATGTGTGGCTACTGATGTTTTTTGGGATCAGTTTTACAAATGTTTTTCTTTAGAAACTGAAAAGTTTGTGAAGAAAAAATGTCTCTCTTTTCAAATACTTTTACTTTTAGATAATGTTACCTCTGAGGTGACATGAAATTCGGCATCACCCCAGCAGTGGGGCGGGAAGCGGGGGAGGAGGGAGTGGAGAATAGTGGTGGACAGTGGATAGTGAAGTTGTGTGTTGTCCCTCGGTTCTTCCCCTCCAATGCAGCAAAGAATTACAGGTCGGGAGATTGAGAAAAAATAAGATTTATTGATAGTACATTTTAGAAGGAGACTGGCCACCCTAAGGAAGGCTGCAGCATTGTAGAATTTAGGAGATAAAGTGATAAGATAGTACACCCCAAAGGGAGGGGCAGGTTTCCAGCTAGGAGAGCTATAACAGTACAGAAATGGGAAGGTCTGTTTATATTTGGGCTTTGACGGGCAGTCCTAGATGATCTGTATGTGAGGTCAGGTTGACTGACATTTGCTATATAACCCTTTGCCTACTGCACATATACTTACCCAGAATTCAGTCTGTTATAATTATATTCATGGACTTCTAGGCATAGTCACAATATTTTAATGATGGTATAATGAGGCTGAAGTAATGGGCAGTACTTTCTGCACATGCTTTTGTAACTGGTTTAGCCAGCAACTTTTATGGCCTTTGTGCTGTAGGATTTGGGGTAATTTATAACCTTAAAAGGGAGGTATTTCTGGGAGGTCCTTAAGGAAGGTCTTCGAAGGAAGTTTCTATGGTTACAGAGCTGGGCCTTTGCTCCTTTCTCTCATGCCTGACTAACTACCTAACAACAATGCACCTGGTCATCCACATATATCCAAATATAAAGGTTGCGTGTTTGCCACCAAATACAACTTCCTTGAGCCAACCTTTAGATCAAGGCATTATTTCTACATTAATTATATTTTTAATGATATTTTTAATAAACTTGAAGTTAATGAATCATAATTAGAGAAGCCTGAAATAAATACACAATTTTAAGTTTTATCAGGAATGTTACTTTAGCTTTGAGTAATATAAACCCATCACCTTTAAATGCTTGCTGGAAAGCAATATCGCCAGAAGTGGTTGTACCAAGGAATATAGTTTCAACAACTGAAAATGGATTAACTGATATTATTAATTTATTAAATAAATTTCAAGAAGTCTCTGACAATTTGAATGTAGATAATATTAACAAATGACTGGTTGATCACCAATTAACTGATAATGAATTAATTCACTTAGTATCTGAGGTCCATTCCACTGATGACTAGGGCAGTGACCTTGAATCACTTTCATTCACTACAGAAAATATTTACAAAGCTCTTCAATTGGCCACAAAACTGGAAACTGCAATTCTAGATATTAATCCAAACATCCAGTGAGACTTAGTGCTTTGAAAAGATTTTAAAAATTGTTGCAGTGAACATTGAAGAATATGAAAACTTCGCATAAATGAGGTTGGAGAAAGAGCATCCAAAAACATAAACATAAACAATGAAACAAAGTAGTACTTCCAAATATTTCAAGTGATGAAGATAGTGACTTTGTGTCAATTAAAAAGAGAAGGTTGATTGTTTTAGATTACTGACAGAGAATAAAATTTATTTTGGTTTTTCTGAATTTACATTAGCATTTTTTTTGTGAAAATATGTGAAATAAATATTTTTATGACATATTGCCCTAGTTCTTTAGGATGTTTTTTTCATACTGGTGGACTTTTTATGTAGTTTTCTTCAGTGTATAAAAAGATGTGTGGAATGAATAATCCATGTAACTCGAGGGACAGGTATACTTGATTTTTAAACATTCCTTAAAATGTTGTAGCTGTACCTTTTTACTGGTTTATATGGTGTTTTAATTTGATTACCTGTCTATGTGCCCCAGGTAATCAAATGCTGGAGTACAGTTTCTTTCTTCAGGTGTCTGTGTTTCTATAGATTTCGAGTTACTTGTTTGCCCTGTGATTTCTGTTGTTTGGCAGGCTCAAGAAGAGTTGTTAAATGGACTTTCTTCATCTTTTGCCTTGTTGTAAGAGTGGAGGGGATACTAATGTGTCTCTTTATAACTCTGACAAAAATCTGGAAGTTTCCTAATTTTATTTGATTATATCTTTCTCAGTCTGGTATATCTTTTTCCATCATTTTACTTTTATCTGTTTGTGTCATCATATTTAAAGTAGATTTATTGTAAGTACCATGAATCTTGTTCTTAATTTCTGAAAATGTTGTTGTTGTTTTTTGGTTTAATCATTTACATTTAAGGTGATTACTGATGTAGTTGAGTTTGAATCTAAATCTTGTTTTTTATTTGTATCACCTATTCTTTTGGAATAAAATGAACATTCATTTTACCTCTTTGCTTATTAGATGCATGCCTTAAGGTTGATATTATCATCTTTAAAAATGGTCACAGTCTATCTTTATCTATCTATCTATCTATCTATCTATCATCTATCTATCTATCTACTATCTATCTATCTATTCTATTTCTTATTCTATCTATTTTGTTTATTTTAACACCTACAGCAGCTTAGTATTCCTAGGTGGTCCTCCCATTCTAAATACTAACCAGGCCTGACCCTGCTTATTTTCAAGATTAGACACACATTACCTTGATTAATATTTTGTTATCTTCACAAATAAGGACATTATTACAACAGTACACTTTTCATTTTCTCCTCTTGTGGACTTATACTATTGTTTTCACACGTTTTACTTCTCTCTCTCTCATAAAACCCACAAACACATTGTTGCTATTTTTGTTTAAGCAGTCAATTAAAATTATGTTTTGAAAATGTTTGAAAATTTTAAAAATGTATTTATCTATGGAGTTACTGATTTCAGTGCTCTTATTTTTTGTATAAGTCGAGATTTTTCATCTAGTGTTGATTATCTCCCACTTTAAAGACATTCTTTAATATGCTAATTATCCTTATAGTAATTACTTGTCTAGGATTTATTTGGCACATTTGGCATTTTGTGTATATTTAAAAGTCTTTATTTTTTTTAAAGACATTTTTACCTAAAGGATTCTTGATTGGCAGGTCTTCCCGCACTCCACCCGCAATATTTTAAAGCTGTGTTTCTACTGTCTTCCAGCTTGCTTTTCTTTTAAAACAAGAAATCTGCTGTTATTTTTCTTCTTGCTTTTATATATGAATTTCTTTTTCTCTAGCTACTTATGAGTTTCCCTCTTTAAAGCCATCAAGGACAGAGACCATATCCATCTCTCTTCTTACCGTTTCCTTAGCACTGTCACTTTGCCTGGCACATTATAAGCATTTAATAAGTACTTATCTAATAGGTAGAAGGCATTTAGTGATTAGCATGATTGGTTGCTCAGGAAAGTAGTACCTGGATAAGAAGCCACTCTATGAGTAAAGATTGAGTTCTATTATAACAAAAACAAGATAATTTACATCTCTCTCACATAAGGAAAATTTAGATATAAGCAGCTCTGGGCTGATATGACATTCCCATGCTAAATAGCAACCCTAATTCCTTCTATTTTATTGCTTGCCATTCCCAAAATATAGCTTGCCCTTCATCTCCAAGCTGCTTGAGTTCCAGCCATCATTCCTGCATTTCAATCTGTGGGGAGACTAAAGGGGCTAAGAAAGAGAGTGTCATTTACTTCTTAAAGTAGTGTCCCAAAACTGCCACATGACACTTCCCTTTACATCCCATTGCCCAGAGCTTAGTTACATGGCCACAGCTACTTAAAAGAGAGGCTAGAAATCTAGTCTTAATTCTGAAGACCATATGACTAGATAAAAATTAGAGGTGCTATTACTCTGGGGTAAGAGAAGAGTAGAACAGATGTTGAAGGACAACTATCTGTTTCTGCCACAGTCACCAATGACAGACATCAATCTGTTAAGTTTGTGGAGATGTGAGGCAAGTATGCATGTATTAGTTTGCTGTTGTTACACAAGTACTGCACAACAAAACACTCCAAAGGTCAGCAGCTTAAAACAACCCTTTATTCCTCCATAAGTATCTATGGGTCAACTGACTCAGTAGGAGCTGGGCAGACTTAGCTTCTTACTATGAGTTGTACTCAGATCTGTCCCATGTGACCCTTCCACCTCAGTAGAAGGGTCCACAACTACCTGGGGAAAATTATTTCTAAAATGAAAGTATTTTTTTTTAATTTTGAAATAATTATATATTCTCATGAAATTACAAAGATTGCACAAAGAAGTCTCATGTACCTTCATCTAATTTCCCCTAATAGTTCACCACAAAAATAGTTCACCACAAAAATCTCCCTCAATACTCCTTTATAGCCACACCCATCCTTATCCCCTTTCAACCATTAATTCGCTCTCCCCATGTATATAATTTTGTCATTTTAAGAATGTTATATAAATGGATTCATATAGTATGTGACTTTTTTGAGATTGTCTTCTTTCAATCACTACAATACCCTTGAGATCCACTCAAGATGTTTTTGTTTGTCAATAGTCCAAGTCTATTTATTGCTGAGTAGTGTTCTATGGTATATCAGTACAAAAGTTGTTTTAACCATTCACTTACTTTGGGATTTTTTGGTTATTCCCAATTTTTGACTATTACATATAAAGCTGCTATGAACAGTTGTGAAGAGAGTTTTGTGTGAACCATTTCATTTCTCTGGAATAAAAGTAAGAATGCAATCCCTATATTATATTGTCAATATAGGTTTAATTTTTAAGAAACTGCCAAATTATCTTCCAGAGTAGTTGTGCCCTGAGAGATCCAGTTTATCGTACCCTTGTCAGCATTTAATGTTATCCTTACATTTTATTTTAGCTCTTCTAATACGTATATGAAGATTTTATCTTTGTCATTGGTTTTAAGCAATTTATTTATGATGTGCTCAGGTACACATTTTGTCATAATTTTTGTGCTTGAGTTTGTTGAACTTCTTATAACTGTGTGTGTATATATTCATAAAATTTGAAAAAAAATTGACTATTATTTACTTAAATATTTTTCTTTCACTGTTTCATTCACTGACTCCAAATCACTTATTTTTGGATTGAGAAGTTGTCCCAGAGTTCACTGATGCTCTGTTCTTCCCAGACATATTTTGTGTGTTGTTTTTTAAATAATTTGTACTGTTAAGTCTTTAAGTATAATAATATTCTGTAACATATAATCAGCTGTTAATCCCATCCAGTTTCTTTTTTATCATAAACATCGTGTTTTCTTTTCTAGGTTTTATTATAGTATTTATTTATTTATTTAATTATTTAGAATTATGATGTCTCTACTTAACATACTATATATTCTGTATTCTTGAAAAATGGAATATAGTTACAATTATATTTTAATTTTGCTTTTCTTCTTATTCTACCATTTCTCTATTTTAAGTTCAATTTTTCACTTTTAAAACAGCTTTATTGACATATAATTCAAATATCACAAAATTTACCCATTTAAAACATACAGTTTAATGTTTTTAATTATATTCAGAGAGTTAGCAACATACTCTAATTTTAGGATATTTTCATCACTCCAAAAAGAAACCTCAAATGTGTTAGAAGTCATTTACCACCCTCATAATCCTCAGCCCTTGGAAACCACTAATCTACTTTCCTTCTCTTTAGATTTGCCTGTTCTGGGCAACTTATTTAGCCAAATTCATAAAATATACGATATTTTATTAATACCCTCCTTCATTTGGAATAATGTTTTTAAGGTTTATCTATATTGTAACATGTATCAATAATTCATTATTTTTTATTTCCAATTAATGTTTTTTAAGGATATACTATATTGTCTTTATTTAATTAGTAGGATGAGTTTGGTTAGTTTTATAAATTGCTATTGTAAACATTTCATACAAGTTTTTATATGGACATATGTTTTTATTATTAGGTTAATACCTAGGAGCAGAATTGCTGGGTAATATAATAACTCCTATTTAACATTTGAGTAACTGTCAAACTGTTTTCAGAAATGGTTGCACCATTTTATATTGCTGTTTTTTGCCTCTAATATCAAGGACCTGAGAGGCTAAAAAACAAGGCAGACAAGTCCAGCTTGTCATTTTAAAGAGTTTAGTAGGAGACTTACATATAAAATACAGTCTCAGGTGACAGCAAAACAAAATAGATCCTCACACTTTCCACTCCCCAGACCAAGTGCTTATATTTCCTAAACTGCGAAAATGCATGGATGATCAAAGGTGCCAGAGTGAGTTAAGAGGGCACCTTACCACAGAGAGAGAAATAATGATAGTCCTGTGATCAGCCTAGAACTCTGTGTACATGTTTCAGAGTTCACCCAGGGAAAGGGGAGGGAGTTAAGTGTCTAGGTTTACCCAGATGTCAAGATAGCATATTAGCTTTTGGATGAAGTCACTTATGTTCCACATGATTTCAATAAGCCATACCTGAGGGTTCTAATTTTGTCACACCCTGTCAACACTTGTTATTAACCGTCTTTTTTATTATGCCATTCTAGTGGATATATAGTGATATTTCATTGTAGTTTTGATTTTTATTTCCCTAATGATGTTGAGTATGGTCTTATGTGATCCAGTTCTGAAAGGAAAAAATCCTACATTGCTTTAATATCCGAGAAACATTTTTCCATATACTTACCTGATTTTTCAGTTCCAGAAAAGAATAAAAACTATGTTGATGTCATTTCTCTCAAAAATGAGAGCTCATGGTTACAGTATTAAACAAAAGGATTCTAACAATTCACAAAGGTCAGTTGGAATTGCATTCCTTTTGTAACTGTTTCAAATCAAGTCTTACTGCTTTTTCATGCATGTTTGCAGTTCAATTCACAGCAAAAATCATGCTGAGAATGACCTGAGTTGCAGATTTAGGGCAAAAGATAAAACAGACAGCCTTTAAATCCAAATTTACAATAGCTTGCATTTATTACATTGACCAAAATAATGTTATCATTTTGACCATTTTTTTTTCTTTTCACATATATTTAATAAATTAACTGTGATTTTCTTGGCTAATTACTTAAACCCCATATGTAATATGAATTTATTGATGACTGGTGAGTTGAAATTATAGCTTTAGGTAACTTAGGTAAAATAACTATCTCTGAGTGTTTTAAGGTGCTGTAGATAGAATTGTGTCCCCCCCCCCCCATTCATATGTTGAGGGTATAACCCCTGGCTTTATTTGGAGATAAAGTTAAAATGAAATTATTAGCGTAGGTCTTCATAGAATATGACTAGTGTCCTTATAGGAAGGGAAAATTTGGATACAGAAAAAGGTATAGAGGGAAAATAATATAAACACATGAGGAAAGATAGACATCTAAAACATACGGAGAAAAGACTGAAACAGATTCTTCTTTCACAGATCTCACACAGCACAGATCCTACTGACACCTTGATCTTGTACTTCTAGCCTCTAGACTGATAGATAATAAATAACTATTGCTTAAATCACCCAATTTGTGGTATTTTGTTATGGCAGCCCTAACATACACAAGGGAGTATGAAATGAATTAATTTATTTCAGGAACCCAGCCCTCCTTTAAACTCCATTACTTTGTTTTTTGCTATCACTCCGAGTGATATTTCATTTTTGTTAGTCTTGCAGGGAACTACAGAACAAATGTTGACATTTTTACAAAGCTGACACCATGTTAAGCCCCTGTCTGCTCCTGGCAGGTATTTTCTTCCCTAGACAAGAACATTTTACCCAGCGACAGAACCTTACACAAAGCAGTAACCTGCCAGAAGCTTTAATATATTTATGGCAACAAGATTAGAATGTCATTTACTGTTAAAGTTCAAATCAACAATTCTGTGGAAGGGAGACAAGATGCTAAAATCTCAAATAGCTCTTTTATCCAAAGTAGAAGAAGCTGAGGCTCTTCTTTTCCTTCCTCTTCCTCTTCCTCTTCCTCTTCCTCTTCCTCTTCCTCTTCATCTTCCTCTTCCTCTCCTTCTCCTCCTCTTCCTCCTCCTCCTCCTCCTTCTCCTCCTCCTTCTCCTTTCTTTTTCTCCTCCTCCTTCTTGTTGTGATTACTTTTGTCCAATGAATTTTTGAAAGCATATACCAAAATCTGCATTAAGAGACTTCTTTCTTGACTGAATTCCCAGTGCACCTTTGCTTACCAGAAAAGGGAGACATAAGTTTAATAAAATGGACAGATTAAAAAAGGAAAATAATATGGAAACAAAAATTACTTTCACTTTTTTACATATTTGTATTTCTTTCTGTTACATCTGTTTCTTTTAAATGATAGAAAATTTATTTTGCCAAGCATTAGTTTAAATACATCAATATAAAAAGAAACTAAAAGATTTTTTCTTTAACACTTAAGTGTTTTACTCTATTCTCTTATTTTTTGCATAGTTTCTGATAAGAAGCCCATTATAATTCTTATTTTTATTCCTCTAAAGGTACGTTTTAATTTTTTTTTCAAAATTTTCTTATTGTCTTTGGTATTCAGCAATTTGAAAATGATACATCTAAATTTGGCTTTTTGGAGTCCTCTGAACTTTCTAGATTATTTCTTTTGTGTTATTAATTTTGGAAATTTTGGGGTCATCGTTAATTTAAATATTTTCCTTTTTTTCTTTCTGATCTACTAGTAATTCAATTATGCATATGTTACACATTTATTTTTAAATATCCTCTGTAGTTCTGGGATGTTCAATTGTTTTTCTTTTATTTTTCTTTTTTCATTCTTTTTCTTCTTCAATTTCAATTTAGTATGTTTCTATCAATCTTTATTCAAGATCAATTATTTTTTCTTCATCACATTCCAGTCAATTCATGATTGCATTAAAGACATTCTTAGGTTTCTGTTACTTTTTTTTTTGTTTTGTTTTGTTTTGTTTTGTTTTTTAAAGATATTTTTAGCATTTTCTTTCAGTTCTTTGTTAGAATTTTCATTTTCCTCCTTATGTTGACCACCTGGTCTCTCATGCTGCCTACCATTTAAGCTCTAAACATATTAATCAGGGTTGTTTTAAATTTCCTGTCTGAACATTACAAAATTAGTGTCATATGAATCTGGTTCTAATGCTTCTTTGTCTCCAGATCTTATTTTTGGCTTGTCCTTTAGCATACCTTGTAATTTTTTGTTCAAATCTTGGCATGACATTTTGGACAATAGGAACTGAAGCTAATTGGCCTTCACTTTAAAGTTTTACAGTAATTTGGTTAGAAATTGATCTCATTTAGTGTTTGCTGTAGTTAGATATATCAGAGGCTTCAAATTCCTCTAGTGTAATTTTCATTTGTCTTCCTTGTTGACTTTGGGTTTTCCTAAGCACTTTTTTCTCAAAAATTATGCTTCATAAAGGCTTTTTTTTTTTTTTTAAATATTGAGAACAATGAAGTATTTTTTTGGTCACTTGAGGTATCTTTGCATATTATAATGACTATACTATTTAAGTTTAGATTCATTTAAATATAATCAGATAAAAGAAGAATTTTTACACTATAGACAAATCTTGCTACATTTTGAATATTTTGTTGTTTTATGTCTTTCTTTAAGTATGTCGTTTTGACGTTATTAATGTAAAATCTTTTGAATTTTGGGGGAAAATGTGGTCTTTTGTTGTTGTTGTTGTAGAAATAGGTAATTCTCCTAAGGAATAAATTAATAGATGTCCTCCAAGTTGATAAATTTTGATCAATTCCATTTTTTTTTTGATAATAATTTTCAGTAAGCACTTTGTTACTATGTTTCAGAAAACATGAAGAAAGATACTTTATAATAATTTCTAAGGAAAATCTTATGAATCAAACATATACAACTTCTTTTTCTTCAGTTCTGCTTTTTTGTGTGTCTCTCTATTTTTGTTTCTGTGCCAGAAAATATCCCCACTGTTATTACTTTTACAATTATTCTCTACACATTAGGAATACCTGTGATTGAAGTGACCATCCTTATTTGTCCAGTACAATCCTGGTTCACTATTCATAATGCTTTCTTATTTTACTCTTAGGAGTTATTGTGGTTTGAATGACAAATCATTTGGTCATTGTCTTAGGATCCATATTAATAAGGATATTCATATTTTGCCTTGTATTACTGCAAATAATGTTGATAACATGATAGTTATTAGTCATCAATTTGATTGAAAATAATATGGCAAATTGGAGATGTTCAAATAAAAAATTATGGTTTTTTCGAAATTCCATTTGGCAAGCTAGTCAGTGTCCATTGGAATTGTAGTATGATACAGCATTTTATATTACAAAAAAAAATTAAAAACAGACATGAAAAGGAAGTATCCCTCTACTACCTCTTCACGGGATAAAATATTTGCTTACATTAAATACCAGTGAAAATAATTCTAATTATCTATTGTGGTTAAAAAGTAAAATTTAGGTTCAAAATGTATCAAAATGTCTATAGCCACAGTCCTGATAAGCACAACAATTTATTACATGGAGTATTTAAAAAGTAATGTATATTCTAAAATCAATTTTTTGTTACTGAAAATTTGCCATAAACATTGAAACTGTACAAAATGCTATCAATTATTTAGCAATCTGAAATATAAACTTTTAATATATGTTACTAAAAATGATACAGTACGTCATTCATTTTCAATTATTTTAAAAAATAAAATATTTATATTTTATATTATTTAGATGTTTATCATTAAATTTTTATTCAATACATTTATTTCAGTCTAAGATACTTCCTGGCATTGAGATTACTAAAATGAAATATAGCAAAGTATTACCAGAATTCAAAATGTAACAAGCCTAAGTGTATCTAAGGAATTAAGCATTACTATTCTTTGTACAACTAACAATTTAAAAAGTTGAAGTTCAACTTTTAACTATCAAAATTTCACCATCTAAATTTCAAATGCCCAACTTCATTGTTGATAGAAGTCCTGAAAACCATTTTTATTCCTGATATGATGCTTATGTGAGTATAGAGTAGGTCACTTGCTCTCTATGGTTACTATAATAGCTTTCTGCACTTTTTGACTTTGTTGACCACAACCATTTGTCTCATGAATTAATAGCTGTATGTGTATTTATTTAACTGATATGCACTTGTCTTGGTTTAAATTAAACCATTTCTTGTGTATGCAGATTGTTATATTAAATTTCATATATTTATCCATCTAAAATATATCTTCTCCTGTGTTGCTGGAGCACCTGGACACCCCAAAATGAATGAGCTAGACATATGTATAAATAATTAACCTATCCATTTAGCCAGAAACCTATTTCCACACTAACAACTACAATCACATGCTAAATAAGATCACACTTATACCTAACTCATGAATCAAAGAACTCACAAAAGGAAATTTATTCATACTGTTCCCAATTCAATTTACTTAAAATCTCAATTTTCATGGCCATTATTTTATCAACATAGTTGTAAATATGTTTTTCAAGTATTTTGAAGTTAAACAGTAATGTTTCTTTGAGCACATCTGCCAAATAATCATTTGAGAAAGTAAATGCCTCATGTGAATACCTTCTGTGGTAGTTGGTACATTCTATAATATGGAGATTGGTGATATAATTGTGAAGATTTCAATGAGTTGTTTAACCTCATTGGGAGTTTTATGACTTAATCTCATGTACATCTTATAGAATGCTGAAGCTATGATTATGACTTTGATATGTTCTTGAGATAGGTTAATGCCCCAGCTATTGATAGTCGAAAGCCTATTCTCTTTGAATTAAGGGGCAACTTGCTCTGGTGGCCCCATAGTAAAGACTTGGATAGGATCTCTTTCCCATAAGATTTCCATCTGGAGGAACCATACAGTAAAGCACTACTTACGATGAGGAATTTTTGCACAGATCAGAGAAAACTATTTCTAAGTTTGAATTGGGAAGCTACATTATTCACAGTCCATATTTTACTTGACAACGGGGGTGACAGAAAATTGTGTGACATAATTTATGTTGCTTCTAATCTTAACAATAAGCCCGTGAAGCAACTTGGCTAAGATGGCACAGTTAATGGCCGACAGAGACAGAACGTAGGATATGCTTTCCTGGCCTCAATCTCAGGCACTTTTGCCCTGCTAATGTTATCTCCAACAGGATAATTGCATTTTTGAGGCAATTGTGGGTGATTGCAAAAAATTTATGAACATACTTTATTTGTGGCTTTAATTTATAATCTCACATATAAGCTGTTGTTCATTACTTTGTAAATACGAGTCATTTTTTTAAGTTTAATCATGCCAAACGTTCCAAAAAAGTTATAGTGAGATATATGAAAAAGCTTAAAATAATATTTGTAAATTATACATCAAAAATTATACGTGTTGCTTAATTTTTTCAATGTAATATTTGTATTTCAGGAAGTTGATTGGTTTAAGCCAAAAAGAGACTAGTTTTGCCAATTAGTAGAAAAAAACTTTCTGGATAAAATAAAATTTTAAAATGTGGCATTTCTTTCTCAGGTCTAAGACCCCATGAGAATAAAATAAAATTGAGATACTAGATTTTCTAAGCAAGGTGGGAAAAGAGCATATTCAAAATCTCACTTGACAACTCTTACCCTCAAATAAAGGACATAACATGGTCGAAACTAAGTTTGAGAGGAAAGTGGTAAAATTGAGGCAGAATTTATTTTGAAAGTTTCCACTGTGCTCCATTTCCTTATCTTGAGTGACATCGTTCTTTTCTTACCTTTAAAGAAGGAGTTTAAAGAAAGTACTTAGGTTATATTTATCCCCTGTAATTTTGAGACACATTGAATTAGTTTTAAACTATCAATTGTAAGAAGAGCCTCCAAAGTGGGCTAAAGTGGCTTGTGTCTGTCTGGCTTTGGTCATGTTTGGGAAATAATTGCATACCTTCATGCACTTAGTCAAAGGTACATTATTTCCAAGGGCTAGTCCTGGAATCCACAGACTAATGCCTAAAGATTGTTTTTAAAAGATTCTTGTCAAGAAGGCTTTGACAAACAGCAAAATGAGGGTGGGTATAGGCTATCAGATGCAGAAAAATTAATAAAATGACCATAGAGATAGAGGCCAATGCAAGGAAAAATACTATCCAACATAAGAGATGCTGTAGGAAAAATCCATCAAAGTTCCTGGCAAAGGAAACAGGAGGAAAAGAGTAATCCATCAACATCTGCCGAAGTAAGAAACTTTGTGCTTCTTATAGTTGCGCTTCTGATTATAATCTTAATTCTGTAGTGTATCAGTATACTCCTTCTGTGTATAGAACCACCTGAAATCAGGTGGTTTAAAACAATGAACATTTATTTCTCATGACTTAAAGTGTGAGTTTGGTGGTTCTTCTTGTGTGAGTTGGATTGACTAATAGGGTTCAGCTGGCAGCTGACTGAGCCTAGATAATCTGGTATGGCCACTCTCACATGGTGGAAGTTGACTGGAGGTCAGCCAGGATAAATGAGAAGACTTGGCTACATATCTCTCATTATCGAGCAGGATATTTCTGACACGTTCATGTGGAGATGGCCAAAGTGTTCCCAAAAACAACAAGAGAGGGCATACCCCAACACACAGATACTTTTAAGCCTCTATGTATATAATATACTGTCCTATTGCCCAAAGCAATTTCTGTAGATAAGCCTTGGATCTGGGAAGGGTATTGATGCAAAGAGGGAGAATCTTGTGGCAAATTCTTCAAACATTCTATTATATGGTGATTTTAGAGACAGTTTAGGTAAGCAAGACAAAATTAGGGGAGGAAAAAATGTTTAATTTTACATAAAATGTATAGTGTTGGCTATTTTCAAGTACTATTTTTATGTTGTTATTAAAATAATTATATAAGATTATATAAATTCAATGTATAATATTATAATACATAATCTGTATATTGCATTGTGTGCTCATCACCCAAAGTTTAGTCTCTTCCATTACCATATATTTGACCCACTTTGCCCTCCTCAAATACTCCCTTTCCCCTAGCAACCACCATTTCCTTGTATGCTCAATGAATTGTTTGCTTGTTTTGTCTATTAATCTGTTGCTTTCTGTTTTATGTCACACATACGTGTGAAAGCATATGATTCTTGTCCTTTTCCATCTGACTTATTGAGCTCAGCATGATTCTCTCAGGATCTATTCATGTTGTTGCAAATGTCAGTATCTCATCTTTTCTTACGGCTGAGTGATATTCCATTGTATATATGTACCATCTTCTTTGTTTAATCATCCATCAAAGGATACAGGGATTTTTTTTTTCCATGTCTTGACTACCATAAATAATGCTGCAATGAACATAGGGGTACATATATCTTTAAGAATAAATGTTTTCAAATTTTTCAAGTAAATAAAAGAGGGATTGCTGGGTTATATGGTTCCTCTCTTTCTAATTTTGAGGGGAACCTCCATACTATTTTCCATTGTGGCTATTAATACTCAATAGAATGGGTATAGAAAGAAAGTACTTTGACATAATAAAGGCCATATATGACATACCCTCAGATAATATCATACTAAATGGATGGTGAAAAACTGGAAGCTTTTCCTCTAAGATCAGGATAAGACAAGGATGTACACTCTTACCACTGCTAAATAATGTAGTACTGGAAGGTCTAGCCAGAACAATCAGACAACAACAACAACAACAACAACAACAACAACAACAACAAATAAAAGGCATCTATATTGAGAATAAAGAAGTAAAATTATTATTTTTTAGATGACATGATTCTTTATATAGAAAATCCTGAAGACCCCACCAAAAAGCTATTAGAAACAATAAACAAATATAATAAAGTTGCAGGATATAAATCGATGTACAAAAATCCATTGAATTCAAGGACAGTAAAAATAAAAGTAAATGAATGAGACTACATCATGCTAAAAAGCTTCTGAACAGCAAAAGAAATCATCAACAAGGTAAAGAGACAACCATTGGAATGAAAAATACGTTTGTAAGCAACACGTCCAATAAGGGCCTAATATTCAAAATATACAAAGAGCTCATACAACTTAATAACAACAAAAAACAAATGATCCAATCAAAAAATGGGCAGATGTCCTGAAACACACTTCTCCCTAGAGGACATACAAATAGCCACCAAATGTATGAAAAGATGCTCAATATTGCTAGCTATTAGAGAACTGCAAATCAAAACCACAATGGTTCACCATCTCTTACCTGTTAGAATAGCTATAATCTATAGAACAAGCAATAACAAATGTTGGAAGGGATACGGAGAATAAAGAACCCTCATACACTGCTGGTGGGACTGCAAACTGGTACAGCCACTATAGAAAACAGTATAGAGGTTCCTTAGAAAAGTAACAATTGATCTTCTCTATGATCCAGCAATCCCTCTACTAGGTATTTACCCTAAAGACTCGAAAACCCATATCTGAAAGACATTTGCACACTGATGTTCATATCAGCACTCTTCACAGTGGCTAGGACATGAAAGCAACCAAAATGTCCTATGATACATGATTAGATAAAGAGGCGGTGGTACATATATACAATGGAATATTACTCAGCTATAAGAAGAGATGAAATACTATCATTTGCGACAACATGATGAACCTCGAGATAATCATGCTAAAAGAAATAAGCCAAACAGAAAAAGTTGAAAATCACATGATATCGCTTATATGTGAGATATAAACCTAAAAGCAACAAGTGAACAGGACAAAAAACAGAGACTCATGGACATGGACAATAGACTAATGGTTACCACAAGATAGGGGGAAGGGAGAGGGGGAGATAGATGAGGTAAGGGGTCAAATATGTAGTTACAGAAAGAAATCTAACTATGGGAGGTGAACACACAGTGTAAATATATATACATGCTTTACTGTTAAAATGTACAGCTGAAACTTTTTGGATTTTGTTAAGCAATGTCACCATAAAAAAATAATATTTTTTAAAAAATAATAAATAAGTATATAAGGCATCTAAATCAAGAATAAAGAAGTAAAATTATTATTTTTTAGAGATGAGATAATTCTTTATATAGAAAACACTAAATACTCCACCAAAAAGCTATTAGAAACAATAAACAAATATAGTAATTTGCAGTATATAAAATCAATGCATAAACATCCATTGCATTTTTATATGGTAACAATAAAATTTCAGAAAAAATTTTTTAAAAATAATTCTATCTGCAATCATAACAGCAAAAATAATATACTTAGGAATAAACAGAACACGAGAAGGACATACACACTGAAAACTACATGATATTTTTGAAAGAAATGGAAGAAGACACAAAGAAATGGAAAAATATTTATGTTTAAGGATTGGAGTAATCAACATAGTTAAAATGGCCATATTACCCAAAGCTGTATACAGATTTAATGCAATCTCTATCAATATCTCGATGGTACTTCTCAAAGAAATAAAACAAAAAATCATCAAATTTGTATGAAACCACTAAAGACCCTGAATAGCTAAAGCAATCCTAAGAAAAAAAGAACAAAGCTGGAAGTATCTCATACCCCAACTTCAAATTATACTACAAACTCCAACAATCAAAACGATATGGTATTGACAGAAAAATTGAGAGGACAGAAATAACCCCACATGTATATGGACAACTAATTTTCAACGAAGGAGCCAAATGAATGCAATGGAGAAAAAAAAAATAGTGCTGGGAAAATTGGAAAGCCTCATGCAAAATAATGAAACTAGACTACTATTAGACACCATACACAAATATTAATCAAAATGGATCAAAAACCTAAATATCAGACCTGAAACAATTAATTAGATAGAAGGAAACATAGGTACTAAATTTATGGACCTTGGTCTCAGAGAAGATTTTATGAATTTGACTTGAAAGGCAAAGAAAGTAAAAGCAAAATTAAATGAATGGAACTATTTCAAACTAAAAAACTTTGCACAGAAAAAGAAACTATCAATGAAACAAAAAAAGCAGCCAACCACATATTTCTTGTAAGAAGATAATTTGCAAATGATATCTTTTACAAGAAGCTAATATTCAAAATATATAAAGAACTTACATAAGACAACAACAACAAAATACAACCCAATTAAAAATGGGCATAGGATCTGAACAGACACTTTCCCAAGAAGACATAAATGGCAACAGAGAATGAAAAGATGTTCAGCTTCTCTAGCTATAAGGAAAATGCAAATCAAAACCACAATGAAATACCACCTGTTAGAATGACTATTATCAATAAGACAAGAAATAACAAGAGTCGAGAGGCTGTAGGGTACCAAAGGAACCCTCCTATATTGTTGGTGGGCATGCAAATAGGACTGTATTTTTCTAGAGACTAAAATGACTGTAGTGCTTTTATTATCATACGATGACAGAATGAAATTAACGCTCTATTCTCAGATTTCATTTAAGTGTAGAGGAAGTACTAGCTTACTAAATGCACTTGAGCAGGTATGGAAAGGCAATAACAATACTACTTTATGACCACATCCTAAAGTTCTCTTTTTCCAATGTAATGATTAGAGCTAAGAAGCAATCTGAAAGAGTAGAATCTTAAATTGTTAGATCTATCTCACAACTTTGTTTCACTTGGTCTATTCAGTGTTATAAAATATATGTCATTCAGATGTAAAAAAATAAAGAGAATTTACATGCAAAACCCCTGAATTTTTGGCATCATCAAAAAAATGGAACATCCCAAAGCAGTTGTGGGCTAGAACTGAGTTTCACTTAGATTCATAATTTCTTCCTACTTGAATTCCCTGTCGGCCTTTTTCATGTGGCATGGCTGGTATGTGCACATTCATTGTTGTATGACTGCAAAACTCCTGCTTCTTTGCGTACTATAAACCATGTATATTCCACAAACAATCTCATAATGATGATCTGTACAGTATTTTATTTCTCAGATTATGTCTATATTTCCTCTTTTCTTTTCATTCTATTTTTCTCTTATAAAATTTTTGGTTCTAAGGGTTGTTTCTAAGACAATAATTTATAAAACTACATTACCACCTTCGCTTTACATAATTACCACAGAATTTTCTAGATTTGTTTCTTTTCATATTCAAGTTCTTCATTTATTCTTTCCTATTATTTATTTATTTATTTATTATTTATTTATTTATTTATTTTGCAATGGCAGTTGATATTCAATATTATTTTATATTAGTTTCAGGTGTACAGATAGAAGACATTTATATAATTTACGAAGTGATTCCTCAATAAATCTCATATCCTCCTGGCACCATACATAGTTATTACAATATTATTGATTATATTCCCTATCTTACTTTATATCACCAATTCTTACTTCTTAATCCCTTCATCTTTTCCACCCAGCCCCCCAAACCCTCTCTCATCTGGTAATCCCCAGTTTGTTCTCTGTATCTATGTGTCTGTTTCCATTTTTGTTCATTTATTATGTGCTTTCTACTCACATATAGTATGGCATTTGTATTTATCTGGCTTATTTCACTTAGCATAATACTCTTAAGGTCAATCCATATTTTCATAAATGGTAAGACCATATTTTTTTATGACCAAGTGATATCCATTGTATATATGTACCACTTCTTTATCCAGTCTTCTACTGATGAGCACTTAGGTTGCTTCCATTATCTTGGCTATTATAAGTAATGCGTAGTGAAGATAGGGTACGTAAGTCTTTTTGAATTAGTGTTTGGATTTATTTGGATAAAACCCAAAGTGGAATTGCTGGGTCATAAGGCAGTTCTATTTTTACATTTTTTGAGAAATCTCCAGACTGTTTTCCTTGGTAGCTGTACCAACTTGCAATTCCACCAACAGGTGCACAAGCGTTCCTTTTCCTACACATCCTTGCCAACACTTGTTGTTTGTCGATTTATTGATGATAGTCATTCTGACAGGTGTGAGGTAATATCTCATTGTGGCCTTAATCTGCATTTCTCTGATAATGATGTTGAGCACCCTTTCATGTGTCTTTTGGACATCTGTATATTTTCTTTGGAGAAATACTTATTTAGGTCCTCTGCCCATTTTTAATTGGATTATTATATTATTATTATTATTATTATTATATTATTATTGGTATTAAGTTGTGTGAGTTCTTTATAAGTTTTGGATATTAGCCCAATATTGAGTATCACTGGCCAATATCTTCTATCATTCAATAGATTGTCTTTTCATTTCATTGATGGTTTCTTCGCTGTGCAAAACTTTTTAGTTTGATATATTCCAAATATTTATAAGTCCTTTGTTTCCCTTGCATGAGGAGACAAAATGATCTTAGGAGGCTTCCCTCCTCTTGAATTTTTTGGAATAGTTTGAGAAGGATAGGTAATTATTCTTTGAATATTTGGTAAACTTTACATGTGAAGCCATCTAGTCAAGGACTTTAGTTTTTTTATTACTGATTTAATTTTATTAATAGTAATCCATCTGTTCTGATTTTCTTTTCTTCTTGATTCAATCTTGGAAAATTGTATGTTTCTAGAAATGTATCCATTTCTTCCAGATTGTCCCACTCATTGGCATATAATTGCTCATACTATTTTTTTATCATCTTCTGTATTTCTAATGTGTGAGTTGTCACTTCTCTTTCATATCTGATTTTATATATTTGGGTCCTCTCTTTTTTCCTGATAAGTCTGGTTAAAGGTTTAACAATTTTGTTTATCCTTTCAAAGAACCAGATCTTGGTTTCATCAATTATTGAATTGTTTTACTAGACTTTATTTCATTTATTTTCTGCTCTGATCTTTATTATTTTCTCCTCATACTTTCTTTGAGTTTTGTTTGCTGCTATTTTCTTTTTTTTTATGTGTAAGGTTAGGTTGTGTATTTGAGATTTTTCATATTTGATGAGGTAGGCCTGAATTCAGCTGAATTCAGGGATTGCTATGAATGCCCCTCTTACTGTGTCCCATATATTTTGGGTCATTGTGTTTTAATTTTCATTTGTATCTAGGTATCTTTTGATTTGTTCTTTTATATCATTGCTAACCCACATTTTTTTTAGTAGCATGTCATCTAGTCTCCATGTGTTTGAGTGTGTGTGTGTGTGAGTGTGAGTGTGTGTGTTTCAACTGGGTTTTGGTATATATACCGAAGGTCTTGTGTTTCTGAGATCTTTTCTGTTGTTGATAAGTCAGATAAAGACAAATGCCATGTGGTTTCACATACATGCAGAATAAAATAAACAACAACAACAAAAACATAAATAAACTCATAGATACAGAGAATACTTTGAGGGCTACTAGATAGGAGGGAGTTTTGAGGGGTAAAGGGCAAAGGGATTAGAAGTACAAATGGACAGTTAGAAAATAGACATGTAGATATAAAATGTAGCATAAAGAAAATAGTAATGTAATAAATATGTAAAGGGGAAGAGGGGTACTAGATTTAGTGACATGATCACTTTGTGAATTATACAGATCTCTAATTATGATGCTGTACAATTGAAACTAATATATTATTGTATGCTAACTATAATTGAAAAAAAAAAAAAACCTCATTGAATTGTACAACTAATTGTCTATTATATTTCAATAAAGCTGGGGGAAAAAAGAAGTGACGTATAAGTTGCTAGTTACAAAATAGTCATGGGGATGTTAAGTATAGCATAAGAAATATAGTCAATAATATTGTAATAACTATATGTCAGATGAGTTTATTGCAGTGATCACTTTGTAAGTTATATAAATATCTAATCACTGTTATATTGTATAATATTGTATGCCAACTGTAATTTAAAAATTAAAATTATTTTAAAAGAAGGAAAAATACATCTATAAAAAGAGATAATACTCAAACTTAAGTGAAAGTTTTGGGTAGCAAATAAAGCACATAGTACAATCTAAGCACATACTAAGAACTCAGTGTGAACCACTATTGTAATTATTATCAGTACTATTATACAGTTGTTAAATATGTCAAGAACATGTTTATAAAATGGGAGTATGGCCAGTCTAAAATTTTAAGTAGACTTTTGGTAACCTTATTATATGTATTTGAAAGTCTCTATATCACACATTAACAGATTTATCCCTTAAATTTAAGCTTGTGCTCATACTATTTTCTGTGATTGGAATAGTACCTCATCTATTTACTAGGTTCTTTAGTTCTTGTCTTTTGCCTAGTTTTCATTCAAGATGTGTTCTCTAGTCTTACATATATAAATTAAACTACCTATATAAGTTTTCTTACTTTATAATATCATGGTACAACACTTACTAAAGATAGCATATTTGTCCTTTGACTTTTCCATGTACCAATAGAATATACCCTCCATAGGGCAGGATCATGTCGTCTTGTATGCTACTTTTTATTCCTGGCTTTAACTGGGAATAGATTCACTACATATTTTAAAATCATAAGTGGAAGAAAGGACAGAGAGGAGAAAGGTAGAAGGAGGAAGGCAGGGTCAAATTATAGATTTTCATTTTCCTCATTTTTTGTGTGTGTGTGTGTGTGTGTGTGTGTGTGTGTGTGTGTGTGTTTATACTTATATTTATTTATATTTTTAGGTGAGGCAACTCTTGGTTGACCTCACAGATTGCAAAGACCTTGTCATTTTATAATCCTTTATTTTTTTTATTTTTACGCCTACAGCACTTGGTCTTCCTAGGTGGTCTCCCATCCAAGTACTAACCAGGCCCAACCCTGCTTAGTTTACAAGATCGGATGGGACTGGGCTTGTTCAGGGTAGCATAGCCAGAGACTCATTGTGTATTTTTTAAACCAACGTGCTCTGGGTTTACCTTCCCTGTGATGACTGTTATTTCTGTGCATTTACCATCCATTTGATGCTGTGAAAATAAATGAATAATTAAAATTCTTTGGACTTCTTGGAGTTTGATGAATATCCAAACTAAGAAATGTGTTGAATGTCATGATAATTTCCTAGGCCATACTTTAAATTTTTATCCTACCTAACTCTAGGAGTTGGGGTAATACTGTTTAATCACTTTAGAATCGTAAGTTTTATTTAGTTTTATTATTTTGTCTCTTATGGGCTTATGGTAGTGCATAGTATCAGTGTGTAAATTCTTTTGGAGTATTTTATGATAATGTTTTTGTTTTTAATAAGCCATATATATTCTATATTTCTGTTTATTAATTTTTTGATATAGTAAGCAATTTTATAGGGACGTTGAAAAGTGACAGAAAGTAAAACAGATTATAAAAATTTAAATGTTTTATATTTTTGCAACATTTGACATGAAAATATTATAAAATATTGAGCATTTAAAACATTGATTTCTAGGTATAATATATTTACATGAATTTTACACATATGTGCTAAAAAGATAATGCTTGCAAAGTCTTCAAAAAGTAATAGACTGGAGGCTTACTACAGGAAATGAATTAATGGGTCCATTGTACATGGAACCCCATTTTGTTAAATGAAAAAAGCCTATTAGTCTTTATTAATCTTGTTGCTTTTAGATTGTTATGCCTCCTTGTTTCTTTTTATTTAATCGAAGCTATTAAGTAAATGTAATAAAGAAAATCTTGAAAACTTGTGATAATCATTTTCTTAAAATTAATTTCGAATTCAAACTGCCTCCAAATATACTACCATAGGCATATCCTCAATATAAATATAATATTAGAAACATATAGTAATTAGGAAGGAATGAAGATGTAGTAATATATGGCTACAAAAAAAAAACAATGAATTGGATTGAATTTTAAGGATAGATTTTCATATCAGGGAATCTACGTGGGGAAATATTCAAATTTGATTACGTGAAAATTAATTACGTATGCAGTTATACACAAACACACACACACATTCCTTATACATCTTTTGCAGCCTAGTGGAGCAAAATAAGAGAGATAATTTTATTACCTTTTAACTGTATACTCAAAAATGTGATGAAAGTTATTGTTAAATACAAAAATTTGGCTTGCTCATACTTAAGAATGTTTCCAAAATCTTATAAACTGGGAATAATCATTAGGAAACAATTTTTTGGGTAAAAAGGTAAAACATTTAATATAAAATATATGGTTCTTCATGACATGGTGTGTTTTCTCTCTCTATATATATAAATATACACACACATTTATACATATATGCTTTGACATATATACGTACATATATACATATTTACAATCTGAAGAATTATCCCATTATATTCAGACCAGAAAGATCACTATACTGGTTATTTTAAAATTAATACTTGGAAGATGGTATTTACCCTATCTCAATCTTTGGAAGGAACAATGCAATAAGAAAAAGGATTATCTTGATAGTTTGTACCCACACTATAGAAAATGATCAGGAAAATACAACTATCTTTTACAAGGTTGTTTATTTTTATTTTTAAAGCTACTAACTTAACCTTTCAGTAGTGATCTTCTTATGTTGCTGTTCTACTAATCCAATTATAAATGTTCATTATAGTATGGTATAATTAATTTAAACTATTAACAAGCAGATTGAAACACCATGAGGTCAGCAATTTTCATAACAAAATTCATGGGAAATTATGAATGACAAATCTGACTTGGTTCTAATATCAAGACAATGTCTTGACAGTGAACTATTAATTAAATTAAATATCATACTTCTGTAGTATTGACTAGAGAATTATTTTTTAATTTTTAGTATATTTTAGTAATTCGGTTTTTATTTTTATTAAATAACATATATGTATAGCATGAATTTTGTCTATTCTTTACTTATTTTCATTAATTTTAAATTTAACCCTAAATTGTTGATTTTTTCTAAACATTATACAGAATCTTAGAAATGACCAACAAAAAAAGGTACGTGAAAAACTATTTTAAAAATGTCTTTATAAGTAAATTATTTGAGTTATAATTATTTTCCCACAGTGAAACTTTAATTCCCATTACTGCTTTGAGTTGTCAATGTATTTTTGAAACTAAGCACTGTGTACAGTTTCATTTAAATATAGTATTTATATAAGCATTTGCTTTCATTAGTTTCACTTCCAAAAGATTGTATGCACAGAGAGGATTAGATACAATATTAAGATAATATTAATAAAAATAATATATTTTCTAGTTTTGCAATTTTTCAAATCCAATGTTAATGTTGACAAATGGATATTTCAAAATTTTTATCATTATTAACACTTGAAACATCATAAGCATGAGAAAATCCTTATGATATTGATTTTATTACACTATTACTCTGAAATACTTGCTATGTAACCATTGAATATATTGTACAAAAGCCGAAAATCATGCTTCTTTTTTAAAATCACATGTAAGCTATTATTTATCCACCAAATGAAAATGGAAATAACATTAGGTAACATTAAGTAATCAGAAAAATCAATTCAAAATTAACTCTTATTCTCAATTCACTTATAAAAAATACTTAACAGGTATATCTTTTTTCATTTATTACTTCTGATATTCTCATTTCATCAATAGTGCAGAGGTTTCTTTGGACAAAAATAAAATTAATTTTCACTTTATAAATTCAGTTTTCTAGAGAAATATCCAATATACATAACTTAAAGGCCATGAAATATATATCTATACATCTTGAAACAAATTAAGTCAAAGATCCTAAAATTTTTAATGGACTTAAAAACATTCTCATCTAATTTTTCTTCACAATTAAATCTGATGTTGTCTCAAGTCATGGACTTCATAATTGAAAACATTATTTAGTACCACCTTTTTGTGTGTGTACATATAAGTTAGGATGTGTTCTGTTGCAAGGGAAAAAATTCTTTATTCAAATAATCTTATGCATAAAAAATAATTTACTCTCTCATTTAGCAAGGGTATAGGGGTGGCTATAGCTTCAGATGTGGGTTTATTCGGGACTCAAATGGGTCACTAGAATCTTTATCCAATATTTTCCTTCTTA
Source organism: Eonycteris spelaea (assembly GCA_003508835.1). Taxonomy (NCBI): domain Eukaryota; kingdom Metazoa; phylum Chordata; class Mammalia; order Chiroptera; family Pteropodidae; genus Eonycteris; species Eonycteris spelaea. The sequence goes on along the minus strand of PUFA01000360.1, from coordinate 306,509 downwards.
CTCAGAAGTCTTGGATTTAAATTATCACAATTTCAAGTTCACTATATAAGGGAAGATCTGGCTCAAACACCGTTCTTCTCTTTTGTTTGCCCCCATGTTAGGTTACATACCAATCCCTGAGTTTATCTCTATGGCCCCAAAGATGGACTGACTTGATGGGTTAAACATAGGTCAAAGATCACTCTCTTAGCTCCTAGAGGTACAGTCAGTTACTAAGAGGACTAAAAGTATAGTTTCCACTGTAGTGATATCAGAATGAGATGACTAGGATGATGACAGATCCAGGATGCAATGATGATAACCAAGAAAGCCTTTGATTGTTATTTTTTATGTGACTATCAGAAGAGTTAGGTTAAATATCACTGTCTGGTCATAAATCAGTATACATAATTCAAGTTCCAATTATGGCATTAAATTAATATTCTGTTGATCTCCAGTGAAGGCATTAAATAGTCATGCCATACACAAGAAATGAACATTATTTTCATTATTTCATTATTTTTCATTATTAAAATATTCAAGCATTTACAAAAAGTAAAGATGGAACACTGATTCTCCTATTGAACTCATCTGTTTCATCTTTTAACATTTCATAGCAAATCATATTTTATCTCCACCCCATAGCAACTCTTTCCTACTATGATTTCACTGTACAATTTTCATAAAAAGCCATAACATATTTCTATCCACAAACATTATGTAAATTCTAATCTGACCTATAAGAGTAGTGATATTTTACCTTTAGGGAATTTTTAAATGTTTTAATATGGTTATTTAATACTTTACATTAATATTGAACAAAGTTAGAAACAAGGATATATATTATATGAATTCTATTTCTTCATGTTTCCTTCTAGTTTTTTTTAGAATAAGACCTACTCTGATTTCTTATTATGAACCATTTAAACTGGAAAGACACAAAACAACATTAATAATTATTTGCTTTTTGTCTTTTTTGTTAATAGATTTGGTGTCTTAATGTCTAGAATGAATAAGTATTGCCAAGTTCTTAGAAGATGGTATTTAAATTTATTTCAGAGGTAACTATTACAGCTTAAATATATGTGCACAGTGATTATTTGAGATATGTTTTTAAAGCTATTTAAAAATTAACATAAAATGCTAAAATTTTGTTGTAAATGAAATAGTTATTTTGATTCAGAGAGGCATAAATGGTAATCACATGTGGTCTGGTAAAATCATATAAAGTCTCTCAGCTTCAGACTAATGTTATTTGAGAAATATTATGTTTACCTTATAGGAATGTGTAAAATCAAGAATATGTGATGAGTATGGAAAAAAATCGAATTCGAAGCAGTTTATAAAATAGCAAAATTCATCTCAAAATATAGTTGAATTAAATATCAGAGCCTGTTAACAATTAAGTAAATAATAGTTCATGTGTTATATATAAATGTTATAAAACATGTTATCAAAATGATACATTGGGATTAATACATTAAACCATTTATGGGACTGGATGGAGAAAACAGCAGTTTTGAAATGATCAAAGTGCTACTAACAGAGCTAATCTCTTTCTAATTTTCCTCAAGGTTATTTGATTTTGAAAAAATAAAAGCTGTGAAAATGGTGGACATAAAACCTTTTCTACTTTTAGCTCGGCTTCTGACAATGTGAAACTCAACCATATGCAATGTTATATGAAATAAGTCATTTTAAATATTTTTCAACAATGAGAACAATAAAGGGAAGAACCATGAAAGTAAGAACATCAGTTGCTATAAACATATTTGTATAGATGATTTGTGATTCTTGATCAATAGTAATACATTTGTAAATATTCAGAACTGGGAGTAACCTTGAAATTTGTATTTTGACAATCTCATATTATTAGTTTAAAATTCAAAGCACAGGGAGATGAAACTGACTTCAGTTGTGTTTCTAGTATATGGTAAAAAATGCAATCAATCAATTAATCAATTAATATGTATGCCACAACATGTTTAAAATAAAAATCATTATCAATATCACAAAGTTTGTGTTATGCTCAAATTAGTTAATTAAGGCATGCTTAGAAGACTGCCCTGCCCATATGAAAACCTCAGTATATATTAGAGTTGACAGTGGAGATGCTGGTGTTAAGGATGATCGAAATGATGACAACTATGAGAAACAATCCCATTAGAACAGAAAACCTCCTGTTCATATGCTGTATCGATATACTCAATACCAATGTGCATATTTATGTTAAATTGTTTAATGGACACAAATTCCTTCAAGCCTAGTATGCATGCCGCTTTGCAATGTGGCATTCCTATCCTCCCATCCTGCGGACAGTCCTTGTGATTTTCTTTCATCAGCTGAATGTGATGAAACTAATACTGGGTGAGTTTTGTAGTTTAAGACTTAAGAGACCCTTGAAGTCTCCATATTTGCCATTTTTAACATTGCCCTGAGATGGCCACACATGGAAAGCCATTAGCCTAAAGGAGGAGAAGCCACAAGTACCCCAAATAACAGCTAGTTCCATCTGTCAGTGTGATTGAGTCCATCTTAAATGTTCTTTTCAAGCCAACTCTCCAGCTGACTATAGACGCTGAGCCAGTACAACCAAATTCATGAGAAACATTATATTGTGTAAACCACTAAATTTTATGATGATGTGTTATATAACAATACATAATAGATGCAACACAAACTTCCTTGAATTTTATTAATTTTATTTTGCTTATTTTGATAAGATTCTTAAAGTCCATGCCTTTTAAAGCACAGAATTATGTTTATTTTTTCCAAATATCAATGATACAGCAGTGAACTGAGTAAAATTCTGTATCTTCAGCAAAATGTTTACTTATTTAATCTAGTATGGTATAAATCAATAATAATAAATATATATAATGTAACACTTTATAAAAATAGCTTTTTACAAAATAAATGGAAGTAAATTCAACTTAAGTGGTTTTCCACTATGTCGCTTTTTTTCTGGTCAAAAAAGTTGAAATGTATTACAAAAATGTCAAGGATAGTTAACAGTAAATGTTTCGTAAACATATTGTAGTAAATCCATTTGCTATTGCATTTGAAGTGTTGATGTTATTCAAAAGAATCTGTAATATAGCAGTCAATTTTTAACATCATTTTTTATTTTAAAAGTTTTTAATTTACAGGAAAATTGTGAGTATAGTAGAGTTATAATACACACCCAGTGTCTCCTATTATTAACAACTAAAATTAGTAGTTCACATTGCTTAAAATTTACAAACTGATGTTGATAAATTAAGCAAAGTCTATACTTTATTCAGATTTCTTTTATTCTACCTAATTTCCCTTTCTCTGTTACAAGATTCAATTTATAATGCTACATTACATTTAATCACCACTTCTTAGACTTTTTTGCCTGTAACAGACAGTTTCTCAAACTTGCATTGTCTCTGAAGTTTTGAAGAGTACTGGTCAGGTATTTTGTAGACTATTCCTCAACTGGAATTCCTCTGATGTTTTCCTTAGACTAGCCCAGGGCTATTTGTTTTTAGAAAGAAGAGGTAAAGTGCCATTTTATTACATATCAAAAGTAAATACTCTCAAGGTGACTTATTACTGTTGGTGTTGAATTTGATCACCTGGTTGAAATGTAGATTTTTGGATTATTGCACTGCATAATTACTCCCCTCCCCCAAAACACCCTTATGCCCTTTCACACTATACTCTTTTAAAAGAAATTAATAAGAATAGACCAAATTTAAGGAGTGAATAATTATGCTCTCTCCCACATTGAGGGCAGAGTATTCACACAAACTATATTTGGAATTCTTCTACCCTAAAGGTTTGTTTTCTCTGCCTCATACATTCATTCATTTATTCAGCCAATCATTATGGTCTATCAGTATAAACTCATGCATATTTGTTTTATTCTTTAGGTTATAATTTAATACGACTTTATTATTTTTATTGTTCAAATTGTCCCAGCCTTGGCATTGGGAGCTCTTTTAGTTAACTTCTGTGTTCTTTTGATGTACTCACATCAACATAGGGTATTTGTTTTTTGAATACTATAAAGTAATGTTTAGGTTATTTTGTCACATATTACATTACATATTGCGATTCCTTAAACCTCATCACTGATTTTGTTAAAGTATGTATACACAAAGTTTTGCTCTTTGTGCTACATATTTTATGGGCTTTGACAAATGCATAATGAAATATACTGTCATACAAAATAGATTGACTGCCATAAAGAAATTCCTGATTCACTGATATAACCTTTCCATCTCCCTTGGACCGCCAGTGACTTCTTATCTGATTAACACTCTGTAATTCGTATTTTTCCAGAATATCATATAATTTAAATTATATATATGTAGCATTTTCAAACTGGCTTCTTTCTCTTAGCAAAATGCACTTAAGATTCATTCATGACTGGGACTTGATAGCTCATTTATATTTTTATCACTGAACAATATTCCATCATTAAAAGTACATCCTATATGCTGGATATATATGTATCCTTTCAACTATTGAAGGGCATCTTTGTAGGTTCAATTTTGGATGATTATGCTAGAGATATTTATGTGCCAGTTTGTCCAAAGTTTCAAATCTGTTGGGTATATACCCAGGAGAATGGTTGTTGGTTTGTAGGATAAAAATAAAAATTTTTTGTAAGGAATTGCCAAATTGTTTTACAAAATGGCTATATCATTTTAGCATTAACACCATAAAAGAATTAGAGTTCCTCTTCCCCTACAATTTAACTAGTAATTGGTAATGTAATTTTTACATTTTATCTTAGCTAAACTACTAGGTGAGATAGTAGACATCTCACTAATTCAAATTACATTACATGTGAGCATTCTTTCACATGCATTTTTTCTATCTGAATGTCCATTTTTGTGAGATATCTGTTGAGTTTTTACCCACTTTCTATTTTTTTTTTTGTCTTACCATTTTTGAAACTTTTGAATTTTAAGAGTTTCTTATTTGAGACCGAAATCTTAAGCTGTTTAGAGAGAGAGAAATGGACTTCTCAGGTAGGAAAATTCTGTGGGGAAGACTTTTCTTTTAAGAATGTTTTTATTTAACAAAGATTATGCTTTCTTCTGGAAACTATGTTGTGTGGGAAGCATGAATTATTCTTTGCTTTTTACCATCATATGCTCATGAGGCTACTGGAAGTAAAACACATTATTAAGTAAACACAATGAATTTGTTAGGACATAAAATCCACAAAAGTCTGAGGGACTGCAACTCCAACAAGTTTCTCACCTCTAATGCTAGTCCACACTCAGCCTCTATCAACCTGCTAAAATGATCATTTAGTTCTCAGGTTGTGACTCCAGTGGCTTCTGCTTGAGATACACAGATATCTCCCTATAATTTGCCTCTCTCTTCATAACTTGTTGCGGTGGTTATTACCTCTATGACCAGTTTCCTGAGGAATCCAAAAAAATGTTGAATTTACTTTGTTTAATTTTTCTCGTTTTAAGGATAGATTTGATAATTTCAGAGATCTTTACCTATTACATCTTGAAATCAGAAGTCCAGGATTTTGAATGAACTGATACCCATTACTCTACTTACTTACTCTACTTACTTTATTTACTTCATGAAGAGAAAATAGATTAGTATTATCTATATCGTTAATATACAAATATTGTATTTTTTCTCTATTAAAATGTATAATTCCATGCAAATTGCTAAAAAGTGATTTTTGCATTTGTAAATCCAATTAGGTGATTTTATTAGATTATTTGCATTTGGACAATAAAACTAATTACCCATATGTTAATCACTAATAAGCTAAACTTAAAGACACTTCGATTTTATTTAAGAATGCCAAGTAGTAACATTTGGCTAGCCAATAGAAAATAAATTTGTTTTCATCTTTTTTTTAACTCAAGGTATCTATTTCTGACAGCAATGGGAAGTCTAGGGTATGTCCTTATAGTTTATGACTTTTAATATTTTGTATGTTGTCATAGCCATTTCAGTTTTATATATTTTTAATTTTTATATCTTATAGGACAATTATTGCAGATAACATCGGAAATACATGCTGATATCTACAGAATTTTTATTATAGTTAGTATTCAGATGTCTATCTAAAGTATTATATAATATTTACAAAAATAATTGCATGAGTTGACAATTTTACTAATTAGTAAAAATCTAATAAAAGTCACCTTATAAGAAGACTATATGAAGAAAACTTTGCAGAAAGACTACACAGGTGAATAAATTTTGGTTTAAAATTAAGCTTATAAATTACTACCATAAAGAAGATAATATATACCGTTCTTGAAATCCTTACTGTAACAAGTGCATAAGAATTTTCATTAATTTATTCCTTGAGGGTAGAAATAAGATTTTCAGGCATTTATCCTTATCTTTGGTGAAGTTTAAGAAAAATGAATTAGGTTAATAACATATGAAAGTATCCAGATTACTCCGTGAGCTAAATGAATAGAGACCAAATCTTTAATCTTTGAATATTCATGTCTACTGAATAATTGTTACATGGTATGTGTTTAATAGATGTTGATTGGATAAGAGAATGAACTGATTGAGCTATTAGAAAACATATCCCTATTCCTTCATCAAAAAATGAGGAAATTTGTTACAGCAAGCTTGGAGTTGCTAAATATCATCATATAGGTAAAATACCTGAACACTTATGAATATGATAGCATATTCATATGGCATATTAAGTTATGTTTGTCTAGAAATTATTAAATTAGTTCAAGTAATTTATCTTAATACAAATAAAATGGAAAATATTAGATTCCAGAAAAAATTAAAACTTTATTGGAAAAAAATGATCAACAAACTTGTAAAGAAAGTTTTATGCAAAAAAAATAAGATTAGCAGCAGAACAAACAGATAAATCTATATCGAAAGTTATTATTATCTTTATGCAACTGAAATCTGTGAATTGAATATATTCATAACTTCTTTGTTTAATTAATGATCTGTTTTATAGTGACATTGATTAATGAAATCCAGTAAGTTTCAGCTGTACATTTAACAGTAAGCATTTATATATTTACATTGTGTGTTCACATCCCATAATTAGATTTTTTTGTCACCATGTATTTAACCCCTTTTACTTGTCTACCTCCACTCTCCCCCCTACACTTTGGTAACTACTAGTCTATTGTCCCATGTCCATGATTCTCTGTTTGTCCTGTTCATTTGTGGCTTTAGGTTTATTCTCACATATAATGAAATCTTGTGATTTTCAATTTTTTCCATCTGGATTATTTCACTAGCAAGATTATCTCAAGGTCCATCCATGTTGTCACAAATGGCAGTATTCATCTCTTCTTATGGCTGAGTAATATTCCATTGCATATATGTATCACTGCGTCTTTAGCCAATTATCTATTGTAGGACACTTCAGTTGCTTCCATGTCCTGGCCACAGTGAATAATGCTGTTATGAACATTGGTGTGCAAATATTTTTTTGGATATGGGTTTTCAAGTCTTCGGAGTAAATATCCAGTAGAGAGATTGCTGGGTCATAGGGTAGATCAATTCTTAGTTTTTTGAGAACCTCTACAATGTTTTCTATAGTGGCTGTATCATTTGCTGCCCCACCAGCAGTCTATGAGGGCTTCCTTAATTCTCTGTATCCCCTTCAACATTTGTTATTCTTTCTCCTGTAGATTATAGCTATTCTAACAGGTATGAGATGGTATCTCATTGTGGTTTTGATTTGCATATCCCTAATAACTAGCAATGTTGAACATCTTTTCATATATTTGTTGGCCATCTGTATGTCCTCTAGGCAGAAGAGTCTTTTTTGGACCTCTGCCCATTTTTTGTTGGATCATTTATTTTTCTGTTGTTATTGAGTTGTATGAGCTCTTTGTATATTTTGGATATTAGGCCCTTATCAGAAGTATTATTGCTTGCAAATACATTTTCCCATTCTGATGTTGTCTCTTTGCTTTGTTGATGATTTTTTTTTTTTTTTTTTTTTTTGCTGTGCAGAAGCTTTTTAGTAATGTAGTCCTATTCGGTTATTTTAGCTTTTACTTCACTTGCCTTTGAGGTCAAATTCATAAAATCCTCTTTAAGTCCAAAATCCCTGAGCTTAGTTTTATGTTTTCTTCTATCATTTTATTGTTATAGGCCTTATATTCAGGTCCTTAATCCATTTTGAGTTAACTTTGGTGTGTGGTGAAAGACAACAGTTTCATTCTTTTGGAGGTGGTTTTCTAGTTTTCTCAGCACCATTTATTGAACAGGATTTCCTTTCTCCACTGTATGTTTTTGACTTTTTTTTTTTTTGGTCATATTTACTTGCCCATATAAACATGCGTTTACCTCTGCAATCTCAATTCTGTTCCACTGGTCCATGTGTCTGTTTTGCTGCTAATATCATGCCATTTCGATTACTGTCGCTTTGTAATATAATTTGAAGTCAGTCAGAGTAATGCCTCCGGTCTTGTTCTCTCTCCTCAGGATGGCTTTGACAATCTAGGGCCTTTGATTTTCTATACAAATCTGATGATGTTTTCTTTTATTTCTTTAAAAACTGCAGATGAGTTTTATGGATTGCATTAAATATGTATAATACTTCAGTAATAAGGTCATTTTAACTATGTTGATTCTTCCAGTCCAAGAACATGGAATATCTTTCCATTTCTTTGTATCTTCTTTGATTATTGTTTAAAAGGCTCTTGTAATTTTCATTGTATATGTCCTTCACATGTTTCCTTAGGTTTATTATAGATATTTTTTGTTGTTGAAGCAATCACAAAAGGAATGTTTTTTTTCACTTTTTTTTCTGACACTTCATTATCAGAGTATAGGAATGTTATGGATTTGTAAGCACTGATTTTTATCCAGTAACTTTACTGTATTTGTTTATTGTTTCTAGAGTGTTCTTGTGAGTCTTTAGGGTTTTCTACATAGAGAAATCATGTCATTTACAAATAGTGACAGCTTGACTTCTTCATTTTTTATTGGATGCCTTTTATATCTTTCTCTTGCTTGATTGCATTCTCTAGGACCTCCAATGTTATACTGAATAACAGTGAAGCCATCTGGTCCTGACTTTTACTTTTTGGTAGGATTGTTTTCTACCAAACAATGGATAATTGTTTCATTCTTTACTGTTGATTGGTCTTTTGATTTTCCAGTTCTTCTTGATTCAGTCTAGGAAGGTTGTATTTTTTTAAGTATTGGTACAATTCATCTAGGTTATTAAATGTGGTGTTATATATTTTTTCAAAGTATTCCCGTATGATCTTCTGTATTTCTGGGGTGCCTGTCATAACTTCTCCTCTTTAATCCATGATTTTGTTTATTTGTGTCCTTTCCCTTTTTTCTTTAGTGAGTTTAGCCAGGGAATTGTCAATTGTATTACCTTTCTCAAAGATCCAGCTTTTTGTTACATTTATTTTTTTTCTAATGTTTTTTGTTTGTTTTCAATTTCATTTATTTTGGCTCTAACTTTGATTATTTATTTTCTTCTACTGACTGTAGACTAAATTTATTTTTCCTTTTCTAGTTTTTGAAGATGAAGCATTAGATTGTTTATTTGGGTTCATTCTTGTTTTTAGAGATAGGCCTGCAATGATGTAAACTTTCCTATTACCGCAATTGCCTTGTGCTGTCATTATCATTAGTTTCTATGTATATTTGGTCTCTCTTTTTATTTCTTCTCTAACCCAGTTATTCTTCAGTAGCATGTTTGTCTTCTTGGTGCATGACTGCCTTTATCATTATGAAGTATCTCTCAGTATCTTTCTCTAACTTTTTTATTTCAAAGTCTATTTTGTCTGATATTAGTATTGCTACTCCCACATTTCTGTGAATGCCATTTGCTTGAAATATCATCTTTCATTCTTTCATTTTGAATCTCTAGTTATCTTTTGAGCATGGATGTGTTTCTTGGATGCACCATGAGGTTGAGTTTATTTTTTGATCCATCCTGCAACTCTGTGCCTTTGTATTGGTGAGTTCAGTCCATTACATTTATGGTGATTATTGAAATATGAGGTCTTCTTATAACCATTTTATTTTTTTGCTTTCTAGTAGATTGGTGTTTCCATTATTTCCTTGTCCTTGTGTTACTGTTTTCTTTATTTGGTTGGGTTTTATGGGTTTTCCCTCGTTTCTTCTTGTTTATGTTATATATTTTATGTCTGATCTTCTGTGTGTGTATCATTATTTACATGAAAATGATAGTCATGTATAAAATATGTGTGTATCTATCTATCTATCTATCTATCTATCTATCTATCTATCTACAGTGTCCCTTTCTTCTGTTCGTGCTTATCACCATTTCCCTTTTTAATTTGCATCTTTGAATCCTCCCCTTTTCAGTCATTGTTGTCTCATTTTATCCCTATGCCTGCTAAATGTTCATTACTGTCTTGCTATAGCAAATCTTTTCTTATTGTTTAAACTTATAATGCCCTGTTCTTAGGAAAGGTTGCAATGCTCTACTTCTATCTGCCTGCTGGTTGCCTTATTCCTAGTTATGCATTTTTTGTTGTTGTTGTTATTTTAAAGTTAACTGACCCCTTTCAGTATTTCCTGTAGTCCAGGCCTCGTAGTGGAGAATTCCCTCAATTTTTGTATGTCTGGAAAGGTCTTTTTTTTTCTCTCATGTATAAGGCAGAGCTTTGCTAGATACATTATTCTTGGCTGGTAGTTCCTTCCATTTAATAGTTTGAATATTTGATTCCACATATGTCTGTCGTGTAAGATTTGTGCTGAGAAGTCCAACAATAGTCTAACATGTTTTTTTATAGAGTACTGTCTTCTTTTCCCTAGCTTCCCTGAGAATTTTTCTTTGTCATTGATTTTTGATAATTTTAATACAATGTGTCTTGGAGAAGACCTTTTTTGGAATTGAGAATAATTGAGTGTTCTGTTGACTTATTGAATTCAACCTCCAGCTCATCCTTAGATATGGGAAATTTTTGTCAACTATTTGTCTGAACATGCTTTCTAATCCCTGCTCTTTTCCTCACCTTCTATAATGTCTATTATTCTTTTTTCCTTCCTGATGATATCAGCTAGTTCTTGTATTTCTCTTTCATCATTTTTTATTCTTTGGTTTCTCTCTTCTTCCTTCTGATTTATTTCTAGATTTCTGTTTTTGATATCACTGATCCTTTCCTCCATTTGATTGACTCTATTTCCAAAGCTTGCTATTTCCTTTTTCATATCTTTCAGTTTGTTCTTCATCTCCAGAAGATTTATTCTGTTCTCTTTGAGAGTTTCAATCTTGTTCTGCTCTTCTAGTTTTTTTTTTTCAATTCCAAAAATTGTTGCTATAACTTTTTTTAGAACTCACTGGTTTTTTTTCAGAAGCAACATCTTTAATTCTTTGCCATTTAAGTGGTGTATTTCTACATCTGTAAGCTTATTTTCTGAAGTTTTTTCCTCTTTCTTTCTGAGATGTCTTGTCATCTTGGTGCTCATGGTGTTGAATGGACTATTTGCTCACCTGAGCATTAATAGAAGTTTATTCTGCTTTTTTCCATAAAGACGATTTAGTATATGAAGTTCTCTCTTTAGCCTCTTGCAAAAAAAGTGTTTTTCTTTTGGTTTCCAGTAGGTGGCATCTAATCTTCTTGGATGTCTGCTTTATATAAAGCCTTTAAAATACCTTTTTTTTTTCCTTGCAGATATTCAATCTCATTCACTACCATCAGTCTCAGTCCCTGTCAGTGTTAGGGATAGTTTTGGTAGTGTTTGCTCAGAATCCTCTGGAGCCCCAAGGTGTAGGTCTCAGTGGATATAGGGGAATAGGTCCTCTGGGTTGGGATTTGGGCTGCAGTTCAGCCTCTGTTTTTGTAACCAGGGCTGGTAATAATCAACTGCTGTTTCTCTGCCACCCCCATTTCTCTGCTTTCTGCCCTGCTGCCTGGGCACAGCCACCAGCCGGCAGTGTGGAGCTCACAGTCCCCAAGCAGGGCTGTTCAGGAAACCTGCCATGCCTCTTCCTTCTCCTCCACCTGAAGGGAGCTTTGGCAGCTGTAAGAGGTATCTTCTTTGTTTCTCCCAGTCCACTGCCAGACACTCTGGGTTTTGACCTTATGTGCAGACCCACACTCAGACGTGGCGATGTACAGTTTGGGTGTTTTTTGTTGAGTTTTAGATGTTCAGCTTATTGTTATTTCAAGGGGAGAGATCTCGGGATGCCTCCTATTCCGCCATGTATCTTACCAAAATTCAGAAAGGTAAAATTTTGACATTCATTTCTCAGTGACTAAAACATAAATAGACTTTTAAAATGAGTTAAGAAAATGTTTTGGGGGATTTTCTCTAAGATCAAGTTATTTAACCTCTTTATATTACCGGTAAAAAAAAAAAAAAAAAAAAAAAAGGAAATATCTTCCAGTGTCCATTTAACCATAGGCATCTCCTGTAGTAAAATATTCCATTGGGTATTTAATGTTATCAAGAGTCCTATCTGGTAAAATGGGACATGTAATTCCATAAACAACATGTTTAAGTGGGAAAAATATATGGCTTTTACTGAAATAGCAAAAATTAATTCTGATATAATACTAAAATGAGAAATTTAGAGTTTGAAGTCAAGATGTTGGTTTAAGTATGGAAGGCTCAAATGAGAAAAGGAAAGCACAGAAAATCTAAATATAACCCTAACTTATTTTGACATGTTTCAGTCTAATTGATATTGTAACTGCTTTTTGGTGTAATACTGTTGTAACTAATAGTAAAAATTTGATTTTGATAATACTAATATCGAGGCCCAAATATATTAGAGAATTAAAATCTCCACACAAAGTTATTTCAAAGAAGCCAGTAGAAGAACTAGATTTAATTAATAATTAACTGTTATTGAATTAATCTATTGATACCTTTCATAAAGTTCAAAAACCATAATAAAGAATTGGCAAGCTTTTACATGATTGTGAAAAAGTGTGTACTGATAAACTAAAATGTTTCTTTAAAATGTTTCTTTTACACATCATTTGTTGACACAAACATTATTGTGTTCACAAGTAGCCTTTTGTTTCTTATGTTCTACAAATTTTGTAAAAGATACCAGAAAAGGAATAATGATGAGCAAATTATAATGACAAAGCCTTGACCAGAGCTTGAATTGTAGGGATGCTGTTGATTATCTTAATAAGAAAGCTCTATCTTTATCTCTGGGCATGTTTATGTGTCTGGTTATTAATTCTTGTCCAAGTTAAGGACACTAGAATTTATGATGTGCTGCTTAAAGTCACAAAGTCTCTTGGAAGTCTCAGAAGTCAGTTTCTTACTGATAGTTTACAACTGGTCTATGTCCAATTGTACCCATGGGATTTAAATTTATGGAGGTGACAGAAACACAACAGAGAGGTCAATGTCATTGAAAAAAGAATTTACTACTTATAGCTCTCTAGAGAAGGGAGTGTGCCATGCCATGCAGAGCCACAAGGGGAAGCACCAGATTTGATCATGATGCAGAAGAAACAGGGGGAAAATATGGCCTAGACCTTCATGATTGTGTTTTCTGTGGGAAAGGTAAAGCAGAGCAGGGGAGGAAAACAACAAAGGATTGGCTAGCTAAAATAATATCTGTGGGGTCTGAGCTATAGCAGTGGCTCTAGTAGTCTGGTACCTGGTTTTGTGTTGATTTAAGCCAAGGGAATATTGGCTTGGTGTGTGAGAGTTAGATAAATAAAATGATTAAGGGATATAGTCTTGGGATTGGTAAATTTTCTGTTGGGAAAATTTTCTGAAATATAGTGGAACTGACCTCCAAAGAAGGAAAGAGCTGAGAGACTGAAGAAAGAGACCAGCAACTACAAAATTAAACAGAGTTTATTAAGGCAACTTATGGACAGAAACAGTCTTGGATGGAAGCAAGACTGTAGTTCTCTGTACGCAATAGGTGATGGGGGCTTGACGTATGCAACCTCCAGGAACCCAGCTGGCTTGTAGCCAAGTAGCATATGCTTATTAAGAGCTGTATATTCCAAAGCAGTAAACAACTTTAAGAGCCTACTTATCTTTGTAAGAACATTACTTTAGGTGATATGGACCCACCCATTAGGGGTATGAACTAGCTGTTACTTGCTTCTTAAGAGGGCATAAATTAAATCAAGCACCAGAAACCATTTTGCATAACATTTTCATAGAAAAATAATGTCCACAGGGTAAATATTGTCTTGGCAATAGGCTACTCTGGGAGGAGTAATCTCTTCTCAATCAGCAAGCCAAACTTCCCTTACCCCAAAGATATCAAAGTATTATAAAATATAGAAATTAAAAAAAAACATTATTAATATAGTCCAATCAGCTTAGAAAGACTGGCTGAGGGAATATAAATTCACCTTTTGAAAGTTTTTCCTTTGAGCTCTTCCAAAGCCAAGATTGTTATCATAGATATTGTCTCAAGCTGTGTACAGTCTAGTCTGTTTCAGGTCAACCCATGGGGGGCATGAATATTGATGTCTCTTACTTCTCCAGTGCATGCCTATATTCTCTTGCTATAACAAATTCTTTGTCTTTAAATAAAACCTTATGCAAGTATATTTTGTGGGGTTTGAGTATTTTCAAATATATGAAAAATAAAATTTTGTAGCTCCATAGCATATTAAATAATGCATATGATAAGATAAGTAAACTTGAAAACATAGCAATACAAAACAACACAACCGAGATTCAAAGAAAAAAAAATATGAGGAAATGAAAAATCCTCAGTCTCATAGGAGAAAAAGTCAAGTAGTAAATGGAATAATTGTGTAATTGGAGACCTAGAAGAAGAGAAGAAAGAAAAAGTACAGAAAACAACAACAAAACAACTTAAATAATGCAGTTAATAAGAACAATAAATTAACAACCTAAGAAGCTCAATGAAACTCAAACAGTATAAACAGCAAGACATTTTTTAATATTGAAAAACTACAGGTAGAGAAAATCTTAAATGCATTTACAGGTAGATTTATATAATCCTTGACATAAAAATAAGAAATTCCACAGATTTCTCAGAAAGAGTGCAAGACAGAATAAAACAGTTTGTAACCTTAAAGTACAGAAACGAACACCAATTAACCTGTATTTATATATTCAGTCAATGAATCTGTGAAAAAAAGAGGTAAAATAAAAATAGTTTTAGGAAAAAAAAAGCTGAAAAAATTTTATCAGCCAACTTGCACTATAAGAAATAATGTGGTTCTCCAGATGAATTGAAAATGATACAAGTAAAAAAATTGAATATACACAAAGTAATAAAAAGTACTAAATATGCTAAATATATGAGGAATTTTTAAGTGGTAATTGATGAAAGAAAAACTAAAACAATGTATTATATAATTTATAACATATGTAGAAGTGGCATCGAGGACAGAAGGAGAAATCTGGTATACGTGTATAGCAACATTAAAATAGACTCCATTTTGTTAAAAAATGCATCTTGCAAATCCCTTGAAGAAAATCACTTTAAAAATGAAAGAGATATAAATAATAAGTAGCTCTAAATTGAATAATAAAGTTGCTCCAAATGATATTTAAAAAGAAAAGAATAGATGGGGAAAATAACATAACGAAATGTAGAGTTGAACCAAAACTGGAGATAATTAAATTACACTTAAGTAGCCTAAACACTCCAAATACACGCCAGATTGTTAAACTGGATAAAAAAGTAAGACCTAGCAGAATGCTATCTAGAGAAAACATGCATTAAATATGAATAGCTAGATAAAAATAAAGATATGAAAAAAGGATAAGATTTTAAAATGATCCTAAGAAGACTGGGGAGCTATATTAATACAGACAATGTATTCTTCAAGAGAAACATATTTCTAAAGAGGGATATTTTTATTATAAAAGTGATAATTCATCAATAAGATAAAATATACTTAAATATGCATGTTCCTCTTAAGAATGTCAAACATATAAACCAATTCTGATAGAACTGAAAGAAGACATAGGCAGACCCACAATTATAATTGAAAATCACTATTCCTGTCCAAATAGACAGACTTTTAATGCACATGGAGCATTAATCTATATAGACCATATGGTAGGCCATAAGAAAACTCAATAAATTTCAATGAATCAAAATAAAATAGTTTATATTCTCTGTCCACTAAAAAATTAAATAACCTAAAATGTTCAAGTAATGATCAAATAATATTTACAGATAGCTTATTGACCAGAGGGGAAAACACAATGATAATTATAAAATATTTAAATTGAATGATATAAACAGCTTATCAAAATTTATTGAATTCACCTAAAACAGAGCTTCAAGGATATATATGTGTATATAATTTCAAAATTATATATAATTAAATGCTTATATTATGAAGAAGAAATACCTAAAATTGATGATGTAAGTTTTAACCTTAGAAAGGCAGAATAAAAAGTGTAAATTAAACACTAAGTATATAAAAGGAAATGATAAAACAGAATATGAATAAATATACTGAAAATTTATAAAAACAAAGGTATATTTGTGAAAATATCATAATATGGATAAATTTCTAGTTAAATCAGCTTTTATCACCCATCATCTTTGAGAGTTTTAAGCTCTAATTTTTAAAGTATTTATGTAGCTGACCTTACATATCTATGATTTTATAGATTATATATTAAATTTGGGAGAAATACTCAAATTTTTTTGGCTTTATTCTCTTTAAAACCATGTTTGAGACAGTCTGATTTAAATTAGTAGAAAAAAAGTGGAAAGTCACATTAGCTACATAATAAAGGAATCATCATATAGGTCCTGCAGTTAAAGTGAATATTACGAACAACTTCTTGCTACTGACTTTTCTTAGAAGAAATGGACATGATTATGTAAATTGGTGCAGCCACTATGGAAAACAGTATGATGGTTCCTCAAAAAATTGAAAATAGAACTACCTTATGATCCAGTAATTCCACTTCTGGGTATTTATTCTAAGGAAAAAAAAAATACCTGTGTCGAAAAGTTATCTGCACCTTTATGTTTATTAGCATTATTTACGATAGCCAAGACATGGCAGCAACCTAAGTATTCATCGATAGATAAATGAATAAAGAAAATGTTATATCTATCTGTCTATCATCTATCTTTCTATCTGTCTGTCTATCTATCTATCTATCTATCTATCTATCTATCTATCTATCTATCTATCTATCTATTATCTAATCATCTATCCATTATCTATCTGTTATCTGTCATCATCTATCATCTATTTCTGCAGCAGTGGTAATTATTCAGCCATAAAAAAAGGAAATCCTGCTATTTGCAACAATATGGATAGACTTTGAAGGCATGTTAAGTGAAATAATTCAGTCAGAGAAAGACAAATACTATATAATCTCACTTATATGTGGAATCTGAAAAAAAAAGAAAAAGAAAAAAGAAACTCATGGAAATACAATATCTCATAAATAGGGGTTAGAAAATAATTATGTATTCAAAGATTGCAGCAATTAAAATACAGAACTATCTCCTAGATACACTGTTTAGTAGAAAAAGCACAGAGCAGAACAGTGTGAAACTATTTATGTAAAATTTTAAAAATAATGAAGATGTATTTTTTTTTCCCACTTCTGAACCCATTTGTGAGAAAGTATTAACAGTTGCAACCTTTAGAGAGAGATTAGAAATTTGGGATCAGAAGGTAGAGAAGAGTTTTGCTTTTTATTCTTTTCTGTATTTTTTTAAAAGCACTTGAAAAAGGTAAATATCTAAAATGATTGGCTTCCAAATTGTCAGTTTTCTCAACATTTATTCTCAATCCTTTCTTATTGATTTGCAATGCTTCTTTTAATTTCATGTTGCTTTTATATCCATATTAAGGTTGGTTTAAGCTGGTTTTAAAGTTTAAAGTTGGTTTTAAATCAGTTATGAGTTATCGATGCCGGTTTACTGTGCTGTATAGTTGCTATAGCTTTAAAATATATTTTAATATATATTAAAGCAAAAAAAATTTAAAAAATTGTAGAAAAATCTCATTGTTCAAAGCTGATTCAAATAAAATTGGAAATATATGTTATAATAGATGTCATACATATATACACATATACACACATACATGCTACATATTTGCATGTACAATTGTATGTTTTATGCATATATACAAATAAAATTGCCATGTATATGGAATTCAATTTTTAATTAAAAAAAATCACCACAAACAAACCCTTACTAGTGAATATATCAATATTTAAAAATAAATATTATTAATTCTAGAAAAACTCAAAAAGCTGCTAGAAAAAAGTCTTCAAGTCGTTTTGTGAGGTAACCTTGATATTAAATAAATTCTAAAAATACCTGTAAGGAAACAAAACTATATGCTAATGTTTCTCATGATTCTAGATAATGAACTTCTAATAAAATCAGAAATAGAATCCAGCAATCTATTATAGCATGTAATATACCCTGACCAAGTAAGCCTTACTCAGGAATTTAAAATTAGTTTAACATTCCAAAAATATTATATATAATTCACTATATTCATTGAATTAAAAAATTATATATTTAGTCAATAAATGCAAAAAGGTACTTAACAATATATGAGTATGGTTCTACCCAAGTTGATTTATCATGTCATTCCAATCAAAGTATCACAACGCACCTTTTTTAGGAAACTGAGATACTGATGCTAAAATTCATGTTGAAATGCAAAGTATTTTGAATGCCAACATAATTTTGAAAAAGGAGAACCAAGTTTTAAAACATAAACTACCTGGTTTCAAGACTTATTAAAAAGTTACATTAATGAAGACAACATGGTACTGATGTTAGGATAAATATAGATGTCAGTGGAACAGAACAGAGTCCAAAATTGAATTACACATATGTGATTAAATGACTTTTGACAAAAGTTCTAAAGAAATTAGAGTAGTATTTTTAATAAATAATTCTGCAACAACTGCATGTCTATATGAGAAAAATGAACTTCAAGTCTTGCCTAATACATGCGCTGATGTTATCTTGTATGTATCATAAACCTAAATGTAAAAGGTGAAACTAGAAAATGTTTAGATAAAAACAAAGGAAAATATTTACGACCTTATAAAAAGCAAGGGTTTCTAATTCAGGACACGGAGAGTAATAACCATTAAAAATTGCTAAATTATATTTCATTTAAAAAATAATCCAAATTTAAACTTTAAGTGTATCTTCTAAACAGAATGATAAAATTAAAATGAATATCATTGCTAAATGTTGAGAGGAAATGGAGGAACTGAAACTCTGTTATATTGCTGGTGAGAATATAAATGTTAGAACCATTTTGGAAAACAGTTTGACCAGCTCTTATTCATTTTAATAACCCAACAATTGCACTCCTAGCTATGTATTCAAGGCAAATGAAAGATTGTGATTACATAAACATTTTGATGTTAATGCTAACAAATGCTTATTCACAATAGGCCTGAACTGGAAATACAACTAATGTCCATCAACAGACACAGGACCATAAATGCATATTGCATTCAATAAATGTGTATTCATACAGTGGAATACTAATCAGCAATAAAAGTCATAAAGCACTAACATACAAAACAATATAACTGAATCTCAAAATCATTTTTTGAGTAAAAGAAGCTAGACATAACAAGTACATATTTTATAATTTTATTTACATGAAGTTCTGGAATAGACAAAATTAATATAATGTGACATAAAGAGAAGCGTTGGCTGGGACCAGTTTGGTTAAAATTATCTCTGAGGGAGCATGAAAAATATTTTTTGGGGGTAAATATATTTTATATCTTAGTTATGATGGATGTTACATGAGTATGTACATTTGTCAAAACACATCAAATTGTAAATTTAAAATGTTTGCATTTTACTGTGTGTCCAGTATACTCAAATGTAATTGATATGCAATTTGTTAATTTAACATGTTCTATATCATTAAGTAATTTGATACTATTTATAACCATCATAGTCACCTTTAAAACTATGATCACTTGAAGCAAACACTACCCTAAAAGAAACTATAGATTTATCACACATCTTATCATCAATGTAAATTGTATTTTTATAATTTCTAAAGGACATAGATGTGCTTTTTTTTTACCCACTAACAGATATTTTTAGGTTCCTCTAAAAATATAGAATCACAAGGACTATTTCAGCAGCTTATTTAGAAAATCCTTTACAGTAGAATAGTGCTTACTGCTGTTTTAGGTAGAACAGTCATAGTTTCATATTAGCAATTCTTATTCTATTCAAGTTACCATCTCTTTAGAATTTGTTATTCATTGCTCCATACTTCAGGGCCTTGGTCCATTCATTAATGAAATTATCTCTGACTATGCTTTTTTACTTGTGCTTCTACACTACTCTTATCTTCTAGTATAAAGTATATCTTCTATATTTACTATAACTTTGGTTTCTGTGTCTTACTTTAGAATATCACCAAAATAGGATTTGATTGTATTTTTAAAAATTACTATTTAATGTGAATATTTATTATTGTTAACCCTTATTTATATTTATGGTTTATTCTACAGATTTAAAGTCTTGTCATTGAGAGCCCTATTTCTTTATGATTTATGTATGTATTGTATTTTATCCATTTGATCTTATATATAAATAAATATCTCTGTAAATGTAAGTTTAGAAGACAGTATAATCTATTAGTAAAATTTTCAATATTTATGTAATCATCTGTATAATGTGGGACTGATTTCATTTTTGAAATACTCATAAGTTTTAGCTTGAATTTTTCTGTGTTATAAAAACTACAAGTTATGCTGACGTATATCCATACAAACATAGAAAAATACACACAAGTGCTTCCTTTGTATGTGTTCTACGTGTGTTCTTGTTGTGGTTGACCTTGGTTACTGTTTGCACATCAATGTAAGAGACTGACCCTCAGGCTAATTGGCTGTGAGGACTGACCAGTGATTACAGTGGAGAAGATGCTATACACAGCCTGTCCCTATACAGCGGAGCTATGGTGCCTGACCATTCTACCCTTTGGGTGTATTATCCTTAGATACCACCTTGGATGGTGCTCTGACTTCAAACCAAAGCTGGCCACTGGGCTCGCAAGCCAGGGCCTCCTGGGAAAGGCCCCGCCGCAGGCAAAGTTCAGCCTCAGCCTGTGCCCTGCCAAGGCCACCTGGCATGAAACAACCAAATGCAATCTTCAGATGGGGCCCTCCCCACACCATGGGCTTGGATGTGCCTCAAGAGGCCAAGTTACAAAGTGAGACCAGCTTCCACTAGTGCTTGAGATTGCTGAACAAAGAGATACAGGCACACTGAGGCTAGATGCTGCTTGTTTGGGTTTTGTGAACCTTTGAGAGATTTAAGAAAGTCCAAGCATGAGCCAAGACAGCCCATTTGTAAGGAAAGTCATTGGAAGTGGCCTGGGTGGGCCTGAAAGTTAGGTGGGGCAGAGTTTCAGACAATCACCAGGAAGGGGTAACCAGGTTGATGAAGATTCATATATGGCAGCAGCATGCATGGTGGGGGAGGGAACAATGCCTTCTGCCAGTACTTCTGTCAGGGAGAAAGCTATTCCTCCACCCTTACCCTGAAGCCAGACAACTCAGTCCTTTCCCATGTGTCCCTGGTGCCTTTAGAACTGCTTCCCCAGTAAATAAGTTTGCATAGGCCCTTTAAGTAAAATGTCTGCAACTATCACAACCCTTCACCACACCACTCATTTAGTCACGATCTCCACTGGTTTTCACAACCAGAAGTTTTGGAGACTTCCTCCCAGCACTGAAACTCTGAGTTGGGAAGTCCAGTGTGGAGCTGAGACCCCTCATTCCTCTGTGGGTACCTCCACTGCTGAGACATACCTCTTGACTCTCAACTGCCGCACTTGGGCATGGGACCAGCTCATTTCACATCTCTGCCCCTCCTACCAGTCTTGAAGTAGCATCTTATGTGTGTCTTCAGTTGTAGGACTTCTGTTCAGCTAGATGTCAGAAGACTTCTTATGATGGCTATTCTGTAGTAGTTACTTTGATGTTGTTGTAAGAGGAGGCAGACAGAGCATTTACCTACTCCACCATCTTGATCGAAAAGTCTTCTCATTAGTTTTGACGATTCATAATTTTCCTCCAATCCTAGAGGGGAACATAAACAGAAATTAAACATCGGAAGTAGGCTGAACCCCACATAAAGGCAACATCACTTTTATTTAAGGAAGTATTTATTATCACTCTTTCTTTCAAAGTACTTGTTAAAATTGACTCAGTACACAAGACATAGTTTTTAAGTAGAAGGTAAATATTGCTATACCTTTAACAAATTATAAACTAAGTCTGGGAGTTTGAGTTAAAAAAATAAAGAAACCCAATAGCCATTATCAATTATATCTAATTAATTTGAAAGAAGACTTCAACCCTTTTTAAAATACTTTTTATAATGTACATAGTCATTTTTAGTCAGTGGTACTAGTTGTATTAACAGACATCTCAAAGTTTATATTCTTTCTGGGTGTGATTCACAACCTCAAAATTTTGTGTAAATGATAGAGTTTTAGATAAGCACATGGTCATTGTTTCACTTTATGCCAATTAAATTCAACAAACATTTATTGATTCATAATGTGTGTCAGAGACCATGGAAAGTGCTAGGGATGAAAAGATAAATATAAAACATTGTTTGCTTTCAAAGGCACAGAGTCAAGATGTAAGTAAATCATTGGAATAAAATATGGTAAGTGCAATTTGCAAGTATTTCCAAAATGAAATATTGACACAAACCACAAGTCATCAACTTGAATGCATAAAGTATGTTCTCAAAGAAATATTTTATATAGATTATAAAATAGGAGTGTTTCCCCCCCCCCCCAGATAGGGAGCAGAATGAGATTGAAAGAAAAGAGTATTTCAGAAGGCAGAAGAGCATGTGCCAAACTAGAAATATATTAGACAGTTATGAGAACTGCAGAGTTTGGTATTGATTAAAATCTAGACTGTATCTATGTAACAAAACAAAATTAGGCAAAGGAGAAATTTTGGAGTATAACTTATAATAGTCTAATTAGCTTTTAAATAGTGGGACCCATTGAAAACATTAAAATCAAACAAACATACCATGATCATATTTATGTTTTAGCTCAAATTTCATTGAAGATGGAATAATAGATTGTAAGACTGGCTGAAGGAAAAGAATGGAGCTTACTGTTGTTCAGATGAGAGATGATAATTTGACTTAAGTCATTGGTAGTTAGGCAGGGGTTAGTATTTAGAGAAACTAACATTGATATAATAAAATCAATAGGATTCAATGACCAATGAGATGTGATAAATGAGAAGGGAGGGAGGACTTGAAGTCTCCTGAATTTGTGCATTAGGTAAAATACAATGGTTTATTCAAAGTGGAAATATAGGATGATGAATGAGTTGAGAAGAAAGATTTTAAGTTAATTCTGGACATGTTGACCTGGAATCTATACATAAAAAGCATTTTAATAATTGACAATTAGTGTTTGCTGTGCGTTTGTAGATAAAATGCTTAAATCATTTGCTTAATCTGAAAGTTTTTGAGTAATTAGCCTCATGTTTCATTTATGTAAAAATTTTACAGTTTTAATTAAACAAATCATTTTTAGTTTGAACTATTAGTGCTGTCTAATGTAGGTACTTAGATGATAATGTTGACCCTATCAAATGACTTTTTTTGTGTTTATTGTTTTTATTGCTTAATGTTTTGTTTTGAAATATGTTATAGAAAACAAGTTTAGAGAAGGAAAATCATATTTCACTTCAACAATTTGGAAATCACTTTGAGATCATTTGTCCAAGGTGGAATTTTGAATGAAAAGTAAAATTTTAGAAACCTGATGCAAGAGAGAAAAAGAGCAATTTGTTTCCATTAAAATAATGAATGCTAGTCTGAAGTTTGATATTGAAATTATCTTCTCAACTTCTTCCCAATTACACTGCATCCTGTAAATGCAAAAAAGTGCTGATTTTATTAAATTAAAATTTGACATTGAAAAGCTTTATATGTAAATTCATTGCTGAATGTTACTGTTTTTAAAAGCAGAACTAAAGTAAGAAGTTGCTTGAATCTAATATTGCCATGATCCCTTTGATCATAATATTAACACATCATTAAGCTGACAAAGTTAAGGAAAGGCTGAGTTCACTTCATTGCTACTATTATTCAGCTAGATGTGAATTTTATTAAAATCATTATTGGTGAGTTTTATTTATATAAATCATTGAAAAATATGCTTTCTCCCTATATGCAATTTAACTTCCCCTCCCCCAACCCATTGCAGGCAAAGAGCAACAACCTTCCTATTGACTTAACATTAGGAGAGAAAGTACAAACTTATTTTCTTAACAGGTACTTTTAAGATACAAAACCACATTAGTAATTTCTCCAAAATCCTCAAAATGTATTATTTTCCTTATGATTCATTCTTTTAAGTAATTGATGGTATATCAATACAGAGATGTAATCAACCATTTGATTCAATCTTCAAAAACTTCTAAATCTATGAATTATCTTTTATACTACTAGAAAGTTATATCTGAGTAAATGAAAATATCAATATGAAAAGTGCCTTGTGGTGGTATCACAGTACTTATCGTGACTAAGTCTTTTAAGGCTGAGATCTGATTAATACTCTATTTAGATATGCCTAGGATAGTCAAGTCAATGCAGGACTCAATGCTCACAGTTGAAATCCGTGTGCAGTAAGGAGAATGGTTTAATTCTCCACAGCCATCCTGCGGTGACACTCATTCTTCCAATTAGAATTAACCTTTAAAGCACATCTTTTCATTTATTTACTTTAATACTTTGAGCTACTATTTAAAAAATGAATGTAATAAACAGGCATGTCTTTCATTTTCCAAAAATCTCTTGTTTCTTTTTGACAAACAAAACTGTTAGTATTCAGAAAGCACCCACATTCTCAGGTGAAATTAAATAATGGAATCGTTACAGCATTATTGCCAATCACCAAGAAAGAACAGTAATAAACCCATTCTTTCCTTTGACCAAAAATATCCATAAACACATATTTTAAACTATATTATTGACTTTAAAAGCCAAGGTAACTCAACTTACACTAATGTGGCTATGTAATCATTATTTTTCTCCCTCCATAAAAAAAAAAAAAAAAAAAAAAAAAGCCTACAGATTAAAAAAAAAAAAATGAGTCAGTAAATCCACACCCTGGAAGAGAATCCATGAATTGCCATAGATGTGTTTTTCTAACAATCATTCACACATTGTCTAAAGCACCCAGTCTTCTCTTTAACAAAAGCACAAGCTAGCAAACAAAATATATAGAGAAATCCAACAGTGGGAAAACAAGTCTATTAGAGTTGAAAATATATCATTATTCCTTTTCCAGCTTGTATGAGAATTTTCAAAATAGAAGTTAAAGAGAAAAAAGCAAATCAAAATTCTAAGACAGTTCCTAGTGGTAAGTGGTGTCTTTATGTCATAAGGCCATGAGTGTTTTCAGCCAAATTTAAATGTCAGTAAACAGAAAATAAAGATATATTTCTATTTATAGAAAAGCCATGAAATATAGCCAATTACAAATACTTCCATCAACTTCCCATTTTATTTCTACGTGTCCACAGAAATCTATGCTTGGCTATATATCTCTATTTTTACCTGAAAAATTTTCGAAGTATCATTTTTTTTACTAATATTTTACAGAAATTCAATAAGATGAGTTAATTTTCCTCCATTCTTCCTGTGATTATACATGTATCTTTCTTGAATTGAGTAACTAATCTCCAGCAAGAAAATATATCTTCTAAATTAACAAGGTTTACAAATACATAAACATTATGAATAATTTTTTGGAAACAAAACCAGCACCACTGACAGCTATAGAAAAAGCTTTACTAACTTACTGTTTGTTTGAGAAAGAATATAAATATATTTGTTTTTAAGCTGTCCTTAAACAAACAAGGTAAGAAACAACTTTGAAATATCTGTAATCCAAAACAAGTTCATATCTTTTGAAAAAGAAAAATTAACTTGTACAACCATCTTCCCAAATATGGAATCTAATAACACTGATAACATATACAAGAGAAAACTGAATACACTGTTTTGCAAATAAGGTGTATTTAATACAATTTCACCAATAAGGCCAATTCTACTCAGACTGAAGAAGAATTGGTCAAAAAGTCTCACAGTGCATAACATCCGGGGACAAAATAGAGTGATCATAAAGTTTGTCATTGATTGCAGGTTGTCTCAAAAAGCAAATAAAGGTGAAAAATTTAGAGATTATAAATCCAAATAGTGTCAACAATTAAATAAAAATTGAAAGCTTTATTTAACTAATTCTGCTGTTTCTGAAAGACAAAATTATTAAACAGTTTAAGCATGGTAGAAGCCAAAGGTTCTAATAAATTAAGATTGACCTGAATTTTACTTTGTACCTCAGAAGCTACTTTTATGTTGGAGAACTGGATCACATCATAATGAAAAATCTAATTTCAACCTCACAGTCTATTATTGTTCTTACTACATAATTTAGGTGTGAATCATATATTTCTATGATTCACAACTTACATAAATTTTACAAGGAAAGCTGAGTTGCATCAGTAAGTTAGTACAATATGGATATTTTGTTTTCATTTTAGGTCGGTCATTAATGGCAGGTGGGCCAGGTAACTGATGAAACTTCAAATATTTCGCTTTTAAGTTTCCAATTATTTGAGATCTTTTACATTTTTGAATTCTCAATGAAAAGGTGGCCTAATTCATTCGAGCTTCATGAATAGCCTAGGGAAAATAATGCATACAGTAAAGTATTACAAAGTGATTTGACAAAGGTTCTAGATGAATAAGGCCATAGCCATGCAGAGAGGCAGAGTTAAGTACAAGTTGAAATTAAGCTCAGAATGCACAAATGATACAGGAAAAAAGATCTCTCTCTCTCTCCCTCTCTCTCCTGTCCCCTTTTCCTTCTTTCTTCTCTCTCCTCTCCTTCCTCAGTCCAAGGTTTAATTTTAGTACTTACTATGGCAGTACTTTTTCATATATCATAATGGTGTGCCTTTCATGCAAGGGGGCTTGAGAGTAGGAATGAGAGTTACTCCCTTATAGCAAAATAATACTAATTACCAAAAGAATATGTAAAAGTCAGACTTGCTGAATATATACCAGTCTCAGCAAATTGCTTCACTTTCCTTCTTAACCTTTCACCACTAATCTTTTTTGTGTCACTGAGAAATAGTCCAGCTCTAATATATTACAAGGGAACTTCCTTTCACTCATTAATTCCTTTACAGTTTTTCTTCATTTTTTGGAAAAGAATAGACAGGGCACCTATCTCCTTTTGAACTTTGTGGCAGTAGTATTCATCAAGCACTACTGAGGGGAGAAAAAAATTTGTTGAAGAAGTGAGGACCAAGAAAGTTAACTGATCCTCATTCTAGAGAGCATCTTCTGTAAGTGACAACAATAAAGACTAATATATTCAATGAGATAAAATTTTACTATAGGTTAGTGGATGTATATGTGAAATTTAAAAACTCAATTTATTTAGAAACTAAACATAGATTAACAACATAGGAACATCAAATGGTATAATTTAGACTACAACTTTTATAATCTTTATGTAATTTGATCATCGAAAAGTATATTTTGATCGTGCAGATGAAGAAAACAGTAATATGAGAGGTAATTCAATATATTTAGGAACTTAAGGTATTTTCTTTTTCTCTTATCCCACATATCAAATATATTAAGTTTTCAAACAAAATTCTAGAGGGAGGAAACTTTTCTAAAAATCCAAATAAAACACAAAAAAATAGACAAACCATTTTTCTCCCCTTGTGCAGCTCTAAGCAGATTCATGCTCAATAAATGTCAATGATGATGATTTCTAATATGTAGTTAACAGGAAGATATTTTTTCTTGCATATATTACCACTTACTTGTGGTTCCTTGTTTTTATAAAAGGCACTTTTTTTCTACTGATTTCTTATTTTTTCTTTATTTGGCAATGCCAAATAAATAAAAAAAACTACTATTTTTAGCTTATGTATCATAAGTATATGATTCAGTGTTAAATAGCTTGTGTGTGGGAGGGAGGGGAGTAGCCAGAAACTATTACAATGAGACATAAATTGTTCCACATGATAATCTATTACACACTCCACAGGAAGGTAATGAAAACTGCAAACAAAATTAAAATTTGCAAAATTAAACTCCTTACTAAGACAACAGGTAGGTCATAAAAGTATTAATAAACTGAATTAATAAAGCCTAGCATTTTGATTTTCTGGTCTTAATTTAAATTCCAGAAATTAGGTCAAAACCACCAAACCAAACTGATGTAATGAAAAGTCATTTTGCAAAATTCTACTTAGATTAACAAGTAATATTTTTTAAACATAAGAACAAAATACTACAAAGGGAAATTGATTTTCAAGAAAAAAGTGATACTGCTATTTCCAGCATATAGGCAGATTTTTAAAAAGGGGAGAGATATGCAGAAAAATAGCAGAAAGAACTACTATTAGATTCTGGAGTTAGATAATCCTTTTCTTCCTCATATCAGTTGTCTTTTCTTTTGCTAGTCACACCACCCCACCCACCCCGTAGAAGAGCTATAATGTTGGCTATTTAAAAAAAATGTGCAAATTCCTGGGAAATATTTGTTTTCCTTTTTAAATTGTAACTATATTTTTCCATGGTAAACACTAGAATTGTCATAAAATAGATACAATCAAAATATAATTCAAATCAAACACCACAAAATGTACTTGAATTTTATAATATCTATGTTTAAATATTTTTATTATCAACTGGCAATATGGATTTGGGTAAAGTACATCTGTTTCAGAAATGTAGAATGTGTGCAGTTCTTTTAGTAGGTAAAATAATTCATATGTGATGACTTTTAAAGCGTTTTCAATTTTTTGACTCAAAATGTAAATTATATTTGTTAATCTAAATAATAAAAACATTATAAAGAAAAAATCAACAGTCAAAAATTAGCTGTTTTATACATTAATAACAAAATACTTGGGGGGGGGGAACTATAACAGCATCAAAAACAACATACTTAGGAATAAATGTCACCAAAGAGGTAAAAGTTCTGTACATTATAAAGCATAATTAAAGAAATCAAAGACACAAATAAATGGAAAAATATCTCATGTTCATGGATTTGAAGAATTAGTATTTTTAAAATGTCTATTACCCTAAACCATCTATGGATTCAATGCAAAATTCCAATGGCATTTTTTACAGAAATAGAAATAAATAATACTAAAATTTATATGGAACTGCCAAAAAGCCCTAGATTACCAAAGCGATCTTGAGAAAGGGCAAAGCTAGATGCAGCACATTTTCTGATTTCAAACTATATTATAAAGCTATAGTAATTAGTGCATTATGGTACTGTCATAAAAACAGACATATAGACCAGTAGAATGTAATTGAGATAAAAAATAAATCCATGTATATATATGCCTCTAATTTGACAAGGGAACCAAGAGTACTTAATGAGAATATAGTCTCTTCAAGAAATGGTGTTGGCAAATTGACTATTCCTATGCAAAAATAAAATTGGATTTCCATCTTATACCATTTACAAAAATTAACTCAGAATGACTTGAAGGCTTAAATGTAAGACCTAAAATGGAAGAACAGCTAGAAAAAGAAAAACATAGAGAAAAGCTCCTAGACATGGCTCTTGCCAATGATTTTTTTAGATATCACCAGTAGAGCAAGAAACAAAAACAAATATAAACAAGTGGGGCTACATCAAACTAAAAAGCTCTGCACAGCAAAAGAAACAATAAACAAAATGAAAAGGGCAGTCTACAGATTGAGGGGAAGTATTTGCAAGCTACCTGCTTTTTAAAAGGATAATATTTAAAATATATAAGGAATTCATACAACTCAATAGCAATACTACTACTACTACTACTACTACTACTACTACTACTACTACTTGGACTCTCGTGCGTTCTTTCAACTGGGCGTCTCACCACCAAAATGTACCCTTCTCAATCAGCATGGTGCTGGCAATAATAATCTAAAAAAAAATAAAAATTAAAAAAAAATTAAAAAAAAGAGCAGATGATCTGCATAGATGTTTGTTTTGTTTTGTTTCCCCCAAGAAGATTTAAAAAATGGCCGATGGCTACATGAAAAGATGCTTAACATCAGTAATCATCAGGGAAATGCAAATCAAAATCACAATGAGATACTGCCTCTCACTTGTTAGAATGGATATCATCAAAAAGAAAATAGATAATAAGTGTTGGCAAGGACTGGGAAAAAAGAGAGCCCTTGTGCTTTGTTGGTGGGAATGTAAGCAGCAATAACCACTATGGAAAACAGTATGAAGTTTCCTCAAAAATTAAAAATCAGCTACCATATGGTCCAAACAATCCTACTTCTTGGTACATATGTAGAGGAAATGAAATCACTGTCTCAAAGAGATATCTGCACCCCATGTTCATAGCATTATTGTTCCCAATTGCCAAGGAATGAATATATGTGAATATATATATATATATATATATATATATATATATATATATATATATGTATATATATGAATCTCTCTATATATTTATCACAATGTAATATTACTCGGGTTTAAAAAGAAGGAAGTCATCATTTGTGAGACCATCGATGGACCTTGGAAGCATTATACTGAGTAAAATAAATCAAACAGAGGAAGATAAATACCTTGTAATCTCACTTATATGTGAAATGTAAAATATCTGAAATAGAATCAGAGACTGGGAATGGTAGTTAAAGGGGGATGGATGTTGGGAGAAAGGAGGAGATGTGGGTCAAAGAGTACAAACTTCCACCTATAAAATATATTCTGGAGATCTAATACAGCATGATGACTATAGGTAATAATATAACATTGTTAACTTTATACTTGAAAGTTGCTAGGGAAGTAGATCTTAAATGTTCCTACCACACACACACACACACACACACACACACACACACACACACACACACACACACAAAGGTAATTACATAAGGAGATAGGAGTGTTAACTAATCTTATTGTGGTAATAGTTTCACATTATATACATGTATCAAATCATCACATTGTACATCATACAATTATACAATGTTATATTGAAATTAGATCACAATAGAGCTGGAAAAAGTTTTAAAAAATAAAATTCTTTTGGAAGAAGAGAAATAAATATTCCAGAAATATTAAATTAGTTAGTAAATCCAATGGAAAACTTCATTTAGTTTCTTGACATCCAAGGAAATAAGGAAACCTTGTCTAGTCTTAGATTTCTCGTTATGTATTAAAGCAAAGCAAACTTTTGAAAAAAAAAAATGCTCCTGACACTGAAATCGGTGTGGAATTTATTAAAGTGATCCTCATCCACCTTCAGAAATTTAAGAAAAAAAGTGAATGATCTTGATTTTCTTTTTTCAATGTGGCTGTTTATGTTTCAAAAGAATTGATAATGTACTATTTTTAAGTATATTGATAAAATAAATCATATAAATATTATATTTATGATACTTGTAGTGATTTTCATATATAAAATTTATTTTTTTTTGAATTTGTGGATAATAGATATTCTCATATAATAAACACTTTTTTATTCTTTTTATATACTCTGGAATATTGCTAATGAAATTGAAATTATATTTTTTCCCTCTGGAATATTGTTAATAAAATTCAAATGATCTCCCCCCCCCCAAATATTTGGTAGAACTTACATAGTATATTATTGATGGATAGTTCTTTGATAGTTTTCATATCTTAGTTTATTATAATTGATTTATGAAGTCTTCCAATTATTTTGCTGTCAACAAATTCATTTTCCTAGAAAATTATCCATTTGTATTTTTCTAAAATTATTTTAATAGAGAAACGTGTGATTTTTTTAACTTACTCTTTATTGTAGTTATTTTTAACTCAATATTTCTTATTTGGTGTGTTATTTCCCTCTTCTTTATAAAATGAGCTAATTAACTTTTTTAAAGCATATATGTATTTATACACTCTACTATTTTACTTTATTCAATGTATAAATATTTATTTTTGACTTTATTAAATAAGTCTTTACTTTATCTTCTCTCAAATATTACCTTTTCATGGAGAATTTCACTGAAAGACCATTGAGACGATAATTCTATGATCAGCTTCATAGTACTTAACTCTTTATGATATTTTACCTATTTGTTAATTTAACACAGGAAATAAATTTCAATATTTCTTAAGAACATCTTTTGAAACATTAAATGGAGTGAGGAATAAGTATCATGTTTCCATCATTATACATTTATGATTTTATTGCATTAGCTACTTTACCTTAAGGAATACTTCTTCAATTAAATTTTCCTTTTTGGATATCAGGGTTTTTTGGGTTTTTTTTCCTCCAAAATTTCTCTTTAAAGTTTCCTTTTTGTGCATAATGAAAGCAACTTTTTATCTCTCTAAGATATTAATTAGTGTGCACATTTTTTACTGATACTTTAGTTTTTTAAAGACGTTTTAGATTCACAGCAACACTGACAATAAAATACAGAGTTTTCCCATGTATTTCCTATCATAATCATCCAATTTTCATAGTTTAAATCATATTTCACTACATTCTATGGGTTTGGAAATATATCATAACATATATTTATCATGTGATTTGGGACATAAATCTCACCATTCAAAGATTCTGTATCTTTGCATCAGTAATACTTTATCCTCTTTCTTTGGAGGCATGAGCAGGGGATGGTGGATATCTTTGGGCAAGCCAAGGGAAATTCTTCAGAGAAGGGCATAGGCAGAAGCTATCATTAACTGCCTCTCTGGTATGAGAGCATTACTAAGAAAAGGTATCTAGCTGGGTGAGGTTCCCACATGATTATGTCCTAATGTTCAAATTCTTTCTGGCTCAGCATCTCCACAGTAAATGCAGGTGGGTGTGGAGTAAAAATGTTCTAGGGTTTAAATTATGTCATACATTTTTAAACCAAAATCTTACTTTTTGTGTGTGCTAATGTGTGTTGAAATCTAGTGTTTCAAAATTTTCAGTCTTTTTAGGATACTGTGATATTATAGATCTATCATACATGTAAAATTCCCCTATTTCTGGCTTATGGTCTAGTTCTCTTTGCTTTTCTAAGTCACTTTTGACTTACTTGATTTCCAGTTGTAAAAGTATTGCTGTCATACTATGTATATTTTCTTTATTTTTGTGTACTTTATATACTTATGCTTTTTCTATGTTTTACCTTTTAGAGTGATTTAAGAAGGGAGAGGTTGTAAATGTGTTTTAATCTGTTATATATAAATAGAAGTGACAATGGTTTACTTCTTTAGGGTATTCCCATTTGAGAAGAGTACTCTTAGAAACATGGAATAAGAATGATAAGATCAAAATAATATTATATGATAGTTTTGAAAATGTACTCAATGCTAAACTTTATTTAAGAATTTTATGTATATCATTTTATTTAATCCTGACAACATCCCCAAATGATAAATGTGATTATTCTGAGGCAGTTATTATTACTGTTGTTGCTCAGTTGAATGATCTCTAAAGTGAAGAAAAGTATCAAACATATAGGTTCTTGTGAAGATAAAATAGCTAACTCACAATTTTAATTTTATGAATTATTTAATAAAAAGATATATTATTTAATAAAAAGAATAATGCATGACACATAGAATGTACATGTGGTCGGAAGAATAATGACCCTTCCTCAAATATGTATACATCTTAATCCTCCAGGAAGTTGTAAATATTTTATTTACAAGGCCAGAGGCAATTGAAGTTGCAGATGGAATTAAGGTTGTTAATCAGATGATAAATAGATTATCCCAGATTTCTCATTTAAACTCAATGTAATCACGTGTTTTTTAAACCTGTAAGATGGAGGCAGAGTCAAAGGAATGTGATGGAAAACAAATCTGGAGTGATATTATGTAAGGAGTCAAGCTGACATTCCTGGCTTAAAAGATGAAAGAAAACCACAGGCCAAAGAATACCTGGCACCCTAGAAACTGGCAACAATGAAGGAAACAGATTCTCTTCCAGAGCTTCTAGAAATAACATAGCCCTGCTGATATCTTGATTTAAGCCCAGTGAGATCCATTTTAGACTCCTACCTCTAAAATGTTAAAATAAATATTTTTCAAGCCATCAAATTAATAGCAGTTTTTTGCAACAGCAAAAGAAATATAGTGGATATGTGTGCGAATTTTTACAATTCCAATTTTAAAGATGAAGAAAATGAGCAAAAGGGAATTAAGTAGCATACCAGAAGTCATATTCTGAATTTGTCAGAATATAAACCCAGATTCTCTGAATTCCAAAATATTGTACTTATAACTACTCTGCTGAAATTTTTAATACTCGTTATCCTCTAAGGAAAAAAAATTAGAAAAACTCAGTTTTACCTGTATAGTTTCAATTTTTAAAATTATTTTATATTTTAATATATATTTAATTTTCTAATTATAGTTGGCATAATATGTTATATTAGTTTCAAGTGTACAACATAGTGATTAGACATTTATATAACTTATGAAGTGATCACCCTGATAAGTCTAGTATATATCTGACACTATACATAGTTATTACACTAACATTAACTATATTCTTTATGCTATAGTTTATATCCCCATAACTATTTTGTAACTGCCAATTTGTACCTCTTAATATCTAACCCCCCTTTCTAACCCCCCACCTCTCTAATTCCCCTTCTATCTGGCAATCATAAAAATGTTCACTGTCTATGACTTTGTTTCTGTTTGTTAATTTATTCTGTTTATTGGGTTCCACATAGAAGTGAAATCATATGGCATTTGTTTTTTCTGACTTACTCAACTCAGCACAGTATCCTCTAGGTTCATTTATGTTGTAGATGGCAAGAATTCATTCTTTTTCATTGATGAGTAATATTCCATTGTATATATGTACTAGCTCTTCTTTATGCATTCATCTATTGATTAACACCCCAGTATATGGTTACCGCCATATATTAGCTATTGTAAATAATGCTGCAATGAACATATGGATTAACAAGTCCCTTCACAGCAGCATTTTAGGTTTATTCAGATAAATACACAGAAGTGGAATTACTCTGTGTGTGTGTGTGTGTGTGTGTGTGTGTGTGTGTGTGTGTCTAGTTACAACCTTTGTTTTAAAGTCTATTTTGTCTGGTATAAGTATTGCTTCCCAAGTTTTTGTTTTTTTTGTTTTTTTTGTTTGTTTTGTTTTGTTTTGTTTTGTTTTGTTTCCCCATTTCCATGAAACATCAGTTTGGGTATGTCTCTTGTAGGCAGCATATGTCTTGTTTTCTTATTATTCAACCACTCTAACTTTAAATAGGAGTATTTAATCCTTTTACAATTGAAGTAATTATTGATAAATATGTAATATTGCCATTTTATTATTCATATTTTTATATATTTTGTTAATTTGTTTGTTTTCTTCTTAAAGACATCCCTCTAACATTTCTTTTAATACTGGTTTGATGATGATGAACTCCTTCTTTTTGTATGGGAAGCTCGTTATCTGTCCTTAGATTCTAAATGGTAAGTAGAGTAATCTTGGTTGTAGGTTGTTGCTTTTCATCACTTTTAACATTTGTGTCAGTCCCTTCTGGCCTGCAAAGTTCTGTCTAGAAATCAGCTGACAGTTAAATGGGAGCTCCCTTGTAGGTAACTAATTGCTTTTCTCTTGCTGCTTTTAATATTCTCTCTTTGTCTTTAATCCTTAGCATTTTAATGATGATGTGTCTTGGTGTGGGTCTCTTTGGATATATCTTGTTTGGGACTCTAAAGCTTCCTGGGTTTGTATGTCTATTTCCATCACCAGTAAAAAAGTTTGCTGTCATTCTTTTTTTAAGTAAATTTTTAAATTTTTAATTTCTTGCTTTCTCTCTTCTCCTTCTGGTACCCCTACGATGCGAATGTTGGTATACTTGATTTTATCCCAGAGGCCCTTCAAACTCTCTTCACTTTTTACAAATACTTTTTTCTTGTTGTTGTTCTGATTGGGGGTTTTCTGTTACCTTCTTTTCCAAATTACTGATTTGATCCTCTTCTTCATACAATCAACCATTGATTTCCTCTAATGTAGTCTTCATTTCTGTTATTATATTCTTTATATCTGAATGGTTCTTTTTTGTTTTCTCTATCCATTTTTATGTTTTCTATCTCTTTGTTGAAGTTCTCACTGAGATTATTCATTGAGCATTCTTATAACCAGTTTTTGAACTATTCATCTGCTAGATTGCTTGTCCCTACTTTGTTCTTTTTCTAGAGCTTTGTTCTGTTTATTATTATTATTATTATTTGTATTATTATTATTATTATTTTACTTGGGACATGTATTACTTCATTTTGTCTGCCTCCCTGTGTTTGTTTTATGTATTAAGTAGGACTCATATCTCCTGGTCTTAGCAGGGTGGCCTTACATAGTAGGTGTCCTATAGGGCCCAGTGGAGCAGTTTTC
This sequence comes from Eonycteris spelaea, assembly GCA_003508835.1. NCBI lineage: Eukaryota > Metazoa > Chordata > Mammalia > Chiroptera > Pteropodidae > Eonycteris > Eonycteris spelaea. Next base: position 270,197 of record PUFA01000360.1, on the reverse strand, counting down.
CCTGGTATTCCAGGTATGTTCCTTATAAGAGTTGTCCTGCTATAATTGAATTTCTTTGCTGTATGCACATCAGTAGGAGAGAATGACCCCCAAGCTGAATTGTTGTGAGGTTTGGCTGGTGAGGGACTAACTCTGAAGTAGGATTCTCATTAGCAGGGTTCTGGTGCCTGCTCAGTCTACACTTTCTGTGTGTCATCCTTAGATGAAGCCCTGGGTGATGAAGAACCAGTTCTTGTCAAAGACAGACACCAGGCATGGAGGCCCTAGAGACTCCTGAGAGGGGCCTGAAGCAGATCAAGTTCAGCTGCAGACTTTGCACTGCCCAGGGCACCTGGAAGGAGTCACCAAATAATCCATAGATACTGCCACCTGTACTGGGCTTAGAGTTGTCTCAAGAGACCAAGCTGTAAATTGAGGCCGGTTGCCGCTAGACCCAGGCTTAGGGCTGCTCAGAAAGAGGAAAAGGGCACACTGAGGCCAGATGCTACTTGTTTCAGTTTTGTGAACCTTTAAGAGATTTTATCAAAGTCTACAGCATGAGCTAAGACAGGCCATTTGTATGGAAAAACCAATGGAGGTACTTGGGTAAGCCTATAAGCTGGGAGGAGAGTAGGTCTCAGGGAATTACCAGGGCAGGGTAGTCAGGTCAATGGATACTCAGCTATGGTGGAGCCTGTCTGCAAGCTAGGTGTGGAGAAGGACCAACAAAAGAAACAATGGATTCTTCCAGAACTTCTATCTGGGAGAAAGCTGCCCCTACGGCTTTCTCTCTGAAACCAGACCACTCAGTTTCTCCCTATGTCCCTGGCACTTGTCAAGCAACTGCCCCAGTGCTGGAGCTCAGAGCAAGTGAGTTTATCAGTGATTAAGTCTCCTTGTGGGCCCCTAAAAGGAATGTGTACAATGACTCCAGCTGTGCTCTCTTTTACTTAGCCACAATCTCCACTGTTTTCATAGATAGACATTGTGGAAATCTCTCTTCCCAGCACTGGAACCCTGGGCTGGGAAACTCAGTGTGGATCCAGATCACTTGCTCCTCCAGGGGACCTCTGCAACCTAAATATCCTTCCTGATTCTCAACTGCCACATGCAGTTTTGGTACCAGCCTGTTTCATGTCTCTCCCCCTCTTGCCAGTCTTGAGGTGTTCTCTTATGTATGTCCCTAGTTATAGGACTTCTGTTTAGCCAGCCTCAGGCAACATTCACTGATGGATGTTCTGTATTTCAGTTGTAATTTGGATGTGTTTTTGAGAGGAGGTGAGCACAGTGTCTACTTATTTTGCCATCATGGCCAGGAGTCTCCCACGTAGTTTTAAAAAATGTTAATTATAGTGAAATAATCCATTCAAATTTTACATAAACAGTTTAATTCCAAAAAGTAAAACAAAAATACTAAATAAATTCTAAACTGTACTTGTAAGTCCATTTTGGCAAATAAAAATTATGGTAAAATAAATCATGAAAAATACATATTTCTGAACATTTTGTTTTACTCAAAGAAAATTTTTTTTATTATTTTATATATGCTTATCATACTTCAGTACAAATAAAAGTATTACGTTTTTAATTCCTGACTCAGCTTACATAATATTATTTTCATATGCAGATTCAGTAACTCTTTATAATCAAGCCACATATATATAATACAAATTATGTAAGTATATTTATAAATTATAAATATGTAAGTACAGTTAATAAATACAGTATACACAGATTTTAAAATTTTTAGTATAATGTACTGCTCATAGCACACACTAAATAATTATAAAGAAGCATAAGTGTAAACATACACATTATGGGGTTTTTTTTTTGTTTTTTAATGTGAAAAAGAGGAAATTTGTGGCCTCTAGTTCCTTAACAATGCACTTTGCTGCAGTTTAGTCAAATACAATAAATTCTCAAAAAAAGTCATTTTGTTCAACATGGTTACATTATAGCAGTTGACAAGGAAAAAATAATTTCTGACCAGGGCCACTGTCTGTGTGGAGTATACACATTTTATCCATGTCTGTGTGGGTTTTCTCTAAATTCTCCAATTACCTCCCACATCCCAAAAATGTGCACATGAGATAAATTGATGGGTCTAAATTATCTCAGTATGAACAAATGTGAATGTGTGTGTGATGTACCATTCCACAGAATGGTGTCCTGTCTTGCATGAGTTCCTGCCTTCTGCTCTGGTTACACTGGCTACCTAAGACTCTGACCTAGAATAAGCAGGTTGGAAAACAGTTATTTTACTTGTTTTTATTAATCTTTCTTAAATGTATTTACAGGTCACATGTATTTCAGTGTTTAATATTAGAAGTGTTTTGGGTCTTTATTAAGAAGTTTGGTGATGTTTTTGTGAACAGAAATATACTGTAGGAAATGAACTCTTGTATATATCAATTAGCTTGTAGTAAAAATGTTTAGCTCAAAATCCCCGTTCCAAGAACCTATCAATGACATTAAATGAGGACTTAAAGATCTTGTGTGCTTAGAAAATAAGTGTATTAGAGGGAGAAAAAAAAAAGGGGGGCCTAAGCATAGAAGAGTTCTTGATGTGTAGCTACTAGATAAAAATTTGTCGAATGAATAAAATAATACTATGTCCCATGGACTGAATTGTGTCTCCCTAAAATCATATGCTGAAGCCCTACAAAATGTAATGGAGAAGAGGCCTTTGGTATTTCGATGTAGATGAAGTCATGATGAGATTACTGTCCTTATAAGAAGAGGTATCAGAGAGCATTCTCCCTTCCTCTCTGCCATTTGAGAACAAGCTAGGAAGAGGGTTCTCATCAAAGCCCCACTACGCTAGCACTCTGATCTCTCAGACTCTTGGCCTCCAGAACTATGAAAATTAATTTATGTTGTTTAAGACACTCAGTTTATAGTATTTTGTTATGGCAGCCTGAGTTAAGATACACAAACAACCTATGCATGAAGGAGAGTATTTATATTAGCAGAATTATTTTATGTACCTGAACTAAGGAAAGATAGTGTGAGTTAGAATAATAAATTCAAAGTGAAAATTGTTAGTAATGGGATTTATTATAGTGGTAATAAATACAAACCAATAGAATATTGACTATATAGAAGGGCATTAAAATTACTTCTAAACATATATCTAAGGGTCAGACTATCAATGTTTCAGAGCTAAATATTTGTAGTGAACTAAGTCTAAGTTAATCTTTTATTTTGAACAGATAACTATAGATATAATTTAATCTATTTTATGAACTCTCAAATAATTGTAGAGAATTCTACATATTTTAATAAAAAATAAGTGTGAAATGAAACATCATATAATAATTTGATAAAAAATGAATACCAAAATAAGCAAATACTAAAATTGTGATTAAAATGAGTACTCTATTTTCTGTAATTAATTAAAATTCTATATTTCACATAGTAACATATTTACTTTCTGAACTAAGAGGAACGTAATTTCTAATTCAGCTGCACGGACAGCTTATTTCTCTCTTTCTCAATGAGTCTTGGCAGGAAATCTCAATCTTTGTGAATTCCATTCTAGCCAGATGTATTTTGTTTATGATAAACACTAGGATAATAAAATAATTTAATACTATTTTATAGACTGGAAGATAGAAGTGGAGAAAGGTCTTAACTTTTTATCAAGAGTATAACTTCTAATTTTTTTTTTTGGTAGTACAAGATTTTAGTAAAGAAATATTTGAGTGAAAAATAAATATTTAATATAGATTTCAATTTTCATTTGTGTCTAACTTTTCTGAAGGAAGAGACTACTGTCTCTGAGTAAGTGAGATGTCTTGGCTCCCACAGCACTCTATCATATCTGCTCTTTATAATTCTTATGGAAGTTGCAATTTTACTTTAGTGTTTTTACATTAATGTTTTACATTAGCATTTTGTTTTAATATTTCTATCTATTTATTTCACTAAACTATGAGTTTGAAATTAGAGTTTAGAAAAAAAAATCAGAAAACATGTCTGATTTTACATCCTCAGGACTTTCCAAATGTGCCAAATACATGATGAGTACAATAGCTTATATTTGGTAAATGGATTCATAAATTGGGGTAAACAACCATTTTATTTTGAAGGCAGAAATGAATAATTTGTATTATAAAGGAAAACATAAGAAATATAAAGGAACAAATATAAAACTCAGATGATAAGGTTAAACCTTGTTTCAACTTTTCAAAGTCCATATGTTAGTATAATGATGTTTTTTTATCAGAAAAGTATGGCTAGAATCAATTGTATAAAAGATAAAAAGCTCATCACTAATATATTCTATATTCTAAATATAGAGGATTATAAAGTTAAAATTAATTTACAAATATTTAAAGCAGATTAAACTGTATCTTAATTAAAGATTGTTTCTTTTATTCTTAAATTATTTTAGTTCATTTTTTCATACCATTTTTTTATTCTATACTAGAAGGATATTCTTTTTTTTTATTTTTTAAATCCTATCTATTGATTGTATGAAACAGTCCTATTCTTTTTATTATTATATTCAAATATTGGGTATATTCCAGTGCTTAAAAGAATATTCAGAAACTCCTCAGTATCTCCTCAAAAATAAAGATTTCAAAAATTTTTGATAGGTAACAACCAAGTAGCCTGACCTCCTCACGCAGTTAGTTTGCTAAATCTCAAAGAGTAGAAAATTATTTGAAAAACAAATGAGATTAAGTCATTTTTTTTTCTGATGGAGTGGAAATAAAATTCTGGAATTATAAAAATAATTTTGAAAATATCTAAAGCCCATTATATACTGATTCTAACTGGATAAATAAATTTAATATAGATTTAAAAAATTAATAAGGTTTTTTAAAAAATGTAAGTTAATCAGATGACTCACATATAATTTTATCCCCGAATAAATGTAGGGACTAATGTTACTGGTTTTTTTTTTTTTTTAATAGCTAAGATTTAAATGTCATTTTTAAAGGAAAATCCTGAAGTGTAAATTTGTTTTTTTAGTTTGAAACTTTGTCTTCTTCAGGTTTTAGACGAGAGTTACAGACTACATTTTTCTGTTGAATACACTAATAGGACAGATTTACAGAGCTATGTTTAAAATTTCTTGATTTGGAAATGAAAGAATAAATGTGTGACATTTTTTCTGTTTATAATTCTCTGTACCTACTCACATGAACAATTCAATAAATTATGGGTCACTACATAGACATTCTATCACACTTTTGGCAAAAATAATAATAATACATAGCTGAAGAATATTATAAGCATGTAGCTATCTCAATTGTGAAAATCTAAAAAGAGGTGTAAAATATGAAAATATCTGCAGCTTCTGAAGTGTATTATTGAAAGGAGTGGTGAAAGAGATGCTGATAACAGGATCAATTGATCTGGCACATCTTTTGAAGGATCAGGAAAGAGCCTACGATGTCTACATGTGGTGAGAAAAGATTGGTCTCTGTGTATTATTCAGGTTTTTTTTTTGAACAGTTTTATCACAGTGCCACAAGTGAAAAACTTTTACCATGAAGAGGCACAATAGAGTAAAAAATAACATTTCTGTAGCTCTCATATAACAGACTTGCAGTGAAAATGTGTGTTTTTGTTTGTTTATTTGTTTGTTATAACTCAGTAATGCTGGGCTTGATAAGTTTAGAGAATGCATACAAAACTTCTTTAACATTTACTGTACTTTTGCTAAGCACCAGCACATAACACCTTATAATAACACATAATAACAAATTATAAATAACAACACAAGGATATTCTAAAACAATGTAAGATATTTCCACACAAATTTTGGGGCCATAAAGAAAAGGACTTCGTCCAGCTTGGAGACAAAAGGACAGTTTTTGGAAGGATACAGTTATTTGTTTGTTTGTTTGTTTATTTATTTCCTTTAAAGAAGAAATACGGCAAAGAGAATACCATAAAAAGAGAATAGTATGTGCAAACTTAGAGCTGTGAAAAAGCCTGGAGCATTCAAGTATATATGAGTAGTTTGGTGTGATGAATCACGAAACATATGTGGGAAGACCACCAGAAGATGAAGAGAAATATAAGTTTAGCCGGTAGCCTACTGATGCTCTCCTAAAGGATTTAGAATTTATTCTCAAAGTAAAAGTTAGTCACTGATGGAATTCTTATTGGAAATGCATCTTCTGGAAAGAAAATATCATAGTTTCAAAGTGTATGGTAAAGGAGGGCTCTGTGGAAAAATTTAGGAATCTATTATATTAACCTTTGAGAATCTTGAAAAATCTAACACAAAGGAAAATATAAAAAAGACAAAATCATCATTCAAAAAGGAATTCTATAAATTGTAACTTATTGAACAAAACAGGTAAAATAATAGATATGAGAGATGATTTAAGTGGTAATAACATATGCTAAATGCTTTATGTGGATTATTTCCTTTAATCCTTAAAATATCTAAACAAGCACCATTATTCTATTCTTTTTTTTTTTCTTTCAGTGCCTAACTAACTTAACTTGTCCAAGACACCCAATTAATAAATCTTCAAATTCAGGTAATCCAACTTCAAACATCAGCTTCTTTACGTCTCCATTACACTGAAAGCACCTATTCTAAACTTTTGGTTGGGCAATGAGGTAGGTGAAATTGTCATTTATTAGAATACAGAATAAGAATGAAATAAAAGGTGAGAAGATAATGAGTTCAGTTTAAGATATATTGAGTTTGACAAGTCTTCAGAACATTCAACAAGATATGAATGATAGGAAATTCAATGTATATATATATGAAAAATAAAACAGGAATTCTGCACAAAAATATCAATAGTTTAGTGACTTATAAGTCAACCCATTTTCTTAGAGAATTCATGTGAGAAGATCATGGATGATATCTTGAGAGGAAAAAAGTAACATTAAAGAGATAGCCTTGAGATAAGGGAAATACACTATTTACGGAAAGCACTAATTGAATATGTTTTTCATATATACTTTAATAATTATGTGTATAGCAAATCAAAACAAATATATTTACTTTCTTATATTGACTATTCTTTTAATATTTAAAGATAGCCATCATATATTACTTAGGCTTTCCCTTATTATTTTCAACAGGAATCCTGAATATTAGCATCATCAGAAATATTTTTTTTAGATGATGCTATCGACTCTAGAAACCACCTGTTAAAACATCTGTTCCTGGGTAGAGAAAGCAATTACATTTACCTTTAGCATAGATTAGTTTAGTAGATTAACCGTTTTGAGAAAGTTCAAATTTCTAAGTAAAAGGAACATAAAACAAGATAGTTTTCATTAGAGACATAAGCTAATTCAGAGAAAGGGTTACTATCCATGAAGAGACTCTGTAGTGAGACACCTGAAGTCACAGCCATCATTAACATCATGGGCACATCATTTGAATGCAAATTCTGAAAATGGGAAGGATCTTAAAGCCTGTTTTAGTGTTTTATGAAAAATTTTCATTGTTAATCCTATGTACCAAGGGTAAAGTTAAAAATCAGTGTGAATTAAGTTTTGGAAAATATGTTCATATTAAATTATATGGCATATTTAAAAAATTATAGTAGGTATTATAACTGTATTACGTTATATTAGTTTCAGGTGCACAATATAATGAATTGACAATTTTATACCTCATAATATGATCACTCCACTAATTCTGGTAATCAACTGTCACTGTGAAAAGTTACCATGATATTGGCCATATTCCTCTTCACCTTTTTTACCCACCCACCTCCATCCACTTTCTTTCTGCAAAAATCCTTTCAGTCTCTGTTTCTATGATTCTCATTTTGTTGTTGTTGTTGTTTGTAGTGGTTGTGGTAGTGTTCATTTTTGTTTGTTTGGTGGTGTTGTTGTTGTTTTAGATTTCCAAAATAAACTCAAAATAGATTAAAGATTTAAATTTAAGGCCAAAAGCCATAAAACTCATAGAAGAAATATATGTAGTCAACTATTTGGCATTGCTCTTAGCAGTTTCTTTTTGGATATATTCCAGGAGCTGAGGAAACAATAGCGAAAGTAAACAAATGGGACATCATGAAACTGAAAAGCTTCTGCACAGCCAAAGAAAACTATCAACAAAACGAAAAGACAATCTACTAAATGGGAGAATATATTCATAAATGATATATTTATTATAAGGCTTTGATATCCAAAATATAAAAGGAACTCATCCAACTCAGTTGAGCTGTATTTTTAAATGATTAGCACCTCTAAATAAGACATAGAAGTGACACAAAATCGAATGTATAATTTTTTTTTAAGTAAGAGATATGGCCTGGTGATTGTTTAAATATTAAAAATTTTGAATTAAAAATATATTTATTTTGTGGTTGATAAATATGTTTCTGGCTATGACCCAAACTATGTAGATTAAAGAAATAAAACCACAAATGGATTTTAGCAATTAGTCTGTTATACTAGTATCAAATTAAAAAGCAGTGACGTTACCGTAAAAGCTTAGGCACATTTTTGATATTAGTCAAAATTAATTATTCAAAAAAAACAATTTATCATGATCAAACATTTATTTATTTTTGCTCTTCTTTACATACACATCAATAATATTTTCCCCAAGTTGGTGCTATCAAAATATTCAAAAATTATGCATAACAAGTTTAAATCTTAAAACAAGGCAAGATTATACTTTTAAAAATATGCTCCAACAGTTATAAAGATGAAAAATGAAATTATATAGTCCAATTACAAAGACTCCTTTTTGTGATGTTAACTTTCTTGCACAAAACTACTGTATAATAGCTAAGGTATTTTTTCCATCATTATTGCTTCAGGATTAATTAAAGTACTTGTTCTAGTATATTACAAATGGAAATCAAATCAAACATGCCACTGATGAAGGTTGGTTGCACTGGTTATTATAATTATAGTTATTCTGTGGCTTTGTCATTGTCAAAACATATAATTCACCTTTATTCTTATCAAGTTCTTTCACATCCCATCAAAACAAAAAAACAACAACTAAACAAACGAACAAAAAATAAACAACTGTGTAATAAACTCACTCATATCAAAAAGATAGGAATTAAATGTGTTATCATGACTCATGTATGTATTATTAAATGAAGTATTCACCATTGTTGCTGGAAATCTTTATTATACACAATATATAATAAGTTCTCACTTAATGTTATTAATGAGTCTTGGAAATGGCAGCTTTAAATGAAATGACATATAACAAACCAATTTTACCATAGGTAAATTGATATAAACATTAATTAAGTTCTTACTGCTATGTATGTTAGTGTCTCCTAAATAGATCTCTCCAATCCAGAATGCAACTGAGTTCCCAACTCTTGTATCCAATGCTTTCTAGATGTTTTTATACAGGTTACAACAGTGACCACAAAATTAACATATTCAGATTAAATTGATCTTTTCCCCAGAGTACCCTTTCTTATTTTTCATTTTTAAAATGTTACTCTTTTTGCATAGATTTTATGACATTATAACAATAGTGTGCACTTATACCCTTTATCACAATTTGAGTTTTACAACGGATCACAAGGAATGTCATTTTTATTAAAATATTGTTTTCATCAGTTTCCCCAAAGAACTACTTTAAATCTTGATTTTAAAACATTCTATTTTGAAAAGAACTAACATATAACTTTTATCAGTATTTCCTTTCTTGTTTGTTAACTACTTAACCTTTTAAAATCTTCATTTGGCAGTGGCTTTGTATGTGACTGGAATAGTTCACCAACATAATTTTATTAACATAATAAAAGTGTGATTCTTGAAAGATGTGCACTTTCACTTTCTAATTAATTTATATTGTATTTTCATTGCATTCAGTAATGTTTATAGAATACTGCAGTAAATGAACACAGTTATTGATAAAGAACTTGAGAGAAGTAGGGATACCCAATAATATTAAGTGGTCCGCAAGGGAGAGACAAGGTATTTTACTAGAGAATAGCTTTATAAACTGTTAGTTCCTTAATGATTATTTCTTATGCTCTAAGAAAATTTTGTTTATATTCTCAACCATACGACTGTGGGGATTCATAGAAGAAATGGATAATGAGAATAAACTGTATATTTATTTTTGTTCTTTTATCCTCACAGGAGCCTGTCTGTCCTATTAAAATTGCCAGTGTATTCCTCTGCCTCCAATATAGACTCTAAACTCTGTGAGGTTAGCTGACTTTTAATAACAATAAAGATAACAACAATGTTTAATTATTGATCATGAGATTTACTTTTTGGACAATACTTTTGGTAAGAACTTTACTTGAATTATTGCATTAACTTTCCATGATAACCTAGAAGACACTGTACATCTTGACTTGCTATTCTTACTCCATTTTCGATATCAGAAAACTAAAGTGCAAAAAGGTAAATAATTTTCCTCAAGTGCATACATAAAAAGTGGTAAAATTGGGATTTTAGTTCCAGTTTAGCAATACAGACCTGTATTTCTTATAAAATGGCAATGAAATAAGCCCCAGAGCTTGATTGAAGTCCCATCTTCAATTTTAAAATTTGTCATAGGTGATACTTTGTTGTTGTTGATGATTTTTGGGGAAACACGTCAAAAGGCACACAATGTCTGATTTTGTCTCTCTTATTGATGTTGATGTTAAGTTTGACCAATGTGTTTCAATATGGTAAACTTGATTGTTCTCTTACAGTCTTCACCTAATGATTTGTGCAATTATTATGACAGACCCATGATTCAATAAGTGATGCAAAATTGTGAATCTCTAATTCTATATTCTTTCTGCATCTATTAAATAAAGTCTTGTTTGAAAGAAAAAAAAATCCCATGTCAATATAAGTATAATAGAGAAAATACTAAACGATTTCCTTATTAGTGGGTTTTGTATCTTCACATACTCTTTTCTCTCTCTCATCTAACTCCTGCTCATGGAAGAAAACACTGAGCTAAGAAATTACCTCTTTAGGGAAGTTTTCTCTGACTTCTCCCTAAGCTCCATTTAGTATTATTCCTCTATATTCCATTTTATCTTCATCCTGTGTATGTTATAGCATAAAGAATAGTCTGTGAATGATAATTTTTTATGTGTGCTTTCCTTCCTAAAAAATACACTCTCTGAAGAGAGAGATGGTTTATCATATGCCTTTTTTTCTTCCAGGTCTCAATACTTTTTTTTTTCTAAATGGTAGATGAAAGAAAGTTTGAATAAATAATGAAATTAGAAGGTAAGTACGATATCATGCATTGAGTTTTATCAGTTCTTAAACATTTTTTTTAACAACAAACTTTCAAGTGTTGAGTGAAAGAATGTTTGAATGAATAATTAATAAAATTAGGAGTGAATTTTGGTTGGCATCGATGTATCAAGATATCTATCTTGAACAGAGTTCAGTCTTTTTTTGTTTCCATAACAGGTCATGGGGTCCTGCCTATAGCCATAGATATGAACTGAAGGAGAGATGCTACTGCAGTAGTAGTGGATAACAGGAATTTGAAGCCATCTGCTCATGCAGTTTGCTTGTGTCTTATGGCTCGGTTTGTTGCCTATCCTAGATGTACCATTTTGATCTTAATATGGATTGATGCTAGGCCCATATGAACTTATGAACTGGTAGGTATAACAGAAAAAGATATGGTGGGTGGTTCTACCCACATGGTCTTCAGAATGCTCTAAGAGTAGATTCTAAGTCTCTGCCAGGACCAAGTATTATGCCAGAAACTGATTTTTGAGTGGAGTATAGTTCTTTGCTACAGATGGCATAGCTTTGTTCCATAACTTCAGAGGACTATGCCAGAATTCTCCTGTTAGAGTTTGTTGTAAATATCACATAGTATTTTTTCCGCTCCACTGTAAGAGAGTGACAAATTAAGGTATATGAAGGTACATTAAAAAAAAAAAAAACAGGTAAAAACGATACTAGTGTTGTCTCTTGAGATTAGGACTTGGATGGGAGGAGAATGCAGAAGGAAATTTCTGTCTCTCTTTTAAAAAGTGTTAGTTCTATGTGAGTTTTATTAGATTATGTACATATATCACTATGTTACATTAGTTTATAAAAAGATTAGGAGTGAATACATAATTATACAATTGAAGAAGTATAAGCAGTCCTGGTTTCCTAGGAAGACAGAATTAGAAATGATTTGCTTGTGTAAATGAACATCTGCCATTATAACATTTCAGAGATGAAGGATTCTTAGCTCAAATTAAGGTTATGCCCTTCTCTTTAATACTGAGAGTATAAAATGAAATGTTATGATTACAACAGTACTTCCTAAAATAATATAAAATGAATATCGTATTTCACCACACTGGATATAACTAGCAGAATCTTAAAGGGCTAAACTCTGAGTTAACTCAATACACTAATTGTTAGTAAACACGTCTGGAGACATTTTCCTAATCAATAAATGATGGGATTTGTTTTAATAAACTGGGCACAGATCTGTACCCCCATTTTGTCTTATCCGAGTGCTAATTTCTAATCCTTAAACATCTTGTACCATGACCCTTCCTGGCACCTAAAAAAACAATCCTGCCTTTTCCTATTGATGAGCTACCCATTGAATTGCTTCAATAGAGGTGAGTTGATATACTTGGCTTTATATTTTTCCTTATACTTTTTATTTTTTGACATCAGAAGTGTAATAGAAGCAATAGAATAAGATAGTATATTCTATCTTAAGATAGAATATAATAAGATAGTATGTGACATAGGTCACATTCTTAATTCTACCTTTCCATTTTTTTTTAAATTTTATACAGTGTATCAGATGTTTGATTTTTTTTTCCTTTTTTTATAAGTAGTGAACTATATCTTCAAGGACCTGACTTATGCTTTGGTTAGTTCTTATTAAACCTGTGTGCGGATTCAACTATAGGTAGACCCAGACATGATTCTATAGTGTAAGTGGTTAGTATGTCTGCTTTACAAGCAGAAGATCCTAGGTTCATGCCCCAGTGGAGCCTCTGTCCATGGTCTAGGGCCATGCCACCCTGAACAAGCCCAATATCTGATCTCAGAAGCTAAAGAGTCGGGCCTGGTTAGTACTTGGATGGGAGACCACCTAGGAATTTCAGGTGCTCGAGGCATTAAAAAAAAAAAAAAAAAAAAAAAAAAAGTAGACCAAGATTTTTTGACGAATTGTTGAGGTTTGGGTAGAATATAACATTGTTTATGATCTCAAGGTCTGAAGCCAAGCTGATTAAGTTTGAATTTCCATATTCTGGATAAGTGAACACAGTATTTAACCTGTTTATATTTTAAGTTAATTGATATAGCTATGTAATAAGTAAATTACTAGAAATTACACACATATTTTATCCCATGCACATGATAAGCATTTAACAAAAGTGTTAGCTATTGTTATTGTCCTCTTTTATTAATGTGCCTTAATATTATTCATCAATGTTATCACTATAAGATAAGATCAACTTCTCTTTCTGAACTGTTAAGTTCAAGAGCAATGGGAAATGCAAATAGAGCACAGTACCTGTAACATTATTTAATATGTAATAAATATTTTGAGAAAGAAAATAATATAAATTAACCTCAGGAGGTTTACAATCATTCAGAGAGAATCACAAAAGATGATAGAAATGTAATGTTCCTTCCAAAAACGGAGGTCCTAAAGTGCAATCTCAAAATAATATTTTGTGCACAAATTTTGTTGCCAGCTAGTTCTTTTCACTAGGTTGATTGATCGTAGTGTTAGGTGTGATATATTTAGATTAAACATTGATTTCTTGGAGCGGAAAAAATCAACTTCCAAAAGACATTTACCATGTTATGCTTCACTAAGCCTTAGATAAGGAACTATAACTTTGTGTTTATTATAACTTTAATAGAAAACAAAAAATTCCACTTTTAATTTTTATATAAACTCCCTAATATAAAACAAGGCAAAGAACCAAAATAAAATGTAAAATACAGTCATAATTGTACTAAACATTATTTTTAGTATATCTGCTTTTAGATTGTCATAAATTTAAAATCTCTATCATAGAATTCAATCTAATAAAAAAGTAATAAAAATCCCATTGTTAAAATGTTGAAACATCAATTTCTACTGTCGGGATAGCTCTGTCCAAGAAAGGCATTTTAAATGCACTTGTTCCATGCTTTCTTGTTTCCATAAACTGTCCTATACTTAAAAGTAAACTATCCTTTCTAGAATTCACTCTGCTTTGTATCAACCACTTTTCTGAACTAATCTCATCTGTGTCTTCCTTTTCTAGTGGTGGCGTATAATGAGTATATGTCTGCCCCAGCTGTTTTTAATTTAAAGACTCTAGGTAGTCTTTGGGAAATGACTTGGAAACATTACTCTTTTATTTAAATGGAGGAAGAATGTCTTACTATATAATCATTATATGTTAAACAAAGTTTCCCTATCCGCTTTATGTGGATAAGACAAACACATAATTTCACAGTGGATAATGAGAGGGAAAAAACATTATAACCTTAGACTCTGTGAAATAAGAAGATAGGTTTTACAATTCAAAAAAAAAAAAAAAAAACTCACACATATCCTGTTTAAACACAAATATTTTTTCTTCTGTTTAAATTTTTGAGTAGTTTAATCTATACCAATACCTTTAAATAACACAAAATATCAAATGTTAAAGCAATGTGCTTCAATAGTCTATAACTCTTGCTCTTTTTAAAAGAATACTAATATATTCAAGTGTCACAAACAAAATCCAGTTAGATTTTATTTAATTAAAGAGGTAAGTCACTCTAAATATTTATCTCTAAATGACTATTTGAGCTATAGAACCAGCATATACTTTATAAGAAATAATAATAAGTTATGCGTTCAGTAAATATAGCATATAGTACTAATTTCAGGGTTAAATTTCCAACCAAAATTTAAATGTTATGTTTTTTCCTCTTACCTTTAATTTCCAAGCTTCCTGCTTGCTCTGTGCTTCTTTCCCTATATACATGTTGTTGGGGACCACCTCTAGGCTACATAGATGTTTCTATTCTATTATAAATATTTCTCTTTATCCTTCTTAGCTAGAAGAAGTATTTAACATGTGGATGCTTTGCTGGTAGCATTGTAGGAAAAGATTTGGTGGAATTTCCTCTATGTATGTATGTAGGTATCACCTCAGACAAATATATTTTTTTTCTCTTTACATTAAAGTGTGTGTTCTTTTTGCAGCAATTTTATAGCCGTTTTTCTAAAAAGCTTGAATTTTCATTTTTAATAAAAATAGATGACTTTTTAAAATTAAGTTTGTTGGAGTAACACTGCGTTAATACACTATAATTTTCGGGATATAATATTATAATTCGATATCTGTATATTCTTACTGTGTGTTAATTACCCAAAGTCCAGTTTTCTTCAGCTACCATATATTTGATCCCCTTTAACTACTTTACCCTCCCCACTACACCCCTATGTTTGACCCCCTTTAACCATCTACCAACCCCCTCTTTCCTCACCTCTTACGCTCTGGTAACCACTAGTCTCTAGTCCATGTTCATGAGTCTCTGTTGTTTGTCCGTTCATTTGTGCTTTTAGGTTTATATCCTACATATAAGTGATATCACGTGATTTTCAACTTTTCGTCTGGCTTATTTCGCTTAGCATGATTATTTCGAGGTCCATCCATGTTGTCACAAATGGCAGTATTTCATATCTTCTTATAGCTGAGTAATATTTCATAGTATATATGTACCACCGCTTCGTTTAGCCAATCATCTATCGTAGGACACTTGGTTGCTTCCATGTCCTGGCCACAGTGAATACACTGCTATGAACATTGGTGTGCAAATATCTTTTGGATATGGGTTTTCAAGTCTTTGGGTAAATACCCAGTAGAGGGATTGCTGGATCATATGGTAGATCAATTTTTAGTTTTTTGAGGAGTCCATAGTGTTTTCCATAGTGGCTGTACCAATTTGCAGTCCACAGCAGTGTATGAGGTTCCTTTTCTCTGCATCCTCTCCAACATTTGTTATTAATGTCCTGTTGATTATAGCTTCTAACAGGTGAGATGTATCTCATTGTGGTTTTGATTTGCATTTCCCTAATAGCTAGCGATGTTGAGCATCTTTTCATATATTTGTTGGCCATTTGTATGTCCTCTAGGGAGAAGTGTCTGTTCAGGTCCTCTGCCCATTTTTTGATTGGATCATTTTGTTTTTTTTGTTATTGAGTTGTTATGACTTTGTATATTTTGGATATTAGGCCCTTATTGGAGTGTTGCTTGCAAATATATTTTCCCATTTGGATGGTTGTCTCTTTACCTTGTTGACAATTTCTTTTGCTGAGCAAAGCTTTTTAGTTTGATGTAGTCCCATTCATTTATTTTAGCTTTTACTTCCTTGCCTTTGAGGTCAAATTCATAAAATCCTCTTTAAGTCCAAGGTCCTTGAGTTTAGTTCCTATGTTTTCTTCTATGCATTTTATTGTTTCAGTCTTATATTCAGGTCCTTAATCCATTTTGAGTTAATTTTGTGTGTGTGGTAATAACAACAGTTTCATTCTTTTGCAGGTGGCTTTCCAGTTTTCCAGCACCATTTATTGAAGAGCTTTCCTTTCTCCACTGTATTTTTGGCTTTTTTTTTGTCAAAAATTATTTGCCCATATAAATATGGGTTTACTTCTGGACTCTTGATTCTTTTCCACTGGTCTATGTGTCTGTTTTTGCTGCCAATACCATGCTGTTTGATTACTGTCGCTTTGTAGTATAATTTGAAGTTGGGCAGAGTGATGCCTCCAGCCTTGTTCTTTTTTCTCAGGGTGGCTTTGGCAATTCTGGGTCTTTTGTGCTTCCATACAAATCTGATGATTTTTTTTCTATTTCTTTAAAATATGCTGATAATATTTTCATGGGAATGCATTTAAATCTGTATACACTTTAGGTAATATGGTCATTTTAACTATGTTGATTCTTCCAATCCAAAAACAAAACCAAAATGGAATCTCTTTCCATTTCTTTGTACCTTCTTTGATTCCTTTTAAGAGGGTCTTATAGTTTTCATTATATAAGTTCTTTACAGGTTTCCTTAGATTTATTCCTAGTATTTTATTCTTTTGTTGCAATTGCAAAAGGAGTCATTTTTTCTACCTCTTTTTCTGATGCTTCATTATTAGAATATAGGAACATTATGGATTTTTGAATGTTAATTTTATATTCCAGAAATTTTACTGTATTTGCTTATTATTTCTAGTAGTGTTATTGTGGAGTCTTTCAGGGTTTTCTAAATTGTCATCTGCAAATAGTGACAATTTGACTTCTTCATTTGCTATTTGGAAGCCTTTTCATATCTTTCTCTTGTCTTATTACACTTGCTAGGACCTCCAACATTGTATTGAATAACAGTGGTGATAGTGGACAGCCTTGCTTTATTCCTGATCAAAGAGAAAAGGTTTTTAGTTTTTCACCATTAAATAATATTGTTGGCTGAGGGATTGTCATAGATGACCTCTATTATGTTAAGGTACTTTGCTTCTATACCAATTTTGTTAAGTGTTTTATCATCAGTAGATGCTATATCTTGTCGAAGCCCTTTCTGCCTTTATTGATATAATCATATGATTCTTATTTTTTGTTTACATGGTGTATCACATTAATTCATTTACATGTGATGAAACTGTCCCTGTGCCCCTTGGATGAAGCCCACTTTATTGTGGTGTGTTATTTTTTTAATATGATGCTGTATTCTGCTTGCTAGTATCTTATTTAGGATTTTTTCCACCTGTGTTCATGAGAGATATTTGGTCGTAGTTTTGTGTGTGTGTGTTATCTTTACCAGGTTTTGGATCAGGGAGATATTAGCCTCATAAAATGAATTGAGAAGTATTTCAACCTCTTTGATTTTTTGGAAGATTTTGAGAATAGGTATTAATCTTTGAATGTTGGTAGAATTCACTGGTGAAGTCATCTGGTCCTGGACTTTTACTTTTTGGTAGAATTTTGAATAATTGTTTCCTTTCCATACCACTGATTAGTCTATTTCGATTTTCCAGCTTTTTGATTCAATCTAGGAAGGTTGTATTTTTCTAAGTACTAGTCCATTTCTTCTAGGTTATTAAATTGGTATTATATACTTTTTCATAGTACTCTTGCATGATTTTTGTATTTCTATAATGTTAATCATAATTTCTCCTCTTCCATCCCTGATTTGTTTATTTGTGTCCTTCCTCTTCTTCTAGTGCATCTAGCTAGAGGTTTGTCAATTTTATAAATCTTCTCAAAGTATCAGCTCTTTGTTGCATTTATTTCTTCTATTGATTTTTTGTTTTCAATTTCATTTATATCTGCTCTAGTTTTAATTATTTCTTTCCTTCTACTAACTTTAGGCTTCATTTTGTTCTTTATTTTCTTGTTTTTCAGATGAAACGTTAGGTTGTTTATTTGGGCTTGTCCTTGTTTTTGAGATAGTCCTGTAATGATACGAACTTTTCTTTTATGACTACTTTTGCCATGTCCCACAAGTTTTGAAATATTGTACTATCACTATCATTCGTTTCTATGTATCTTTGATTTCTCTTTTTATTTCTCCTCTGATGTAGTTATTCTTCAGTAACATGTTATTTAATCTCCATTATTTGTGGTTCTCCCCAATTTTTTTTTTTTGCAGGTGGTCTCTAGTTTTATAGCATTATGATCAGAGAATATGGTTTGTATTATTTCAACCCTCATATAGGCTATCTCTGTGTCCCAGTATGTGGTCGATTCTTGAGAATGTTCCATGTGCACTAGAGAAGAACGTATAAGCAGGTGTTTTGGAATGGAAGGCTCTGTAAATGTCAATTACATCCAGTTGTCTAACGTATCATTTAAGGAGGTTATTTCCTTACTGATTTTCTGTTTGAATGATTTGTCCATATCTAACAGTGGGGTATTTACGTCCCCTATTACGATAGTGTTTTGTCTGTTTCTCTCTTTAGTTCTGTTAGTAATTGCTTTACATATTTCAGGGCTTCCTGATAGGGAGCATAGATATTAATAAGTGTTATGTCATTTTGGTTCCCTTTATCATTACGAAGTGTCCATCAGTATCTTTCTTTAGCATTTTTATTTTAGAGTCTATTTGGTCTGATATTAGTAAGGCTACTCCCTCTTTTCTTGATGTACCTTGAAATACCATTTTTTGACCTTTCACTTTGATTCTATATTTGTCTTTGGAGCTGAGATGTGTCTCCTGGAGGTAGCATATGGTTGAAATACCATTTTTGACCTTTCACTTTGATTCTATATTTGTCTTTGGAGCTGAGATGTGTCTCCTGGAGGTAGCATATGTTGAGTCTTGTTTTTTAATCCAATCTACAAATCCGTGACTTTTACAATTAGGGATTATTAAAATATGATGTTTTCTTATAGCTATTTATCTTTTGCTTTCTGGTAGCTCAGTGTTTTCATTGCTTTTTTGTCTTTGTGTTTCCATTTTCTTATTTTGGTTGGATTTTGGGGGTTTCTTTCTGGTCCTTCTTATTTTATGTTATATACTTTATTTCTGAATCTTCTCTGTGTTGTTTTCTTTATGAATATGTAAAAGATAGTTACATATATATATATATATATATATATATATATATATATATATATATATACATTACAGTCGTGTATTTTCTTCTGCATGTGCCTTACCTGCATTCCCCTTTGTGAATTTGGATCTTCGAATCCTCCCCTTTTCAGTCATTGTTGTCTCAAGTTGCCCCTATGTATGCTGAATGTTCATTACTATCTTGCTATAGCAAATCTCTTCTTATTAGTTAAGCTTATAAGGCCTTGTTCTGAGTAAAGCTTGCACTCGTCTGCTTCTATTTGCCTGATAGTCACTTTACTCTTAATTACGTTTTTTTGTCTGTTTTTGTTTTTGTTTTGTTTGTTTTGTTTTGGTCATTTTGTATTTCTTGTAGTGCAGACCTCATAATGGAGAATTCTCTCAATTTTTGTATGTCTGTAAAGGGCTTAATTTCTCCTTCATCCAAAGGAGATCTTAGCTGGATACATTATTCTAGGTTGGTAGTTTCTTTCACTTAACAGTTTAAATATCTGTTTCCATTCCTTTCCAACTTGTAAGGTCTATGCTGAGAAGTCCAAGGATAACCTAATATGTTTTCCTTTATAAGTTACCATTTTCTTCTCCATGACTGTGCTGAGAATTTTATCTTTGTCATTGATTTTCAATGATTTTAATACTATGTGTCTTGGAGAAGGCCTTTTTGGGTTGAGATAACTGGGTGTTCTGTTGACTTCTTGAATTGTAAGCTCCAGCTCGTTCTTTTAGATTTTGGAAATACTTGTCAACTATTTGTTTTGAAAATGCTTTCTTGTCTCTGCTCCTTTCCCTCACCTTTCATAATGCCCATTATTCTTAGGTTTCCTCTCCTGATAGTATCAGCTAGTTCAATTGATCTTTCATTATGTTTCATTCTTCGGTTTCTCTCTTCTTCCTTCTGATTTATTTCTAGATTTATGTCTTTGATATCACTGATCCTTTTCTCCATTTGGTCAACTCTATTTCCCAAGCTTGCTATTTCATTTTTCAACTCTTAGAGTGTGTCCTTCATCTCCAGTAGATCTATTCTGTTCTTTTTGAGTTGCAATCTTTTTGCTCTGCTCATCTAGTTGTTTTCTCAGTTCTTGAAATTGTTCATATGACTCATTTCTGAACTCACTGAGTTTTTTCAGAAGTAACATCTTGAATTCTCTGTTATTTATGTGGCATATTCCTATGTCTGTAAGCTTATTTTCTGGAGATTTTTCTCTTTCTTTCTGAGATGACTTGTCACTGTGATTGTTCATGGTATTTATTATATAAAGGTATTTTCTTTAGCCCACTTGGTTTCTGGTAGGTGGTTTCTAAGCTTCTTGGATTCCTGCTTTATATAAAGCCTTAAAAATGCCTTTTTATTTTATGATAGATTTTAATCATGCTTGCTACCCTCAGTTTCAGTCTCTGTCAGTATTAGCAACAATTTGGCAGTTTTTGCTCAGATTTCTCTGGGGCTCCCGGTGTTGGGTCTTGGAGAGCATGGGGGCAGGGGCCCTCTGGGTTGGGTGTTGGGGGTTGTGGCTCACTCTCAGTTTTGCAATGTGGCTGGTAAAAATTAACTGTTATTTTTCTGCTGTCCCACTTTCTACCTTAATCCCTGATGACTGGGCCCTGGTGTCAACCACAGTGAGTTCATAGCTTTCCCAGGCAGGTCTGTTCAGGGAACTTGCTACTCCTTCTCCTCTCCCCACTCTTGCAGGGAGCTCTGACAGCTGTGAGAGGCAGCTTTTTTATTTCTCCCAGTCTACCACCTGAAACCAGGGGTTCTGACCTGCGGTAGCTCTTATGTGCAGATCCCATGCTTAGATGTGCTGGTGTGCATTCTGGGGTGGTTTTGTTGCATTTTAGATGTTCATCTTATTGTTTTTTAAGGGGAGAGATCTGGGGTGTCTCTCACTCCATCATGTTTCCAAAGATCTAAACAACGCACTCTTTATGCCATCATCCCCTTCTTTGTTATGCTCTCCTCACTCCTTCACTTTTTCACTGATCATCTGTCAAACTACCGGCATCTGAGTTCTCTCATCAGGTTCCATGTGACATCGCACACAGCATCATGAGTTCCCTGGAAGTCCTAGCCTGGTGCCCTGTCTATTCCTACACCAATTGAACTCAGGAATATATGTCTGGAGCCGCAGGTGACTTTCGCATATATATTTATTAAGCAATTTTATGTCCATTTCTTCATTTAGT
The DNA here is from genome assembly GCA_003508835.1 of Eonycteris spelaea. NCBI lineage: Eukaryota > Metazoa > Chordata > Mammalia > Chiroptera > Pteropodidae > Eonycteris > Eonycteris spelaea. The sequence continues at coordinate 248,573 of PUFA01000360.1, read as the reverse complement.
CAATGAAAATAATAAAAACTAGTACTTTATTAAAGTTGACCCATTAACCTTTCCCACTAGTGGTCTTGAATGTATTTTGGCGGTGTTGTATGACTCATACTGGAAGGTACAATTGAGCGCTGTATTGGTAGGACATAATTTTGAATTCAGTAGACTAGTTATTTACCTTCTTAAAAATAGAAATACTATTGCCTGTGATTGTTTTATGAATTGAGTCAGAAAAATGTAAGCTGTTTTTATAGTCTGATACAAAGAACATAAAGCTTAATCTTGGTGAACATCATCAGAAGAAAATTATATAACCATAACTGGCAAACAACCACTATCCTAAAAGATTTGTTTCACAATTTATAGTAATAAAGTTATGGGAATAGCCATATTGCATAGAGGACAATTGCTGATTTTATACTGTCATATCCAGTCAAGTAAATAAATATTATTCTAGAATACATGGATGCATTGTTAGACTCTAAGGGGCTAGTTCAAGAGAACTTTCTTTAAAAAAAATGCAAGTAGATATGCAAAATATCTTAAAATTCTCTCTTGAGGGCCCTGCTGAAAATAAGATGATGAGTATCTCTGATTCAAGATAGAAATTGTACACATGTTGAAAGGTACTCTCGAAGAACAGTGAAAGCAAGAAAACAACTAAAAGAATAAGCGAAGAAAAGAAAAGAAGGGTGAAGAAAAGAAGGAGGAAGAGAAAAAGGGAGAGCAAAGACAGAATACTCAGTTTCACCCAGAAATTGATAATTACCTTGGCAACTATGCTAGCCAACTCTACCTCACTACCTCATAGCTTCTTTAGAGAGAAGACTACAACCTGAAATGTTCTATTAATTTTTAGAATGTCTAAGTCCAGAGAAAATACCTAGAGGGAAAACAAACCTATACAATTCTAGAGGAAAATGAAACAAAACATTTCAACCTTTTATCTTTTAACACAGGCAAGATAAGAGGAACAAGGTCCAATATACATATAATAGGAATTCAAAGAGGACTGAATCAGGATCATGGGAAACGGGAGATAATTGAATCAATAATAGAGATCTATCATCTGCCTTGAATAAAGGCTTTAACCTTTACTTTGAAAGATGTGAATTACTAACTAATAAAAATAATTTTTAATTATTTTTTTAGTTTTTATATTTTATGTTTTCAATTATAATTGACATACAATATTGTTTCACTTATAAAATGCAGTGATTAGTCATTTCTATAACTTACAAAATGATCGCCTTGATTAATCCAGTAATCATCTGACACCGCACATATTTATTACAATACTACTGACTCTATTCCCCATGTTATACCCTACATCCCTGTGACTATTTTGTAACTACCATTTTGTACTTTTTATCCATGCCCCCTTCACCCACTCTCCAACTACTTATCTAACAACCATCAAAATACTCTCTATATCTATGAGCTTGATTATTTTTTGTTTGTTCATCCTCTTCTCTAGGTCCACATATAAGTAAAATCATGTGGCATTTGTCTGTTTCTATCCGACTTGCTCGACTCAGTACAATATCCTCTAGGTCCATCCACATTGTTGAAGATGACAAAATTTTATTTGTATGGCTGAAAGACATTTTAACAGTTTCTCACAAAGCTAAATATAGTCTTAGCATATGATCCAGTAGTTGCTCTCGTATATATTTATCCAACCATTCGAAAAGGTATGTACACATGAAAATCTGCACATGAATGTTAATATCAGATCTCTTTATAATTTCCCAAAACTGGAAGCAACCAATAAATCTTTCAATAAATGAATAGATTTTTAAAAATTGTGCTAGATCCATATAATGAAATATTATTCACTGACAAAAATAAATGAACTATTAAACAACAAAAGACATAGATGAATTTTAAACTCATACTTATTAGGAAAAAAAAAAAACAGTCTAAAAGGGCAACATACTCTTTGATCCCATTGATTTGGCCTTCTGGGGATGGCAAAACTATAGAGATAAAAAACAGATTAGTGGTTACAAGTAGAAAGAGGTAAGGGTTAAATATGTGAAACACTGGATTTCTTAGGGCTGTAAAATTATTTTGTATATGTTGTGACCGGAATAACCAGACTCAACCTGAGTGCTTTGATATTAGAGGCAGTTTAATAGCCGGCGGCTGTCCTTCCAAAGGAGCAGCCTCGACCCATTTTAGGTCCATAGTTTTATACCTAAAAATCCATTATTCACTATATCCGAATCACAATGGATCTATACATCATTTATTCATTACCCGTCACCAAATGGTGGTCTGATATGATGCGTAAAGCAGGGGGCGCAGAAGCAGAAAGCGGAACGTTAAAAGGTCAGATTCCCCATACCATGTTTCCCATAAATTCCTCCTACTCTTTATTGTGGGAACAGAGTTAAACAATAGCCTACCAATGTAATCGCCAGGTATTCAATCAGGAAATGTGCTGCTGTGGCAGTTGGCATAGAGGCTTCTAGTCTTAACCCCTTCTTCCATCTTTCTAGGGGCACATCACACAGTATAGTCCTATAATGGTCAACATGTGGCACTCTGTATTTCTCAAAGACTGCAGAATTTTAGAGCATAAAGAGTGAACCTCAATTTATGGAAGTTTAAAAAATAATTAATTAGGATTGTGGGGTGTCTCAGTTTAGAATGAAGAAAAAGACCAAACAATCTATTTTTAATGTATGAGATAGCCATACTGAAGAGGGTGGGAAAAAGGTACTAAATTTGAGAAATGAGTTAAGTTTTTAAATCTCTAGTTGATAAAGTTGTTTCTCTTGATGTATTGGTTCTGATACTATTATTTATATGTACTGAAACTGAACAATTAGTAAATGAATGACAGGTGGTGAGAATTAGGTTTTTCATTATTGGAGATTAAGTTACAGGTATGAAATGATCCATGTGTGATGAAATAAAATTGGAGGTATTAGTAGGCAATCATGTTTAATTTAATATGGATACAGATGCTTACATATAGAAATATCAATATATGTATATATACAAGTGTCTGTGTACACATGCATTGCCTTGTTCTGTTGGCTGAGAGTAACAACACTGCAGTAGCAACATACTAACCAAGATCTTAGTTCCTAATAACATTCTGTAGTAAGAGGAAACAAAAATCCTTGTGAGGCCCAGGGGCAAGAAATACACAAGATAAGCCTGGAGTATGTGATAGTGCGGAAAGTAAGGTAATGTTCAAAACAACAAAAACTCTTTGTTGAAGTGAATATGTCAAAGGTATGTAGAAACCAACTGAAAGAGTTCCCAATGGCCTTGCTGGAACAATTTGAGAAACAAAGTGAATAAAGTTTACTAAATTATAATCTAAAGCATAAAAAAAAAATCATGACTCTATACTGATATAAATGATTGACAAAATAAATAAATGTGACATAAGAAACAAATCTTATTTGCAGGAGAATTCCAAAAATCTTTTGTAGATATTCTGCTGAGTTGTATTGCGTAAGTTCTCTATAAATATAGTTTCCTTGGTCAGAATTGAGTGGGATATTAGAGAAGCAAACTTAAGTGATAAAGTTCCTAAGACCTCTCACCTAAGGATAAGTTTCAATCTCTGATTTAACAAAGGAAAACTTCCAGAGATCATTGAAAGCTCTTAGCTCTTAATATCCTACAGAGATCAGTCCTACTATGGAAGTCAGAGCATTTCAAATTTAAGAAAATAACTCATTCAAGTTATTTGCTGGTAAATTCTTTACAAATGGATTCTCAAAGAAAAAAATTGCATAAGTATATTGTAAATTTTACTAAATAAGGATTATGTAAAACAAAACTTATAAATCAATACTAAAATATACAACACTATTTATTTTGTAAATTTCATATGCCCAATAAATATGCATAGAGAGTATCATAATTTCTGAAAGAACCTCCACAATGTTTTTCATAGTGACTGTGCCATTTTACATTCCCACCAGCAATGTGCAAGTATTTTCTCTATATCCTCTCCAACACTTGTTATTTCTTATCTTATTAACGATAACCATTCTAACAGATATTAGGTGGTATCTCATTCATTGTGGTTTTGATTTTCACTTCCCTTATAACTAGTGATATTGAGCATCTTTTCATATGTCTGGTAGTAATCTGTGTGCCGTCCTTGGAACAAGTGTCTATTTGGATCTTCTGCCCATTTTTTAATTGGATCTTTTAATATATATAATATATATATATATATATATATATATATATATATATAGTTTTAGCTCTCGAATTTTAAATTACTTTTACATATGGTATGGATCCAACTTTATTCTTTGCAAATTGAAACCCATCATTTCTTAAATAGAATATTTTTTTCCATTGAATGATCTTTGCACTTTTGTCAAAATCAATTGATTATGAATGAATGGATTTATTTCTTGACTCTAAATTCTATTCCATTGGTCTACGTGTCTATCATTATGCCAATACCATGTACATCATGTCTTTCCATTTACTTAGATTGTCTTAATTTGTTCAGCAAAATTTTGTAGTTCTCAGTATATAAGTTTTGTATTTCTTAGTGTAAACTTTCGATCTTTGCTTCAATTTATTCCTAAATATTTGTTTTCTTTTTAATGCTGTTTTAAATAGTACATTTAAATTAGCATATTGGTGTAATAGTATGTAAAAATTAGTAAATATTAAGTTAGTATATTAAAGAGTGCCTATTTTGTTAATTTTATTTTGGAATTTTTACTGCTGGTGTATAGAAATACAACTGGTTTTTGCACATCTATCTTGTTTCCTGAAACTTTGCTGAAATTATTATCTGTAACACATCGTGTGTGTGTGTGTGCGTGTGTGTGCGTGTGTGTGTGTGTGTGTGTGTGTGTGTGAGAATTCCTTAGGGCTTTATATATATAGGATTATGTCATCTGCAAAGAGATGATTTTACTTTTTCCTTTACAGTTTGCTTTTTATTTCTTTTTCTTGACTAATTACTTTGACAAGAAGTTTTAGTTTTAATGTTGAGTGGAAGTGGTGAAGGCGCACATTCTTGTCTTGGTCCTAATCTTAAGGGAGAGCTTTTAACCTTTTCCCACTAAGTATAATGTTAGCTAAGCGTGTCTTTTTTAAATAAAGGCCTTTTATTATTTGAGTTTGTATTACTAGTTTGTTGAACATTTTATTATGAAATGATGTTGGATGTTGTCAAATCCTTTTTCTGCATCAATTGATGATTTCCCCCTTATTCTATTATGTACTATATTACATTGATTTTCTATGTTGAACCACCCTGAATTCCTGGCATAAATCCCATTCAGTCATGATGTAAAATTTATTAATATCCTGTGGATTTGGTTTGCTAATATTTGTTAAATGTTTTGTTTTGTTTGGTTTTGTTTTTTGCATCTGTATTCATAAGTAATATTGAGTTTTAGTTTTCTCCTGATATCTATATTTGGCTTTAGCATATATAATGCTGATCTCAAAGAATTAGTTAGAAAGTGCTCTCCTTTATTTATTTATTTATTTATTTATCTATTTATTTATTTATTTATTTTTGAAGAATTTGAGAGTGATGGGTGTTAGTTCTTAAATGTTTAATATAATTCACAATAGAAGCCATCTGGTCTTGAGCTTTTATTTCTTGGTGAGGCTTTTGATTGGTGATTCAATCTCTTTATTCTTAGGTCTGTTTCAAATTTTTTGTTTGTTCTTGAATCAGTTTTGGTAGTTGGGGGATTTGTAGAAATTTTTCTATTTCCTCTACATTACATAATTTGCCAAAATACATTTTTTTCACAACTTTCTCTTATAATCCTTCATATTTTTATAAGATGTATAATAATGTCCCCATTTACTTTTCTGATTTTAGAATTTTTCTCTCTTTCTTAGTTTAGTTAAATGTTTTTTTAGTTTTGCTGATTTCTTTAGAAAATAGCTTCAAGTTTTTGCTATCCTCAGTTTCTCTGATCTTTAACTTTTTATTATTTATTTTCTTCTCCTAGTTTTGAATTTACCTTGCTTTTCTCTTTTAGTTCCTTAAGTTGTACCGTTAGGTTATTGATTTTGGATTTTTTAAAAAAAATACATAAGCATTTATAGCTTTAAATTTCCAAATGAGTACTGCTTTTGTTGCATCCCAAAAGTTTTGGTATGTTGTGTGTTTGTTTTTATTTGTCTTCATATATTTTCTAATATCCCTTGTGATTTCTAATTTGACCCGTTGGTGGTTTAAGATTATGTCCCAAGTGCATCTTGTTTATTTGAAGTGTTATTCCTAGTCCAGTGTGCTATACCTATTATTTGTCCTTTTAAATGCTTCTGGCAAAAAGCCTTCCAGGGTACCATCCCAGTCCTGAGCATGCTTCAAGTCAAGTGAAACAAAGGAAAGCTTTGTACTGCTTCTTGAGGGAGGTGTCAGCTATGTGAGACCCACCGCCAATTTCATTGAGAATATCCACATTTTTTCTTGAGGTGCTACCAATCTGCACTAGAAACTGCTATTGGGAGAGTGAAAAATGATCAATAAGAAGGTTAAAATGCCACAGCATTCTGTTACCACAAAGCAATAGTTTCTTTCTTACCAAGACTTCCTTATGATTATTTTAAGAGTATGACTGGATTCTGACAGTTTTTATAAGCTCATTAGATACTTTTCCCCATCTTTAATAACATGTAATTGATATTTAATATTATGTAAGCTAAGATATGCAACTTGATGATCTGATACACATATATATTGCAAAATGATTAGCACAATAGTTAACACCTTCATCACCTCATATAATTACCGTTATTTATGTGTATGAGAAAAGCATTTATAATTTACTCTTCCAGGATCTTTCAAGTGTATAATATAGTATTGTTAACTATAGTCACCATGCTCTACATTCGGTCCTCAGAACTTATTTATATAATAACTGAAAACTTGGACCATTGCCCGTCTCCTCATTTCTCTCACCTCCAGCCCCTAGCAATCACTATTATGTTCTCTTTTTATGAGTTTGTTTTTTTCTATTTTACATATGACTGGCATAATACAGTATTTGTCTTTCATTGTTTGGCTTATCTCACTTAGCATAATACCCACAAGATCCATCCATGTTGTTGCAAATGGCAGGATTTCTGTTTTCTTCCTTCCTTCCTTCCTTCCTTCCTTCCTTCCTTCCTTCCTTCCTTCCTTCCTTCCTTCCTTCTCCTTCTTTCTTTCTTTCTTTCTTTCTTTCTTTCTTTCTTTCTTTCTTTCTTTCTTTCTTTCTTTCTTTCTTCTTTTTTATGTCTGAATACTATTCCATCATGCACACATATATTACAACCCCTTTACTCATCTATTGTTGGGCACTTTGGTTGTTTTCATGTCTTGGCTATTGTGAATAATGCTGCAATAAACATGTTTGTATAGATATCCTGTTGAGGTAGTGATTTCATTTTCTTTGGATATATACTAGAAGTGGGATTGTTGAATTACATGGTAGCTTTATTTTTAACTTTTTGAGGATCCCTCATATTGTTTTCCATAGTGGCTGTTCCAATTTACATTCCTATTAACAGTGCATAAATGTTCTCTTTTCCCCACATCCTCTAACATTTATGTGGTGTCTTTTTTTTATATTACCGATTCTAATAAGTGTGAAGTAATATCTCATTATGGTTTTGATTTGCATTTCTCTGATGATTAGTGAGATTGAGCATCTTTTTTTTTTTTGTACCTATAGGCCAATTGTATGTCTTCCTTAGAACAACTTCTATTCAGATCATCAATTTTTCAATTGAATTATTTGTAATTTTTTCTGTTGAGCTACTTCTATATGTTAACCCATTATCAGATATATGGCTTGCTAATTTTGATCCCATTCTGAAGAATGCCTTTTCACCTCATTAGTTGCTTTTGAGGAAGAGCTTTTTGAGGAAGAATGAGTGAAATTCTTATACCACCGTTTTCAGTTATGTCACTCCTAAAATGCTATTTTTATAGCAGTACACCATACTGAATCTAATTTTTTTTTAGTTTGCATTTTCACTCTTTAGTCTTCTCTTTACTTTAGTAAAGACCTAAAAAGTAAAGAAAACATTATATTAGTTTGTTTACAACATAACTATTCAAAAGTCAAAATACAAGACAATTTGGAAAGGAAATCCTTAATAAATATATTTATATCCTGAGGAATATGATATAGTTGTAAATAAATGTACAGGATAAGCTGGATGCAAGGATCCAACCAGAAACTGAGGAAGTAAATTACTTCTATAATCATTCAACATCCTGAAATGGTCTTATCTCCTTATAAATATCAATAGAAGATAGTTTTTTTTGAAACAATCAAATCACCTTAATTCAACATAGTTTTCACTTTAAAACAAGTTGTAGAACTTAAAGCTAAAGTCCTCCAGAGAAAATAGCCTTATGATTTATATCAGCATTGCTTGAACTTAAAGCAATTTGTGAGGTTGCATATGAATAATGCAGGGTGAGAACAGTACAGGACGAAACCATTGAAAGAAAGTAAATTAAGTCCTTTAAAATGGAATATATAGAAAGCTATATAATTTGAATTATTCACCAACACTACTGATATTACAGCAATAACCATAGATCAGTGAATATTTCAATTTTTAAGATGGGGTCATGCTGCTCCTTTTATATATTAGAAGTGAGAGAGACACACACACACACAGAGAGAGAGAGAGATACAGAGAGAGGGACAGATGGAGAGACAGAGAGACAGGGAGACAGAGAGAGATGAGACAGAGAGAGACAGAGACCAGGAATGGAAAAGAGAAAAAGGAGTGCATTATGGCCTATGAATATGCACACATGTGCTGGAGTTCAACTGAAAAAAAAGGGAAGAGTGACCTGTTGAACTGTTTGACACAAACTATAGCTGTTGACTTAAGATTCACAGAGGCAGTTTCTGCCACTTTGAGAGAGTCAAATGATCATCAGAAAATGCACATTTTAGATATTTTAACTCTTGCTGACTCTACTGATAAGCTGTATGTTTTGGAAGAATTGCAAGCACCTGAGTAGTATCTTGGTTCCTTTACATGTGGGAAAATAATGTATGTTGTTTCTATGTTCTTTTATATTAGAAATACCAGAGTATTGAGTAGTTTAACATATAATTATTTCAAAGAATTAAATGAGAAAGTAAAGGGGTAGTTTGTTCAATAATGAGCTAATACTGTACAATTAAAATACAATATAAAGCATTTAATATTTACTCTATTAAATAAAATACAAAACCTTATCAATTTTCATATCAATTAATACTGTTTGATGTGGTATATTATTTTTGAGCCTTCTAGCAGTTCCTTACTTATATATGCTTTATGTATATTGACACTGCTTTAGAATCACAGGGTTTAAAAGTCATCTTGTCTATAGAAGTTTGAAATCAATAGTCATTTAAAGTTAATAGTATAAGAATTCTAAATGATCTGGGAATACAGCCAGCTGACCAATATAAAGTAATTGACTAAATTTGATATTTGTATAAGAATGTATCTAATTAGAACTCAAGTAGGCATGGCTAAAATCATTTAACCCAAAGAGATGCTAGACCATATTTTTTGTAAGGATATATTGAAACAGCCTCAAACCAACCAGTTTATCCAAATACTTCTAGAAATCAATTATTGCTGAGAGGCCATAGTGTCACATAGTTGGAAAAATACAAATCGTGAACAATTTCGTAGAAAAATAACATGAAATTGTATAATGCAAGTTAAATTGTGAGGAATGAAAATCATTCAACTCATTCAACTAGATAATGCCTTAATACTCTGGCCAAACCAATATTTGATTTCAGAGTCTAGTGAAAACTATATATCAATAAAAATAAACATTTTTTTTTTCACTCTGAATGTACAAATCTAGTCTGTTAGCCAAATTTTATTTGGCTACTTTTAGCATCAGCTTTGATTTCGGGCATGCCTTGTGATTGACTAATGTTTGGTTTGAATTCTGTATGAGAACTTCTTTATCATGTTGATATTTTTATATCACTATATATGTTATAGTACATCTTTCAAATTCTCTGGAATCTGTATTTTGTTTACCTGGACATGGAGATTTGTAGGTAGTTAGGGGATAGGGGAGTGACATTGGGAGAAACTTATATAGACCAAAAAGACTATATATATTTCAGAACTTTCCAGATTGCTTTCTGATAACATGAGAAGATTCTGGATTTTTTAGATCAAGCTACAAAGACCTTCTTAAATGTTAAAAGAAGACTTTTAACACACAGTTTTGCTGAAAGTAATTTCAATGCTCTAATATTTCCCATGAACACAAATGCCTTGCATTATTTCTTTGTCCAATAATAACTCTTTACTAATCCACCTGTGCGATATGGGGAAGGCTAGAGAAGTGATACTTTTACTCAATTTTCATCAATTTGATATTAGCATTAAGGCAAAGCTCTTGTAAATTAATTGGTTTTTGAATAGTTATTTAGCCAGACAATTCCCCATCAGTTTTGTTTCCTATTATGTTGAGGTGTAAGAAACCATGTTTAATTATAAGAATCTGAGGCTACATTTATAAATATTTTTGTACTTAGGCATAAAATGAGAGATTGTTTTAAAATAGGTAAATCTAGTACATATGGTATGGAGAAGACATCTTTTTATACAAAATCTTTTGTGTTAGATTGGCAATTAAATTCATAAAATCACCTTAAAATAATATAAATTTGTGGTTTTGGATATGTCATAAAAATTAACCCAGACACTGGAAGAAAATTGCTTGTGTTTAAATTCCAGCTTCACAAAAAAAAATATTTTATGATCCTGTGAAAAACCACTGAAAATCTGTAAAATATGGTCATCATTACACTGTACTTAACCTTGGGGTTGTTGTTGAGGTTCAATAAAATGATAAGAGTTTACCACTCTGCGCAAAATATAAATACTCAAGAAATGTTAGATTTTAGTGTTATCTTCTGTTATGCAGCAAAAATATATGATAATAGTTTAAATTAAATTTTTAACAAAAAATCCAATTTCTAAATACTCTATTGGAATAATTGAAAAGTTCTACCTATATTGTAATTAACTTTTATTTTACCATTGCAGCTGTGCTTTCTCTATCAGTCAACTATAGCCTTAATAATGCTGCATAGCATAATTCTTCAAAATTGAGTGACTTAAAACAACTGTCATTTGTTCTTTATCATGCATCTATAGTTTATCCATATATCAGCTCATTTTGATCTAGTCCGACAGTTCTGCTTTATGCTGAGGGTCAACTGGTCTTAACTCTTCACTATGAGTTAATCTTAGATCCATTCTATGAGGGTACATTATGAAGTCTAAGATAAAGTGGGTGTTTTTCCCTGGCCAAGACAGGCCACTGAACATAGTTCAAATCTGTTTGCATTGCATTTGTTAACATTCCCACTAGCTAAAGCTAGGCACTTTGCTAAATCCAATGTAACAGGGTAGGGAGCTATACTTCTATGAAGTTTGGAAGTAGTAATATTTTTGAACAATGTCCTATTCTATTATATTCTCTTCATTTGAAAACAATGTGATGGATCTATAAAAATTTAAACATTTAAAAAATAAGTAACTAATTTTAAAAATGGTAATTAGATTATTTAAATATGATCTCTTACTTTTTACAATCATTATTTCATAAATGTTTACATCGGTCCTTCCAGGCAAGTGGGATAAAATTGTGTATATTTTCTCCATAGTATTTAGTAAATATTGGGACAGAAAATTTTGGATTAGTTGTTTGGACTGCTATAACAAAACACCACAGACTAGGTAGCCTAAACAACAAAGATTTATTTTCTAATAGTTGTGGAGATTGGAAGCCCAAGATCAAGGTGCTGGTAGAGCAAGTTTCTTCTGAGGCCTTTTTCCTTGAGATATTAATTCAAATTGTGAAAGAATTAAATAAGTATGAGATAATTTTTCTTTCTTGTCATAAGTCCCGTTTGAAAGAGATATTTGAAAGGAACATTCCTATAAACCCAATTCAGTGTAATATTTAGTTAGAGTCAACATTAAGTACTTTAGCAGATGATTTAAAATATAATTGGCCTAAAGTAACCCTGGTTTTAAAGATACTTAAGGGAATTATAATAAGAAACCATATACACTTTTTCTCTCTTTATGAGATAATCTTACACAGTTCAGAAAGTTAGACATTAAGCTACAAGAAGGTAAAATATGTCAAGCTTTATAAAAAATTTGATCTTGGAAATAATAAATTAACTATAAATGATTTCTTCATAGTATGGTCTCCTCCCCTATAGTCTATATTCTCTTCTCAGTGTTATATCATTCATTCAAATTAAAGCAAAATTAAAACAGCAGGGAAAGAAAATAAATATATTTGTGTATATATTTTATATACCCACCAATATATAAACATTCTAAATGCTATTTTTTGCATGTTTTTTGGTATAGCTACAAAATGCATCACATATATTTTATTAAAGGACCTATTGTCAGTCTGAAACTTTCTTGACTATTTCTACCTTCTATTAATATTTTATCTACAATGTCCAAGACTATCCAGATTTATAACTCAGACACAGAATTAGAAGTCTGACAGGAAAATTTAGATGAAGATGTTATGAATCTATTCCAGATTTTTTTCTTTCTGTCTTCATTATTTTTTTGACAAAAAGAAAAAAAAGAAACAAAGAAATTTGTTTTATAGAAATCAAAGATATTGAAGTATAGAATTGGAGACCTTGGAGCTAAAAGGAGTATGTTCATGCCAAGTCCATAGGGAGACTTATGGCAATAGGTTTGACTTGGGCAAGAGAGGAGGAAATACAGACAAAGGAAAACCCATGTTAAGGAATAGGTGAATCTATATCAATCAGGGAAAGGCAAATATTCTACAAAAGTCACATTGAGTCACTTAACACGATTTTCACTTACTTTTTAACCTGAACTCCATTGCTGGTCTCTAGAGTTTCAGTCCATTTCTTCATCTTCCTTGGGAAGAAATGTTGTGGGTGCATTAAAAGCCTTAGCTGTGGAACTGGTGTAAATCCTGCATGTTGAGTTTTAACTGTGTGAATGAGTTATTTGCTGAATTCTTTTTTATTTAATCTAAAAAAAAATGGCATAATAGTGATTTTTCTGCATGTAAAACTAAGACTCCTTATGACTTTGATTAAATTTAGTTTCAAATTCTAGCTCTTGAATTCATTCATTTATTTATTTCACATAAAAATAATTCATCTAGAAATCATATCCCTGAGAGACCTAGCCTTTCTCCCAGATTAGCAGCAACCCTGAGGAAGCAGAAAAGAGTCCCGTATAATGGTTTCATGGTAGTTTAAAGATAACATCTTTAAACCTCTGGCAGTTTAAAGATAACATCTGGACATAAGTTCTGTTTCAGTTACTGAGTCCTAAGGTGGAATGACACCCTGGCTACTTTCCCATGAGACTGAACAGAGGGATACCAGAAAATACCTCAGAAGTGTCCTCAAGAGCTAAAAAAAAATTATTACCCTTACCTACCAACAATCAATCAGCTCTCAGTACGACCTTGAACCCATAACATGCAGTGCCTTGTGATTTTGTCCTATATAATCTATAACCTACATGCTATCAGCAAGTTCAGGCTTTTGAGTATTAGCTTCCCATTCTCCTGGATGGTGCCATTAACAAATAAAACAGCCAATATTTCTCCACTGTAATTTTTCAGTGTTTAGTGTTTGGCTCTGCTAGAGTTGGGCAGACAAACTCTTTCCATTCTATAATACATGTACGTTGGTTTGTGAGTAGTAAATAAAATAGTGACAAAAGGTCACTTAGATTAGTCTTCGGTTCATAATAAGAATTCAATAAATATTTACCACATTAATATTACTCCTGTTTATATAAGATATTATTTATAAAAAACTTAATGTTAGAGTTCATGAAAAAATTCTGTTCTAAAATTTATTTTTTATTAAAAAAAAAAACAACTATTCTTATTACACGGATAGCCATAGCCACAGCCATATTATATTGAATTTTGTGGTTTATTGATTAAACAGTGTTGGGTTTTAGCCCATATTTGCTTTAACAATTTTTGCAATGGTCAAAGCATTATAAAGCTATTAAGAACAAAAGTACTATACATCACATATATATCATGAAATGGATTTTTTTCCAAAAAAATCTATTGAGATTTTGGAGTAGAAAAGCAATATATATTTTGTAGTAATCATAACATAAGGATATGCTGAAATTTGTTATTTGATTACACCACTGATTACGCCATGGTTACACTGTGGTCTCTTAATAGGTTATCGCATACAAAGCTATTAAATTAGAGTTATTAGAATAGACATGCCAAGATGGCATAGAAGCTAGATGCTGTGCATGCCTCCTGTTGTGACCACACCAACATCACAATGAAACTATATAACAACCATAACTGGGGTAGCCTGAGGTCTTGCTGAAAATAAATCCTTCTACTGAGGACATGCATAAGAAGAGGCAGGTAGGAAGGGCAATATGTGAAATGGCTGGTCCCACAACAGCTGGTGGAGACCAAGAACCGGGAGGGTTAATTTGGCTACAGAGTCCCTCCCTATCAGGGGCTCCCCAGCCCTGGGTTCCAGTGCCAGGAAGAAAAGTCCCCACAAATTCTAGCTGTGAAAAAACATCAGAGATTGTGGCCGAATGAGATGGAGGGCTGGTAGTTGCAGACATTCCTCTTAAGGCCCACATGAACTTACTTACTCATTCTGAGCTCCAGTGCTAGGACAGCTGTTTGAGGAGTACCAGATACATACAGGGAGAAACTGAGTTGTCTGGCTTCAGGGTGAGGGCTGGAGGGACAGCTCTCTTCCAAACAGAAGTGATGGCAGTATCCATTGTTCTTTGGTTGAGTCCTCCCCACTCCCAGTGTGCAGATACAGGCAGCCACAATTCCAGAATTTCAACTAATCTGGATAACACAGGTTGCTTTGCCCAGGGGATTCCCTGAGATTCCATCTCTCCCAACTTTTGGAGCCATCCAAGCCACCTCTAGTAGTTTATTCCATACCAATGGCTTGCCCAGAATGCACTGAAGACTTTCCTAAAATCTCTTAAAGGCTCACAAAAACCAGCAAAACCATCATTTAGAATTGAAATACATATAAAAAGCTTTCCAGACAAGAAAAAGCTGAAGGAATTCATCACCAGCAAGCCATTATTACAGAAAATGTTGGAGGGGTTTCTTTAAGAAAAAGAAAAAGAATATCAAAATTATTAATAAATAATGGCAATAACCATATGTCTATCAAACGAGTACTTCAAAGGAAAAATAATTAAATGTTCCAGTAAAAATATAAGGTAGCTAAATGGATAAGAAAATAAGACCCTTGGATAGGTTGCTTACAAAAGACTCACATCAAATTAAAAGACACACACAGATGAGAAATAAAGTGATGGAAAAAGAGATTTCATGATGGACCTAGAGGGTAGTCCGCTCAGTTAGAGAAAGACAGATGCCATATGATTTCATATACATGTGTAATCTAAAGAACAAAATAAACAACAACAACAATGAAAACAGAAATGAATTCATAGATACAGAAAACATTTTGAGGGTCACCAGATGGGAGAGGATTTAAGGCAGTAGGTGAAAAGGGGGAAGAGATTAAAAAGTACGAAATGGTAGTTACAAAATAATCATGGAGGTAGAAAGGATAGCATAAGGAATATAGTCAGTAATATTGTAATAGCTCTGTATGGTGTTAGATTGGTACTAGACTTATTGGGTTGATTATTTCATGAGTTTCTAGATATCTAATCATTATGTTGTACACTTGAAACTAGTATAATATATATATACCAACTATAATTTAAAAATTTTAAAATATTAAAAGGAAAAAATAGTTATGAGAGACAGTTCCAAAAGTGAAACAGCAGTGAAAAATCAACAGTGAATTCTTGAAAAATAAAATCTCTAGTGAGCAGACAGTTCATAGAGTCAGACAAATTTGACTCTGAATTCTGACTGTACCATATATTAATTTTGTACACTTGTGATTATTATAGTTCTATACTAATTTTCCTTATCTTAGAATTATTACTAATAATTTATTTTGTGTGGTATTGTGTAAAAATCAAATGATTTCTGCATTTAATTTATTCTAGGTACATATATTTAAGATAATAACATCTCTAAAATTTAGAATTAGTCTTATCATAGACAGCATGTCATAGTTTAACTGTTAATTTTTTTCCATTAGAGGTAGATGAATTAATGATGCGTCTTAAAATTGATGAATTTGATGTAGAAAAGTATATGTAGCTCACCCTAGTGCTTAATAACAACATTAGTTTTGTTTCCCTTTCCTTGTTTTTCCTGTTTTTCCATGTCACAGATTATTTGGTCATATAGAAGCATGTCTAGGAGTTTGTGCAAATAAAGTAAATGGACAGTCAGGAAAATTATTCAGATACCTTATTTTAAGAATAAAATTTCAGAAAAATTAAGTTGTGCATCAGAAATGTCGGATTTGTATTGTAAAAAAAAAAAAAAAGGAGAGTCTGTTTTGATAATATAATTATTTATGTAAAGGAAATGGTGACACATATCCCTCCTTGAGGGATATAACAGAGATGGCAAAGGAGGTCACTGTTGAAGCCTCCTTGATCTTCTCAGGGAAGATTTATATTGTGTCTTGGTGAATAGACTTAACTTCTTTTCACAGCTGTTAGTGATGTATGTGTATTTGTATGATAACATAATACTATAGGCCAGAATCTGATTTCCGAACACCTAAAGTATTGCATTTCCCTTGGATTTAAAAGAAATCTTGAAGCTATTTAACTAACTGTGCAGTAGGAAAAAGTCACTGTTTATTTATAATTAAAACTAAAAATATTCCACAGTGGGGTTTTCCAAACCAACTCTTGAAAATGTTTTAACCAGAGAAACTTTCATTTAAAGAAAGGTTATTTAGAAATCTAATAATTATTTAACACAGATAAAAACAGAGCTGCTCACATTCAAAAAGATGGCCTGATCTACAATTATCCCACAGGAATCCCTCTTACAACATTTCACCCAGGAGGAACACAGAGGGAGCTAGCTCTTTGGAACAGCAAGAACACAGGTATAGGTGGGTGACACGTGAGACCGTGTGTTATCCTCAAAGGTGGAACTCCCTATTGGAATCTGGAAATGAAGAATGGCTCTAATATATTTTTTTAACTGATGATTTTATCTGTTTCTAATTTTAATAAAGATACAAAAAGTGTACATATTCAGAAAAAGATGATGTGAAAATGTTTCAGAAAATTGTACCATTAACTGGTACACATTATTAATGGAGTTATACTCTATTTTGATAATTTGGAAGAAAATACGGTGACCCGGAAGCTCAAAAACAAAGTAAATAACAAAAGAACAAGAAAAAAATAATGTCAGACAAAACTTCGATAACGTTCATGATGTTCAAACTCTCACTGTTCTTGAATTTAAGGATGGTATTAATTCTTTCTTTGAAACTTTGAAGGCAATAACCCTTATAGACTGACTAGATAGTGATTTCCTCTCTAAAGTATTAACTACAGTGTCTCAATATCCAGGACACTTTCTTTACTTTTAAATAAATTCTGCTGTATTTGGGTGTTGAGATTCACCCGTTAAACAATAACCAATGCACAATGAACTTTAACAGAAAACAAATACGTTTACTGGATTTTTTATTTTTTATTGGTTCATGTCATGCTATACACAATTAATTCTTTTCCTTTACTCTGCCTGCAATTTGGGCTTATTAACAGAATAACATTTTGTAACTAACTTGTAGGTATTTTACTAACATTATTCAACATTTACCTTCTTTTCATGTATAAAAGAACATATTTCTACTTAACAGCTTTCTTTAATGCTAAACATACAATAATATGAGAAAACTTTCAACACTGATTATGTATTAAAAGCTAGACTAGTGACAGTCAGAATTATAAATTTTTATATGAAGATTGTATGATACATATAATACTTTTATGAAAATCAAATATAGTTTTATTTTTGAAAGTAATATTTATATCAAACAATATCATGAGGTATATATATATATAAAAGCATATATAAACAATTAAAAATTAAACTATTGGGAGATTTTTCTTTTTAAATATTTTTTTTATTTTTCAATTACAGTTGACATACAATATTATATTAGTTTCAGGTATACAACCTAGTGATTGGACATTTATACAACTTACAAAGTGATCATCCTGATAAGTCTAGTACTCATCTGACATCATGCCTAGTTATTACAATATTATTGATGGCATTCTCTATGTCGTACTTTATATCCCCATGACAATTTTTGTAAGTGGAAATTTGCACATCTTAATTTCTTTCCCTTTTCAACCATTCTTCCAACCCTTCTTACATCAAAATGTTCTTTGTATCTATGCGTTTGTTTCTATTTTGTTTATTTGTTTATTTATTGTGTTTTTAGATTACATACATGAGTGAAATTAAATGGTATTTGTCCTTCTCTGTCTGACTTATTTATTTAACTTAGAATAATACCCTCTAGGTCAATGCATGTTGTTACAGGTAGCAAAATTTCATTTATTTTTATGGCCAAGCAATATACCATTGTGTATATGTACCACTTCTTTATCTAGTTGTCTACTGCTGAACGCTTAGGTTGCTTCCATATCTTGGCTATTATAAATAATACTTCAAAGAACATATGGATGCACATGTATTTTCAAAATTTTTTGAGTTTCTTAGAGTAAATACCCCAAAGTGGATTTGCTAAGTACTTTGTTGTCTCGTGTTATAGCCTTTGTTTTAAAGCTTATTTTGTCTGGTGTAAGTATTGCTACTCCAGCTTTTTTCTTTCATTTTCAGTTTTTTGAAAATATCTTTTTAATCATTTTATTTTCAGTCTGTGTGTGTCTTTTGAAGTGGGTATCTTGTAGGCAACATTTGTATGGCGCATGTTTTCTTATCCATTCAGCGACCCTATGCCTTTTGATTGTAGCATTTAACCATTTAAATTTAAAATAATTATTGCCTGGTAGTTATTACCAGTTTATTATTCATATTTTTTTCTTCTTTTTCTAAAAATAGTCCCTTTAACATTTTTTTGTGATACTAGTTTGGTGGCGATGAACTCTTTAGATTTTCTTGTTTGGGAAGTTCTTTATCTCTCTTCAATTTTAAATGATAGCCTTGCTGGGTAAAGTAATTTTGGTTGTAGGTTCTTGGTTTTCAACAAAGATGCTGTTGAAAAATGAGCTGTGGGTGCATGATACCTTGCTATTTAGGGGGACCTCCACAGCCAAGATATTTTTTCCCCAATTTTTAATTGCTTATACATGTGTGGGACTATCTTTTTCCTGTCTCTGCCTCTCCTATCAGTCTCATCCTCTCTTCTTTTGAATATCCTTAGTTATAGGACTTCTGTTCAGCTAGACTTCAGGCAATTCTCAATGATTGTTCTGTAATATGGCTGTAATTTTGATGCAGTCATGGAAGGAAGTGAGCTCAGCATTTTCCTACTCAGACATTTTAATTAGAAATTCCTATTGGAAGATATTCTTGATTAATAAACTCATTTTCTTATTTTCATATTTTAAAAGTAAAGAAAATTCTCAAACTATATTTATAAACATTTTGTCAGCATTCTTCATTTATCACATTTTTATTTTAGTAAGAAATGATAAAATTAACAAAACAATTTCAGGAGTATTCATTCTGATAACAGTGAATCTGCACATGCATGAGCATACACATAGTGAAAGAGATCAATATTCTACTATTTCTTGATCTTAGAAATTCTTAAATATATAATGATGAGTGGCTACAGTAGAGAACAGTAATCTATTTATACTACATTAGTTGAAAACTTTTTTAAAAATATTTTTATAAAAACTTATGTGAAATAAAGTAATTTCACATCTTATATTTAGTATTATTAAATTTACTGTTTAAAATCAATGATTTTACTTGCATATTTACATATGCAATAATTTACATGTATATTTACATATGCATAAATTTGCTTCTATTAAAATCAATAATTTTTTACATTTATGTTTATACAAAAACAATTTAGAAAGAAGAAATATACATAAGTATACATATTCAGCAAACATTTTTAGATGGGTTTGAAGAAATTATAAATATAGAAATTATTACATGAGTTTAGAAAAGTTTAATTGAAACAGAATGTTATAAAGTTAAAATATATGAGGAAATATTTAGATCATCTCTAAATTATAGATATGATTGAATTACTATCTTCTCTTTGTGCCTTTTATATTAACAATGTGTATTGTATAGTTAACATAGAAAAGAGTTTTTCCCCTTTTTTCCCCTCTTAACCACAGAATTTAAATACGAATCATTTCACATAAAATGTGGTCCTGAATTTCAGGGATTTTTTTTTTTTTATTACTTGAGCCCAGATTTTTTTAAGCCCATTAGTCTATTTTTTTCCTCTCTTTGATATTTTGCTTACTCTTTGAAATCTTTTAAATAACTGAAATCTAAGCAATAATTATGTATACCTGAATTCAGTAGTCAGAAGTTAGATGAGGATTTTCAAATACAAAAGTGGTAATTCTCTTATTTACAGGTAAAATGTTATATAATTTAAAAAATCAACATTAATTGGTCTAAGTATTGCATTATGTAAAGGAAATAGCTTCAAATACTGTTTTCTTGGAATAAAGAGTAAAGCAGTTTCTTTCTGCAATTGAGAAATTTATGATCCCTATATGCTATAATCAGTGTCTCCCTAAAACACCAAATTCTTGTAGAGAGGTAAACTTGAGTTAGGGCAGAAAAGTCTTTGTTTCCTTCATTTACTTCATTCATCTAGAAAAGAATCAGTAGCAACTTGCTATTCTTGGATTATACTTGTAGAGTTCATTAAAATGAATTATTCTTAATTATAACAAAGAGGTCAAATAAACACTAAGTTATATACTGCCTACCTAAATCTAGAGAAAAAATAAATAACCATTTTATGTTTTTCAATTACATGAAATGTGGGGGTTAAAAATGTACCATGTTTACACTTTATCTCAAACTTTTAGCCTTTGGAGTTGTGAGAAAAGAAATTTCTGTTGTTTAAGCCATCTGGTTGATGGTATTTTATTATGATAGGCTGAGCAAACTAAGACAAAATTTATATGGAGCAATAATTAAGACAGTCATGTGTTCAGTTAAGAACTTATTTGCAATCTCAAATGAGAATAATGGTTGCTGCAAGTGTTGAGTATTTAATGACACCAGAGAACTAATAAATGAGCTAACTTATATCACATTAAACACACACACACATACACACACACGATTATTTTTTTTTTATATACCCTAGCCAGACTAGGGCTCAGAGTAAAATGTCAGAATGTATACTAAAATACAAAATACTATTCTGAATTTTATTTTGAGTTTATATGTTCGTATAATTCAGGTTCTCTTAGTATTAAGATCTTTAAAGAAGAAATTCATAATTAGAATCTCAATAAAACTCATGTTGAAATATGGCATTGATGATGTAATACCACTTAATTTAATCGATATAAATATAAGTTAAATTCTCATTTAGATATAATTAAGGGAAATTTATTTTTATATTAAAGTAACTATTTGAACATCAGGGAAGAAATATTTTACCAAGATATTGCATGAGTTAAACATTTTTAGTCATATGGTTCTCTTAGTTGGGACATCTTGCAGGCAATATAGCAGGCATAAAATAAATTCTGTAAAAGGTATGCTAAAAAAAAAAAACTTTACTAGGTGAATTGTCCTTCTCAATGACATAAACATAAGGAAATAAGAGTCAAACTAATGTAAGGACAATTTGGGAAATTAAAAATATCCATTATGGACTCCACTATTCAATATTCCTCCTTGGAATATTTTTGATAACATCCAGTATAAACCTGATGAATGTAAGTGAAGTTCAAGCAAAGCAGATCTTGTATAATAAATTCATCTAATAATACATTATATGTTGGATTGCCCCAAAAGATACAAACAATAGTAATACTCCGTGGTCTAGCCAACAAGTTACCCTCGGATTCAGGAACTGATATAGTCCCAAGGGCTCTTCGCTCTAGAAAAGCCAAGTTAACTATTCTAGTATTAGCTTATATATTTGGAAAACTATTTAGTCTTGAAAATTACAGACTCCAGTTAATAGCTAATTGTTTCTTCAGTTAAAGTTTGCTAATATGGACTATAAAAACGGTGGTTAAAATCATTTTTATTCTCTGATTTTTGACTGTTCAGAGTTCCTTTGATATATCTAATGAAATAGAAGTTACACTAAAATTACCATGTGGTGTTGGCTCTTCTAAGAGGATTCCTGTTTGAGAATCATTACTCTTAGCAAAAACAAAAAATACTTATTAATGAATCTCTTGAAATTATTTTATTCTAATATAGTAAAGTACATTCCAATATGGCCCTTTAGTTTTTTATAGTTAAATACTGTATTTGTTTTCTATTTCTGCATAACATATCACCACACTGATTACCAGTTTAAGAAAAATGAACGTATTATTACAGTTTCTGGTGTCAAATATGTAGACATACTTTAACTAGATTTTTTACTTCAGTGTCTCACAGGCTGCAATTAAGTGTTGGCTGGGGCAAAGTTGGCTAAATGTTTAACAGGATAGGATGTTAGCAGAGAGCTGTTGAAATGATTCCTCCCTCAGTTGCTTGCCAAGTGGGCCTCTCCAAGATGGAAGCATATTCATTAAAGCATAAAAACCAAAAGGGCAATAGGGCAGTCTGCTAGAAAGAGAGAAAGTCACAATTTATTCTAACCTAATCATGGAAGTTATGTCTTATCACCATGGTGGTAGTCTACTGATTAGTAGTAGCTAAAGAGAGATTACACAAGTGGGTGAATATCAAGAAGTGAGCATCATTGAAGACAAATTTGAGAGCTGCCTACCATAATATCTATAAAGTTTGTCAATTTCTTTTCATACTTTGTATATCCTTTATAGACACAATAATCTTACTTTATCTTTAAATTCAATTTATTAGGGTGACATTGGTTAATAAAATTACATAGATTTCAAGTATACAATTCAATAATACATTATCTATATATTGCATTGTGTGTTCACCACTCAAAGTCAAATCTCCTTTCAGCTTTCAGATAGTTATTGAAACAGTTACTGAAATTGAAGTAAACAGATTGGGTGAAATTTAAATGCAATATAAATTCGTACCAGAGTTTTTCAGCAAAACAATGAATTAGCAGTTGTAAAATGGTCTTTAAAATAAGAGAGTGTCTTCTAGTAAAGAGAACAAAGGAAGCAGTTCTTTTTTCAGGTTTTGAAAACTATGGCAATACAGATGTCTAATAGCCCTAAGTGACTATACTTGTGCTTTATGTGAGTTTTAAAAAATACACTCAAATGATTACTATAAGTAATAAGGGTGCTTCTGAGGGACTGTTAATACACTTAGCTTAATAGGCCAAAGATAAGGAAAGAAATATGAAAGTAACATATATTAGCTTGTACTGATTAAATAATAATAATATTAATATTATTATTAAATGTAAAAATGGCATACTATTTTCTACATGTTATATTTTATAAACATTAATTGATTTCATTCACACAATAACATAAAAAAGTAGATATTATTACTATTTGCGTTTTATGCATGGGAAAGAGAGGCTAAGTCACTCACAAAGACATGACAAAGCTGGACTTGAACTCAGGAAATATTTTTCTAGTCTCTGGAAAAAACACATATACTGCCTCTATTTCATAAAAATTGATAATAATTTAGTGTTCATTTATGTTTCTGGTTAATCTCAATATCTATATGATATAAAAAACTATTACTGTATTGATTAACTGACACAATGGAAGGACAGGTACAATCCAAACTCAACAGCCATTAAATTTAGAAAAACCTAAAATAGAAGATCTATATCTATACTGAATTGAAAAGGAAATTAATTAATTATAATTGCCCTAACTAAGCAGTTAAATGAAAAACAGATATGGTCAATTAGATATTTCTGGCTTTAACATAACTGTTTCTGCACTGTTAACATAAAGATGCAAATAAGATTAATGCATAAAACTTGACCTGATTAAAGAATTCCAAATTAGATTATAAATAGTTAACATTTAGTCAGTAGATACCACAGTTAATCTATTTTCATTGTTTCTATAGACTTTACTAAAGTCAAATATATTCTAGATTATTAACCTTTAAATTAAGAAATATGGTTGGATACATGGCAGAGTGAGTCATCCTCGGATTTCTCCCCTTGAAATAACAATAAGCTGAACATCTAAAACTGAACCAAAAACACCCAAACTTCACACCAGCATGTCTGAGTATCATGGGATCTGGCACATAAGAGCTACCGCAGGTCAGAAACTCCGGTTTTACAGGTGGACTGAGAGAAATAAAGAAGCTGGCCTCTAGCAGTCTCAGAGAGTGAGGCAAATTCTCTGAACAGCCCTGCCATGGGAAAGCTGAGAGCGCTCTGTGGCCAGCTGGCAGCAGGGCCCAGTCATCAGGGCAGAAAGTGTAGAAGCTGGATGGGCCTGCAGAGCTTATTTTACCAGCCCTAAATTGCAAACTGAGGCTGAGACTCAACCTCTAGCCCCCAACGTAGAGGGTCCTTCCCCTATACCCTGCTAGAATGAACACCATAGAGCCCAGGGGGATCTGAGCAAACACTCCGAGGCTGTCACTGACACTGACAGGGACTGATTAAATATCTACAAAGAAAATTTAAAAAGCATTATTAAGATTTTATAATAAAGCAGGGATCCAAGAGGTTAGACGCACCTACTGGAACCAAAAGAAAGCACCTTATTTGCAGGACGTTAAAGAGTGACTTTTTATATAATAAATAAATCTGCTTTCTGGAAAAACAGCAGAATAACTTCCACTTAATGCCCAGGTGAACAAATAGTCCATTCAACACCATGAACAACCAAGGTGACAAGGCCATCTCAGAAAGAAAGAGAAAAATCTTAAGAAATAAGCTTACAGATACAGTAATATGCCATTAAAAGGCCAAGAATTAAAGATTGTTATTCTGAAAAACCAGTGAGTTCTGAAACAAGTTATATCAACAATTTTTGGAATTGAAAAAAAAAACAAACTAGAAGAGCAGAACAAATTTGAAACTCTCAAAGAGAACAGAATAAATCTTCATAAATCTCTAATAGATAGGAACAAACTGAAAAGTTATGAAAAAGGAAATAAGCAAGCTTGGGAATAGAGTCAACCAATGGAGAAAAGGATCAGTGATATCAAGGACAGACATTATAATAAATCAAAAAGAAGAAGAGAGAAACCAAAAATGAAAAATAATGAAGATAAATTCAAGAACTAGCTGATACCATCGGGAGAAAGGAAACATAAGAATAATGGGCATTATCTAAGGTGAGGAAATAGCAGCTGGGACTAGATAGTGTTTTCAACAAAGTGGATGAAATTTCCCAAATCTAAGGAATGTGTTGTAGGTTGGAATTCAAGAAGTCAACAGAACACCCAATTATATCAACCCAAAAAGGCTTTCACCAAGACACATTGTATTAAAGTATCAAAAATCAAATGTAAAAGAATTCGCAGGGCAGCCAGAGAGAAGAAAATGGTAATTTATTATGGAAAATCCATTAGATTATCCTCGACTTCTCAGCGCAAACCTAAAAATCAGAAAGGAAGGAATCAAATATTTAAATTATTTATCAAAAGGAACTACCAGCCTAGAATAATGTTTCCAGCTAAAGCTCGCCTTTAGATATGAAGGAGAAATTAAGACTTTTTCAGTCATACAAAAAACGAAATTCTCCACTATGAGGCCCACACTACAGGAAGTTACTGAAAGAGGTCAGCTCACCTAAAACAAAATGACCAAAAAAAAAAAAAAAAAAAAAAAAAAATTAGAAGTAAGTGATTATTAGGCACATAGAAGCAGAGAAGTGAAATCCTTAATAAGAACAGGGAATTATAGGCTTAAATAATAAGAAGAGATAAGCTATAGCAAGATAGTAATGAACATTCAGCATAATAGGGACAAATTGAGATAACATGAATGGAAAGGGAGAGTTCAAATATCCAATTTTGGCAAAAGAGGAATGGAGATAAGATAACACAGAAGAAATGGATGACTGTATGTATATGTATGTATGTATTGTATGTATGTATGTAGGTAGGTATGTATATGTACACACACACACACACACACACCACACACACACACACACACACACACATATATATGACTATCCTGTACATATTCATAAGGGTAACCACACACCAAAGATTCAGAATTGAAGTATATAACATGAAATAGAAGAACCAGAGGGAAAAGCCACAAAAGCCAACCAAAATAAAGAAAACAGAAACCACAAGGACAAAGAAGCAATGGAAACGCCAAGCTACCAGAAAGCAAAGTATTTTAATAAATCGTCCTAAATGTAAATGGACTGAACTCACCAATAAAAATCACAGAGTTGCAGATTGAATCAAAAAACAAAAAACCCAACCATATGCTGCCTCCAGGAGACACATCTCAGCTTCAAAGACAAATGTGAACTCAAGTGAAAGGGCTGAAATGATATTTCAAGCAAATGGTATTCTGAGAAAAGCTGGAATAGTGGTACTAATAAAGGACAAAATAGACTTCAAAATCAAAAAGGGTAAAGAAAGATATTGAGGGACATTTCAAAATGATAAAGAGGATCATTGCACCAAGAAGATATAACCCTTATTAATATCTATGCTCCCAATCAGGGAGCCCCAGCATATGTAAAGTAATTACAAACAGAACTAAAGGAAAAACAGACCAAAACACTATTGTAGTAGGGGACCTAAATACCCCAGTGTCAGATATGGAAAGGTATTGAAACAGAAAATCAATAATGAATACATTTGACCAACTGGATATAAGAAACATTTACAGAGCCTTCCAGCCCAAAACAGCAGCTTATACATTTTTTTCTAGTGCACATGAAACATTCTCAAGAATTGACCACATACTAGGACACAAGAGTACAAATATGAGGGCTGAAATCATACCAACCTATTCTCTGATCATAATGCTTTTGAAACTAGAGATCAACTGCAAAATAAATCAGGAATAACCACAAATACATAGAAATTAAACAACATGCTACTGAAGGATGCCTGGGCCAGAGAAGAAATAAAAAGAGATCAAGAGATACGTAGAAATGAATAATAATGATAGTACAACATATTAAAACTTTAGAGACATGGCAAAAGCGATCATAAGAGGAAAGTTCATATCATTACATGCCTATCTCCAAAAACAAGAATGAGTCCAAGTAAACAACTAAATTCTTTGTCTTAAAAAAAAAAAAACTAGAAAAGGAAGAACAGATGAAGCATAAAGTCAGCAGAAAAAAAAGGAAATACTTCCCAGCTTATTTTATGAATCCAATAGTACTCTGATTACCAAAATCTAGAAAGGATAAAACAAAAAAAGAAAACTACAAACCAATATCTCTCATGAACACAGATGCAAAACTTCTAAATAAGATACTAGTGAACTGAATACAGCCACATATTTAAAAGATTATACCACGATCAAGCGGGATTCATCCCAGGGGCACAGAGATGGTTCAAATATGCAAATTAATTAATGTGATATACCACATAAGCAAATTAAAAAATAAGAATCTTATGATCATATCCATAGCTGCACAAAAAACCTTCGACAATGTACAGCATCCACTGATGATCAAAACACTAACGAAATAGGTATAGAAGCAAAGTACTTTAACAATAAAGTTTATCTATGACAAACCCTCAGCCAACATCATACTGAATGGTGAAAAACTAAAAACTCTCCCCTTTGATTAGGAACAAGGCAATGCTGTCCTCTATCGCCAGTGTTATTCAATATAACATTGGAGGTACTAAGCAAGTGCAATCAGACAGGAGAGATATAAAACGGCATCCAAATAGGAAATGAAGAAGTCGAACTGTCACTATTTGCTGATGACATGATTCTCTATGTAGAAAATCCTAAAAAATTCCATAAGAACACTATTAGCAACAATACGCAAATACAGTAAAATCTCTGGATGCAAAAATCAATGTTCAGAAATTCCTATGATTTGTATACTCTAAAATGAAGTGTCAGAAAAAGAAGTAAAAAATAATAATAATTTATTTTGCAATTGCAACAAAAAGAATAAAATACTAGGAATAAATCTAATGAAACATGTGAAGGACCTATATAATGAAAACTACAAGACCCTATTTAAAAAAATTAAATAAGATACAAAGAAATGGAAAGAGATTCTGTGTTCTTGATTGGAAGAATCAACATAGTTAAAATTACCATATTACCTAAAGCATTATATAGATTTAATGTAATCCCCATGAAAATCTTATAAGCATTTTTTAAAGAAATAGAATTAAAAAAATCATCAGATTTGTATGGAAGCACAAAAGACCCCGAATTGCCAAAGCCATCCTTAGAAAAAAGAACAAGCCTGGAAGCATCACTCTGCCTGATTCAAATTATACTACAAAGTGATAGTAATCAAAATGGCGTGGTATTGGCAGCAAAACAGACACACAACCAGTGGAACAGATTGAAAGTCCAGAAGTAAACCCATATTTATATGGGCAGATATTTTTTTGATAAAAAACCAAAAACATACAGTGGAGAAAAGAAAGCCTTTTCAAAAAATGATGCTGGGAAAATTGGAAGGCCGCCTGTAAAAGAATGAAACTAGACTATTGTCTATCACCACACACAAATATTAACTCAAAATGAATTAAGGACCTGAATATAAGACCTGAAACAATAAAATGCATAAATGAAAATATAGGAACTGAACGTGAGTATCTTGGGCATAAAGAGGATTTTATGAATTTGACCTCAATGTCAAGGTAAATTGAAGCAAAAATAAATGAAAGGACTACATCAAACTAAAAAGCTTCTGCCTCAGCAAAAAAAATAAATAAAAAAGTCAACAAGGTAAAAAGATTTGCAAGCAATGCGTCCAATAAGGGCCTAATATTCAAAAAAAGAAAGAACTCATACGACTCAATAACAACAAAAAACGAATGATCCAATCGAAAAATGGGCAGAGGACCTAGAACAGACACTCCTCCCTAGACTATATACAAATTACCTACAAATATATGAAAAGATGCTAACATTGCTAGCTATTAAATAAAATGCACATCAAAACCATAATGAAGATTCCCATCTTACCATCTGTTAAAACAGCTAATATCAACAGGGCAATTAAATAACAAATGTTGGAGAGAATGCAGAGGAAAAAAAGAACCCTCATACACTGCTGGTGGGACTGCAAATTGGTACAGTCACTATGAAAAACAGTATGGAGATTCCTCATAAAACTAAGAATTGATCTACCACATGATCCAGCAATCACTCTACTGGGTATTTACCCCAAAGACTTGAAAACCCATATCCGAAAAAGATATTTGCACACTGATGTTCATAGCAGCATTAGTCACTGTGGCTAGGACAATGGAAGCAACCAAAGTGTCCTATGACAGATGATTGGCTAAAGAAGTTGTAGTATTTATATACAATGAAATATTAATCAGCCTTAAGAGATGAAATACTGCCATTTGTGACAACATGGATGGACTTTGAGATAATCATGCCAAGTGAAAATAAGCCAGGCAGAAAAAGTTGAAAAAATCACATAATATTACTTATAGTAGGATATAAACCTAAAACCAACAAATGAACAGGAGAAACAGAGATTCCATGAACATGGACGATGGACTAGTAGTTACCAGAAGGTTAGGGGATGGGGAGGAGTGTAGAGGTAAGACCAAGGTAAAAAGGCGTAAAATAGGGAGGCAGTGGGAGGGTGAAGTGGGGTAAAGCAGATTAAATATATGGTAGCTGAAGGAAACTGGACTTTGGGTGGTAAATACACAGTAGAATATATAGATGTCAAATTATAATGTACACCTGAAAATTATATAACTATATTAACCAATGTTACCCCAATAAGCTTAATAAAAAATAAATAAAAACTGAAAGTAATTCAACTTGATCCTCCTACTATACTGTAACTTTTATTTTATTATAATTTTAATATACAGAGACCACTGTAAACTATTTGAGTTAGTTGGAAATATTTTTTATTACCAATAAAAATCTCATTGTACATGTCCTAAGAACAAATACCTTTTTCTTATATAACCATACTAAAATATTAAAATTTGAGATTTAACATTTATAAAATCTTGTTATTTAATCAACCATGCTTATTCAAATGAACTATCAATTATCAATTTGCCAATAAAAAATTTTAAATATGTTTCTTTGTCTCAAATCCACCCTAAACAAACACATCACATGTAATGATTGTTTGTCTTTATTTTCCTTTTAACCCTTAAACATTTTTCTTTCAAGTCTTTGAAAGCTATATTCTAGTAGTCCTACAAAGACTAATACTAGTGATTTTATGGAATGTCACTGAGTGGATTTGTCTGATATTTCTTCATGATTAGATTTGAGTTTTGAATCTTTTGTCAGGAATACTTACAAAATCTGTTTTGTTTATTTCTCAGTGCACCATATCATTATGTACATGTTGGTGTATTATCCCAATATTGGTGGTATTAAATGATCATTTTTTAAAGTGGTATATAATAAGACTTTCCACTGTAAATTTATTATTTTCTTTTGTAATTAATAAGTAACAGGTAGGGATATAGTTTGAGACTTCATTGTCTCAAAATTCTGTTCCTCATCAAAGTTTCTTACACTAGTTTTAGTATCCATTGAAAATTTGCTATCTTCAGTATAATACAAACTGTAAATTCTAGTGTAAGAAGGAGCTTTCCTCCCATCTTCATATATTCAGTATAGAATTTATGGGCCCTTATTTTATTTATTGGGTTATTATCTATTGCTATTGTTATTTATTTTGGTGCCCAAACGTATCACATAATAGAATATATATTATAATTTCAATTATTTGACATTAGTGAGACTATTATTGTATGGGTGAGCAAATGGCCTAACTGTGAATGTTCTAAAACTCACTTACAAAAATGTGAGATGATAGTGTTTTATGTTAATTTAATCATGTTATTGATAGTGTTCAGATTTTCGACATCCTTAACAAATTCTTTTCTGGTTTGTCTATTTGATGAGAAAATAGTGTTAAAAGTTTCAAATTAGATCATTGATGTCTATGTCACTTTTCATTTCTGTTAATTTTTGTTTAGTATATTTTTAACTCTGTTATTAGATATATATGTATATGTATCTCTGATGAATTAACCTTCTATCATTAAGAAATACTAGTCTTTAGCTCTGGTATACTCATCTTAAAAGGTATTTTGCCTATTCTAAGAGTGCTATTCCAATGCTCTTAATCTTAGTGTTTACGTACAATTTCTATTTACATTCTTTTACTTTATACATGTATTTTTATATGTATATAATTAAAATATACTACTCGGACACAATTACTAGGGTTTGGTTTGGGATTTTATCCAGTCAGAGATTTGCTGCATTTTAATTGATTTATTACATTTATGTCTAATATAATTTTCAACCTGACCATATCAATAATTTTTCTAAATGTTTTTCCCTTGATTTTGTAGGCTTTCTTCCCTGTTTCTTGCTTTCAGCATTTTGGGGATTAACTTTTTTTTAACTTCCATTTTAATTCCTATGTCGACTTTTGCTATACCTCCATGCATTACATTTTTGTAGTTGCTCTTGGAATTACACTAGACATCCTTAACTAATATATTCCACTTCTAGTCAATGTGTTATTACCTCACTTAGAATCTAAGAACCTTGAAATGGTTATAGTTTTATTCCCCTGATATTGTTGTAATGTAGATATTGAATCTATCTAGATTAAAACACATACTATAAGGCTTTTTTTTTCTTTATCTGTCATATGTTTACTTAAGTATTAAGAGAGATATCAAAAAATGCATTGGATTTTTATTTACCCATATATTTACCATATCTGTGTTTTCTTTTGGAATTTATAGCTCTCTTATCTATCTGACATCATTATCCCTCATCTTAAATAATTTCCTTAAGCAATTCTTAAATTGCAAGAGGGTGAATACAAATAGTCTTATTTTTTTATTTTGAAAATATTTTTAATTTTACTTGAATTTAAGAATTTTTTTTTGTGTCATGGATAACTTTATTATCATTATAAATTATTATTGTTCTTATTATTTTTTTAGCACTTCAGTGATGCTAATTTATTGTATTTCTGTCCTCCATTGTTTCCGATAAGAAATTCAGACATCATACATAGTTTTCTCCTCTATATAAATTTTCATGGTGCTCTTTAACTTTGATTTTCTTTGTTTGACTGTGAGATGCATAAAGTGTTGTTTTCTTGCATTTGATTTTGTTTGTGGTTATCTGATCTATGTATTTAAGTTTTAGGCTTTTTCTTCAAACTTGGAAATTTTTTCATTTATTGTTTTTTTAAATTTTTTCTCCTCTCTCTTATCAGTCTTAAACTCCAATTTTTATGCATGTCAGACCATATTAAATTTTCCTACAAAAAGCTACAATTCTTTCACTTCTTTTAAAATGTTTTTTTTTTTTATTTGAGTTTTCATTGAATGATCTTTACTTATATCTTCAATAAATTAACATTTTTTTCTACTACCTACAAGCTTACATTAAGCCCACTCATGTTTTTTATCTCTAATATATTATTTTCACTTGAAATTTCCTCTTGGTGTTTTCTTTGAAGATATACACTTTATTTCTTTAACTTTTCTTGATGATCATATTATACTGCCCTTAATGTCCTTGAAAACTTTACAATTGCTACTACAAAGTCTTCGTTTACTAATTAAAACATCTAGTTTATTTGTGATCAATTTCAGGTTTCTTCTTTTTCTTGATTGTGTTTTTTTTTTAATTTCTCTTTTTTAAATATTCATGCATCATAAATATTGATTATTTACCAGGAAAAAGCATAGAATATGTGGATTATATCTTTTTTTCTTTAGTATTATCTTTTCTGGCAATTAGTTATATTAGCCATCTTTGGCCCTTTAGACATGTTCAGTTTTGAACTTAGACCTAAGGAATACGCTTTATTATAGAGCATGTTTCTTACCTCTAGTGCATTATCTGTAGTTTTAATTGAATTCCTAAAGTACTCAGTGATGCTCTACATTTTGGTTGGGAATAAATCTAACATATCCCATGATGGCAAGGCTTTGTCACTCTTCATCTTTTAGCATTATAAGCTCTATGAAAGCCTCATTTGGTCTCTAAATGTGGTAAGATACATAATGAACATACAAACGACTTTTGGAGAAGCCCTCTGTGCCGGTATCACTTAGCTACATTAGCTAATGCTTACAAGACTTTTATACAGCTTAGAACTCTGAGCTCTCTCTTGCTTCCACACAGGAAGACTCACTCTTTGTTCAGGTTCTCCCTCAATGTTTCAAAGCAAGATGAATCCCAAGAAGAAAGACAGGGCAACTGTGGGGTGAATTGAGGGCTTACTTCAAGGATCACGGTCTTGCACTATGCTGTTCAATTTTTGAAAATTATTGTCTCATATATATTTCCAACTTTTATAGTTATTTCTGGAGGAAGGAAAGGTAAGTCTGGTACAGAATACTACATCATGGATAGTGGTGAAAGTCTTTTATGCTATTTTCGATTCATAAAAACTAAGGTATTACCATTTATTCTCGAAATAAGAATTCAATTCACAATATTAAAGAGTTTGCACCACGAGAAAAATAGATATAATATGCAGATCTTCTGATATAAAGATTAGTGAATTAAGCTTTGATATTTGTGTATAAACCTCAGTTTTGCGTGTATCCTTATATAATGTCCATTCTTGTCATTAGAGTACTGGCTAAGTTGCTGTAACAAAGAAATTCATTGTACAATAAATTAAATACTTCATGCTTACATTAGTAGGCTAAATGTAAGTAGAACATGGCTAATGGGAAATATTACTGTCCTTAAGTCAGAGATTCCAAGATTCTTCCAATCATTGGAAGCCAAAGAAGAATAAAAAATAGAGTAAACAATATTTTTTTCAGAAGTGTATTTTGAATGAATTTTCTCATATCACTTTCACAAACATCTCTAGAGCTCAATTTAGTTATGTTACATAACACCTAGCTATAATAAAGAATAAAAACAAATATAGTTCCTTTTAGGAAAGCCATATGCCTAGTTAAAAATCAGAGTATTCCAGTAATGAATAATGAGGATAAACAGTAGATTGTGCCATATCTCCTATATTTGCAAATTTATTCATTAGTTCCTCCAGGATCTCAGAACGGTTGCATTTAATTTTTTCCCTTTTTTTTTTTTTTTTAATGTAGAGAAAAGGGAAGGACTGTGGTGTGGTGAAAGGTAGAGAATCTGGATTTCAATATTAAATTTCTATTTATGTGCTCATGAAAAAGTTACTGAAAATGTATAACCCTCAGTTTCCTTGATTTTTATAATGAATCTACCAAAATCTAATTCAAAGGGGTTTTTTTTTGGCGAAAAATGGATCTAAATTATAATATAGGTTTTAACTCCTAGTAGGCACTTGAGATTGTCCTTTCATGTTCCTTCTTCTCAGGTGTCCCACTTCTGAGCACTATGGAATTTTTAATCAAAGATATAAAGTTTGAACCAGCAATTCTGTTGTCTGCTTTCCTGTTGTATATAAGGTTTTGTGATTATACTAGTTAATTAACTATACAATATTTCTGTTTTATATTTATCAATCAACCTTAAATACAGATAATTATCCTGACAGAAATAGATTTGGTTATTAAATATTGTTCATATTATGTTCAATGCATATTTAATGCAATATGAATTCAGTTAATTATATATTCATATTACACATAACCGCCTTTACTAGCTTTAATGAATGGAGCATTTTATGGAAGATTATATCTCTCCTTGAATTTATAAGTCTGACTTTAGTAAACACAGAAAAAAAACACATATTTTTCTTTCAAATAGCTTCATTTTACATAGGCAGTAGTTCTCAGCTGGGAGTGATTTTACCCCCTGGGAATTTTGGTAATTTCTGGAAATGTTTTTCATCGTCACAAATTGGAGGTAATGTTATTAGTGGGTGAGGATACAGATACTGCTAAACATCCTATAATACACAAGACAGCCATCCACATTAGGAATTATCAAGTCCAAAATGTCAATATATACAAGGTTGATAAAACTTAACAATAGAAAAAATTCTTTTAACTTTGTTATTCTGTAGGAAGTAAAAGCAATTTTCTCAGAAGATGTAAGAAAACTAAATTTAGGTCACATAATAGTGGGAAGACTTTAACATGTGTTAAACACAGATATTATTTAAGAGAAAGATTGTTGTTGTTTTTTTTTCCTCGCAAAATAGTAAGCGTGGATAAGTATGTTATAATCGATCAGTGATTACTTATGTGCAGATAATGCCTATAAAAATGCTTTGAAATATTCTTGTGTTTTAGGCAGTATTAATTCCATCTCATTCATTCCAAAGCAGAGATCATCATTGTCTTATTTATAGTTGTGTCCTAGGTACAAGTTGTGTGCCTGGAAGACAAATCAAGAAATTGTTGTTTTATGTAGCTATGATTCAGTTAAAAGATAAACATAATAGTAATAATCACATTTATACTTCTTAGTTGTTCAGTAAAATATTTTTTTTCACAAATGGTTAAATAAAAGGCCAAATTAACAAGATTCAGTTAGCCAAAATTGTGAATTTCTAAGGTCTGATTTTTTAAGATTTCTCCCATATGCATAGTTTTTTTTTTCAATAATTATTAGCTATTAAGGAAAAATTACTTTTACTCCAATGACCAATAGACTTTTTACATTTACCTATATTGAGAGGCAAAGAATGGGGATTTTCGCTGTTGTCTCCTTGAAAATAATACTTCTACACTAGTGGCATTATTTTTCTACTGTCTTATTTAATAATATAATATTGGGAACTCTTGAAGCTCTGATTTGAGTCTCCTGTCACTAATGCATATGACTCCTTATCATCATTCCATTTGTCTTCAAGATAAATTATTAGATACATAAGATAATATCCTGAGATTTTTCTTAGTATGTTGACCCTTCTGGTTATCCCTAAAACCATAATAATTTATATATTTTTAAGTCACAGTGACAAAGTATTGATTTAACATATACCTTCTAAGCATAGCAACATATCCCCTTGTCTATTTTGACATGTGCTTAGAATGTTAAATTTTCTGTCTCTTTAACATTGCTGCCAAGCCATTTTTCTTGACAGTGGTTAATAACTTATATTAAGACTGAAACGAAAGTTTTATTTTTTACATACAATTAATTGATTTTTTTTCTTTGAAATAGCAATGGTTGTCAAATATTTTAGCAGAATTCTATTTAAAATTAAATCTTTTTAACTACATGTATATAAAAAGGCACTATTGTATTCTGTACTGTTATGACTTAAAACATAATACAATGATTAACATTCTTGAAAATAATAAGGTTGTTTTGGCATATGTAAAATTGATAATATGGGTTATAGATAAAAATTCCAGTCATATCTCTCTATTTTCACCCAATTTATTGCAATATACTAATAAAATGTCTATAGCCACAAACATTTGTAAACCATAACAGATTGTTTTTAAATGTTTTGCTATGTTATTTCATCTTGTGGCAGACTGTCATTTCCAAACAACTGTCGGAGAAATATTTCTAGTTTCAAACATCCATACTCCCCAAATAGTGGAATTAATTTTCCTGTTTTCTTAAAGATGAACAAGACTTTGTGACTGACTTGATGAATAATGTGTAGAAATGATACTGTGTGACTCTGAAGCTAGGGCAGAAAATGTTGTATGGCTTCCTTCTAGGTGGACACTCTATTTCTGGAATCTTGCTCTTGAAACTCAGTCATCTCGCTGTAAGGAAGCCTAACATAATCCATAAAGAGTCTCACTGATGAACTGATATGGCCAGCTCACACCCAGGATCTGCCATGATATATGAATGAACAAGACTATATAGTTAAATTTAGTCTCCAGGTTTCAATTGTTATCCAGTTTATACATTACTAACTAGAGAGTCATGTATTGTGCTTCTTAATTCTTGATCCACAGAATTACTGAGACAAAAAAAAAAAAAAAAGTAGTTGTCTACTACTACTAAGTTTGGGGTGATGTGGTAATATGTTATACAGTTAGAGAAACTTAAATTGATTTTGGTTCCCAGAGCAGCCAGAGCCATAAAAAATAAAATAAAAATAAAAATATATTAGGAGCATTGAGACCAAGATCCTGAGGGGATCACTATGAGAAGCATGATAACCCTTGAGGACACTGTTAGGACTTAGATGAAAATGAAGAAAACATTATTGAAAATTAAAGAAAGGATTCCCTTTTATGTGGTAACTAAAAGTTTAACAATATGTTAACTGTGGTGATATGGAAAGTAGAAAATAAATCAAATGATCTAATCAACAAGAATAGGCAAAGGGTTAAAAGTGCTATCTGGCGTCTTGCTACTTATTGGATAGTATGAGAAGGATCAGATAAGTTGAGAAAGATCCGTTAAATATAAAGAAGCCACAAATGATAGGTTTGAATAGAAACTGTTTCTCTCTCTTATCTCTTCAATATTTCCAAATTAAGAAGGGACTCCAGTGTAAATGTCAAATCCAGGAAAGAACTATTTATTAAATTCTTTGTTAGGATCCCAGAAAAAATGGTAAGGTTCTGCTTCAGAGCAGTATTCACTCAAAGACCCTCTAATGAGCTTCAGGACATGATTCTTTTTATTTGTTTGTTTGTTTGTTTGTTTGTTTTATTTAATTTATTTGTATTCTAATGACATTGGTTAACAAAATCCATTAAGTTTAAGGTGTACAATTCAACAGTAAGACATTATATATATATATATGTATATATATATATACATGTATACACACACACACACACACACACACACATTGCATTG
Organism: Eonycteris spelaea; assembly: GCA_003508835.1. Taxonomy (NCBI): domain Eukaryota; kingdom Metazoa; phylum Chordata; class Mammalia; order Chiroptera; family Pteropodidae; genus Eonycteris; species Eonycteris spelaea. The sequence goes on along the minus strand of PUFA01000360.1, from coordinate 210,675 downwards.
TGTGTTCACTTCCCATAGTTAGCTTTCTTTCTGTCACCATATATTTGACCTCTTTTACTCCATCTATCTCACCCCTCACCCCTCCATCCCTACTCTCTGGTAACCACTAGTCTATTTCCTATGTCTATGAGTCTCTCCTTATTTGACCTGTTTGTTTGTTGCTTTTAGGTTTATATCCCACATATAAATGATATCATGTGATTTTTGACTTTTTCTGTCTGGCTTATTTCACTTAGCATGATTATATCGAGGTCCATCCATGTCGTCGCAAATGGCGGTATATCATCTCTTCTTATGGCTGAGTAATATTCCATTGTATACATGTACCATTGCTTCTTTATCTAATCATCTGTCATAGGACACTTCTGTTGCTTCCATGTCTTGACCACCGTGTATAATGCTGCTATGAACATCAGTGTGCAGATATCTTTTTGGATATGGAGTTTCAAGTCTTTGTGGTAAATCTCCAGTAGACAGATTGCTGGATCATATGGTAGATTAATTCTTAGTTTTTTTTGAGGAATTTCCATACTGCTTTCTATAGTGACTGTACCAATTTGCAGTTCCACAAGCAGTAGCATGACTCTTGATTAACCTATTTCCTGGTTAGAAAAAAAGTGCAGCTCACTGACAAAATTAATTTAATTTTACACAAACATGCTCTTTGAGGCTGAAGCAAAATCTGACTGATTTTCAATGTGAAAATAAAATATAAAAATTGTTGTTGGAGTTGTTTCTAAACAGAACTTGTCTCTATCCTAATGAAACAGAAATGTATACATAAAATGGATTCATCAAATGAATCTTCAGCTAGCAACTATACAAGAGCAATGTTAATATCATGTGTAGGGATGCTACATTTTCTAGGATATGACATTTTCAGCAATCGAGAATTACTATATTTTGTAAATGAAAATACCACTACTAAAAATAGAATACTGTAAATTGAATGTCATCTATTTCCAAACACTATCAATATATTAGAGCAATGGGAAAATAATAATAAAGTGATATTTTTCATGACAAAATTTAGGGGTAAAGTTAGGACTGTGGATGTAGGAATTTTGGTTATAAATAAACTAATAAAAATTCAAAATAATTTTTAAATAATTGTATTAGGGAGAGTATAATGCTAATAGGTTTTTGAGCCCTCAGACTTCAGAGGGCAAGAAACAAGTTGGGGGAAAACAATATTTAGTTACAAAAATGACCTACTCTTTTTATAAAAAAGGAACTGTGACTCAGATAATAGACCAAGAGCCCCGGATATGGGACCAAGGGCTATTGTGAATCATTTGCAGTCAAAAGGGCTGACCAGTAGTCAAGAAACTGCCAAGACATATATGTATTTCAGAATTGCTATAATTAAGTGACTCCTATGTGCTTCACACTGTTTCTTTATTCTCTTCTTCTTCTTCTTCTTCTTCTCTTCTTCTTCTTCTTCTTCTTCTTCTTTCTTCTTCTTCTTCTTCTTCTTCTTCTTCTTCTTCTTCTTCTTCTTCTTCTTCTTCTTCTTTTTTCTTCTTCTTCTTCTTCTTTTTTGATTTATGAAAGGACTATACTGGATATCATCTCTCTAACCAACCATTAAATGTTGGGTGTAAAAAGTCAGATAACTTCTCCTTCAGTTTATAGGTCTGCACATGGAGAAAAACTGTACTTAATTAACATTATTCATACCTGGATCTAGTTTATACCTGAGATATCTTAATGTGATGAGAGTTAATGTGTTCTCCAGGGAAAAGTGAGTATACTTTGCATATGAAAAAGAGATCATCATGTGGTCAGAGGGACTGTGGAAGATTGTATTTTTCTGAAAATGGTCACAGCAGTATTTCTAGCTCCTCTTCCAGAAAATTGGTACTTCTTATTAAGGAATGAGATCTATCCTCCTCTCTTTGAATCTGAAAGGGGATTTATACCTGTTCAGTGAAGAGACTACAGTGATACTGTGTTACTTGAGACTAGTCAAACAAGCAGTACAGTTTTGGTCACCCATTTCTCTCTTGGGACACCAAAGTAGCCAATGTAGAGACACCACATGGCAAAGTCCATGTGCAGAGTAATCAAGACTCTCAGCTCATAGCCATAATCAACTATTAGACCTGTGAGGAAACAAAATATGTAATTCTAGTCCCTACTTTCACGTCATCTAGCTGAAGCTACAGATATCATCAGTGAGAAACAAGCTATCCCTGCTGTGCCTTGTTTAAATTAATGACACACAATTTTTGAGTATAATAAATAATCATTTTACATGGTTTAGTTTGGGGATAATATGTGACTCAGCTAAAGTAATGGGGATAAACTCTTTTAAAAGTTTAATCCAGAAATGTGTTAATATTGTAACTGAAAGTTTGTATCTTTTTAATAATATCTCCCTATTTCCTCTATCTCCCCAACTCCTGATACTCTCTCTTTCTCTGACTTTGGCTTATTAAGATCATTCATGTAAGTATCATGCAATATCTGTCTCCTTTTGTCTTACTTACTTTACTTAACATAATGCCCTCAAGTTTCATACAAGTTGTTGCACATGGCAGGATTTCCTTCCTTCTTTATAGCTTGAGAATATTCCGTTGTGTATACGTGTGTGTGTGTGTGTGTGTGTGTGTGTGTGTCACTATGTCTTTATCCGTTCATCTATTGACAGACATTTAGGTTGTTTTCATATCTTGGTCATTGTGAATAATGGTGCAATGAGCATGGAGGTGCAGATATTTCATCAAATAAATTAATAACACTGTAAAACTGCTCACATTTCTTATTTGTTAACTTTAATTTGAAACAAGGACATAGTATCTTCAATCAGTTAAAAATTACATTGTATAAGTTTATCTTAAAATATATATTACCCATTTGTGGAATTTCATAGTTTTAAAAACATTTCATTTTCATTAATTTACATTTTTTTTTTACTAAAGTTATTTAGATGACAATGGTCAATAAAAATCAAATAGGTTTCAAGTGTACAATTCACTAATACATCATATATATTTTGCTTTGTGTGTTTACCACCCAAAGTTAAATTTCCTTTCACCACTAAATTTTGACCCCCTTCCTTGCTTTACCCCTTCTATCCCCTTTCTCCCCTCTGGTAACCACTAATCCACTGTTCATGTCAGTGAGTCTCTGTTTGTCATATTTGTTTGTTAGTTTTCATTTTACATGAGTGAAATCATATGGTTCTCAACTTTTTCCATCTGCCTTATTTTTCTTAGGATGATAATCTCAAGATCTATCCATGTTGTCACAAATAGCAGTATTTTATTTTTTTGTTATGGCTGAGTAATATTGCATTGTATATATGTGCCTTATCATCTTTATCCAATCATCTATTGTAGGACACTTCAGTTTTTCGCATATCTTGGCCAGTGTGAACAATGCTTCTATGAACATTGGGTGCATATATCTTTGTGGATAAATGTTTTCAGTTTTTTGGGTAAATACTCAGAAGATGGATTTCTGGGTCATATGTAATTTTATTCTTAGTGTTTTGAGGAACCCCCATACTATTGTCCATGATGGCTGTACCAATTTGCAGTCCCACCAACAGTGTATATGGGTTCCTTTTTCCCCACAACCTCTTCAACACTTGTTATTTGTCCTAACAGATGTGAGATGATATCTCATTATGCTTTTGATTTTCATTTTACTATTGCTAGTGTTTTTGAGCATCTTATCATATGTCTGTTGGTCATTTGTATATCTTCTTGGGAGAAGTGTCTGTTTAGGTCCTCTGCCCATTTTTTAATTGGACTTTTTTATTGTTGAGTAAGAGTTCTTTATATATTTTGGAAATTACACCCTAATCAGAGGTGCTATTTGCAAATATATTCTCCCATTCGGATGGTTGCCTCTTTGCTTTGTTGATCATTCCTTTTGCTGTGCAGAAGATTCTGAGTTTGATATAGTCCCATTCACTTATTTTGCTTTTACTTCTTGTCTTTGAAGTCAAATTCATAAAATCATTTCTACATCCACGTTCCATGAGTTTAGTACCTATGTTTTCTTCTATGCAATTTATTGTTTCAGGTATTATTTTCAGGTCTTTGACCAGTTTGAGTTAATTTTGGTGAACAGCAACAGATGGCATCCTAGTTTTATTCTTTTATATGTGGCTTTTCAATTTTCCCAGTACCATTTATTGAAGAGGCATTCTTTTCTCTATTGTATGTTTTGGCTTTTTTTGTTGTTGTTCTTTTTCCTCAGGATTGCTTTGGCTATTTGGGGTCTTTTGTGCTTCCATACAAATCTAGTAATGATTTTTTTGTTCTATTTCTTTAAAGAATGCCCATGGGGTTTTGATGTGGATTGCATTGAATTTGTATAATGCTTTAGGTAATATGGTTATTTTAACTATGTTGATTCTTCCAATTCAAGAACACAGAATATCTTTCCATTTCTTTGTATCTTCTATTTCTTTTAATAATGTCTTGTAATTTTCAGTGTATAGGTATTTCACATGCTTCATTAGAGTTATTCCTAGGTATTTTATTATTTTTGTTGCAATTACAAAAATAATTTATATTTTTATCTCTTTTTCTGAAAATTCATTGTGAATACATAGGAGCACTATGGATGTATGTACATTGGTTTTGTATACTAAAACTTTACTATATTTGCTTATTATTTCTGATAGTTTTTTTAGTGGAGTCTTTAGGATTTTCTATATAGAGAACCACGTCATTTGCAAAAAGTAACAATTTTACTTCTTCATTCTCTATTTGCATGTCTTTTATTTCTTTCTCTTGCCTGATCGCTCTAGGTAGGACTTCCAACACGATAGTGAATAATAGTGGTGATAGTGGATAGCCTTGTTTTATTGATTTTAGAGGATAGGTTTTTAGTTTTTCACCACTGGGTATGATGTTAGTTGAGGGTTTATTGTATATGGCCTTTATTATGTTGAGGTACTTTCCTTCTATCTATTTTATTGAATGTTTTAATCATAATGGATGCGGGATCTTATCAAATGCTCTTTCTGCATCTATTGATATAAAGTATGATTTTTATCCTTTATTTTGTTCATATGGTGAACAATTGAGATATGTTAAATCATCCACATGCCCCTGGAATGAAGCCCACTTGATCATGGTGTGTAATATTTTTAATGTGTTGTTGCCATCAATTTGCTTTAACATAAATTTTAAAATCAATCTTTGGAACTGAACCTGTAGTTTCAAACATGGCAATATTGCAAAAATTTGTTTGTTGTATTAAAAAAATCATTAAGATAAGTAAGACCTAACAACATTATTATATTTGAGGGACCTTAGGGAATTTATATTATCAATTAAAGTGGTATTTTCTTTCATTTAAATTCAGTACTATAATTATTTCTAATTTTGACAGAGCCAGAACTTTTAAATGTAAAAAGTAAATTCTGCTTCTCACTGCCCATATAACAACAAATGAAACTGAAAATTTACATGTTAAAGATGATGTCTGGAAGAGTCTCATATTCTATTGGATTATTAAATGTTCTTTTGAAAGGTGCTAGTAATCTCCTCAGTGATCATTCCCAGTATCTGAAATATGTACTATTTGCTTAATCATATTTTGGCCACTGCTTTTGTATTACTCACTTATTATTTTTTCTTGATCTTTTATGAGCACTGTCACTTAAGATGGATCATATTGTAGGTAATGTGTCTCATAGCTTATTAAAATCTTTTTAAACAATGAAATATTTATTCTGTTATCTCTCACTCTTTTTTACGTGCATGAATATACAACGTAAAATTAAGCAATCTTATGATATTTGTACTTTTGTCCTATATTACATGTAGGTCATACACTCTCATTCATTTAATTAATTTAATAAAATAATAAGATTTTGCATCTATATTTATCTCTTGTTTGAGACTATATTAATCATATGTTCTTAACAAGCAGAAATCCTAATCGTCATTTTGAAATTCTACCAAATCTGGATTTGATAAAGTTTTCTTCCGGTTATGTATTTCTCTTACATATTATATTATTTATTTCATGCAATGATGAATTGTTAAATAATTTTAATTGCTAGAATAAAATCATATGCACCATCTTTTAAGATATTATTACAAACATATCTTACAGAAAAGATTAACTTTATTTTAATGTATTTACTTATATGTATGCATATACACACATCCATGCACAAAATATGTTGCTGAATATTTAAAGATGATATATTTCAAAATGGCTCAATGACTTATATAAAGAACTTATCAAAGCTAAAATGCTTTAAGGACATTTATTTTTCCACAAAAAAGTTTTCAAGTTAAAAAGGAGAGAAATTTTATTTTAAATACACACACGTTAACACTTGGGTAATAATTGCTTGTGTAATTTTATATAAATGACATGTGCAGTTTTAGACTAAAAACTACACAGCAAAAATTTACAGAATTCCTAATTAAGTTTACATTTATAAGAATTTCAAATGCATATAAAAAATTTGGTAGTCTCTATAACTTTTATGTTTATTCTTTAAATGATTACTGATATATATCTATTTAATTATAATGTTTTTAAAGTAAACATTCTTGTTTCAAAATTCAAATATATGACAAGATATGTAATATATAGTTTCACTTTGTACATTATTCCCTATCAATTATTCTCTCTTCATCCTCTATCCATTATTTGATCTTCTCTATCTACTTACTGTCTGTATAACCCTTTACTACCATAGTAAAATATTTTTATAATTTAATTGTATCATTTCTTAGATTTTTATATACATATAAGCACATCTGAATGTATGATTTCACCATTTCCTTTTCCACAAAAGATTATATTAATATATTGTTCTTTCTCTCATTTTTCAGCAACATTGTATTTGAAGTTCTTTCCATATCCATAGATAACTAGCTTTCTCCTTTTTACTCTTGTGTGGTGTTTCTTTGGTTGGTATATTAAAGTTTACTCAACAGATCTCTTGGTTGATGGCTATTAGGGATAGTGTTGTTTGATTTTTTGATAAACAATGTCACAATAATTAGTCTTGTACATACCTCTCGAAGCGTGTTTTACATTTTCATAACCTACTGTGATGGTTCATTTTATGTTTCAGTTTGCCTAGACCATGGTGACAAGTTATTTGGTCAAACTCCAATCGATATGTTGCTGTGAAGATACTTTTCAATGTGATCAACATCTAAATCAGTAAACTTTGAGAAAAGATTACCCTTTATAATGTGGGTGGGCCTCATCCAATCAGTGAATGGCTTTTAGAGCAAAGACTAAGATTTCCAGAAGAGAAAAGAAGTCTATCTCTGTACTGTTCTTGGACTCACAACTATAATACATCAGTTCTTTCTCGAAATTCCAGTCCGTCCCAAAGATTTTAGACTTGCCAGCAACTAAAATTGCATGAGTAAATACCTTAAAATACATTTACCCAGCTCTCTCTTATATATAAATCTTACATATAAATGTACACACACACACACACACACACACACACATATATGTATATGTGTATATGTTGATTTCATTTAAGATTCTTGACAAAGACAACCATTCAGCCAGGATTAAGATTGGTAGATTCTCTTCTACTATTCAGTTTTTCATTCTATTTAAACACCAATGATTTTTTTGTTTGTTGTTTTCAAAACCACTACATTAGTTGAATTATTTAAAAAATCTTTATGTATAAAAATAGAAAAAAGAAATGTATTTGTGTTAGAACAATGATAGTGCTGAAATGAGAGGAAATAATAATTTGATTTCCTGGTCTGGTTAGGTTTGCCTAACAGCAATATCAATATGCTTTCATGAATGCTATATTCCTAAACAAAATGTATGAACTACTAAATGTGTGCATTATGACATCTGTGCTTGATTATTTTAGATGAATTCTAAATCTTAGAAATATTATTCCCAAAGAGAAACTGATATCCAGGTGCTCAAGAAATTACTTAAGTGAAGTCACTTTCTCATCTTCATTCAAATAATATCCAAAATCCCAAAACATCTATTTCAATATGATTTTTTTGGAAAGACATTTGAAAATTCTGTGAATTTATTTACTTTTTACACACTATCTAATAGGGCCTCCTGGTGTCATTTTACAGTAGTACTAGCATTGGTCTTAAAGTGAGGGAAAAATTATAAGTAGGCTTATATTTTAATTACAATAATTTTCTAATTTATTCTTCTGTTTCACAGCTGGTATATATCCCACAAGTATCTAAAAGAGGTATAGTACAATTGACAGGACATTTCTTTCAGAGGAAAATAACAATACATTTGAAAAAGAGGGACTACAATTATAGTACAATCAAAAAATTAATAAAACAAGGATGAAGAAAAAGCCTTATATACCAAAAATCATTTAAGTAAAATTTAAAATATTTAGAATATTTTTATAAAGATCTGAGACAAAAACAAAATAAATATTTGTCACACTGGGCACACTGCTAATTTTAGATCATACTGTTCTTGGCAGCCATGAAGAAGTGAATTATAAAAGCTTAGAATTGCATGAAAGTTTCACTTTAAGACCCATCTATCACCTTATTAGAAAAGTTTCTGGCTGGAACTAGGACAGCAGTTTCATATTTTGAGAAGTACCCAAGGATCAACAAGAGACCAGATTTATGATGACAAAATCATATCATTATATTTAATACAATGAGACCCAGATTTTATGATGACAAATATCATCATTTTATAATATTAATAAAAATGATTGGACTAATTATGTAATTTCAATTACAATGTAAAGTCAAAAAATTAATTGGGTGACTGTGATTATAACTGGATGAGGATCATTTCTAATTCTTACTTAAAATTTCAAATCTTCGCATAAAAATAATGACAGAATAAATCAAGTAAAATGTATTTTTTCAAAGTTCATAAAAGTACTATAGTGTATGTGAAAAAATTTTGATACAGTATTTTTTATTTGTATAATTCATTTGTTTCTTTCAAAAGCTTTGTTGATATATCTCAGGATTTAATTGGCTTCTGATTGCATAAGTAAATTATATAGGGGCCAAAAAGTACTAGTGACTTGGCTGGTGGCAAAGTTTACACTATTAATAGTACAAATTTCATTTATGTATGTAATATTATTATTAAAAATCAATGTCGTCTAAATTTTATTCTAACAACAATTTTTGTATAAACATGTCATTCAGCAAAGTGGAAATTTGAAAATCATATCAAGCTGTAGAAAATAATCCTATCATCTTAGGTATTACATCTTAAATTTTACCTGTATAACTAGTTAGCTAACACAAATTGTAAGTTAACTTCACAACATAATTTTAGTGCTGAATTATTTTTAAATCAGGCTAGCTACTCCTTTAGAATCAGAATAACATATTCTGCAACATCTGCTCTTTAGTCAATCAGACATTTCCCAAAGCACAACAAATAAAGGACTAAACAGAGGAGAAAGCACTGCAAATCCTCGCTACATTTATAATTTGTATTTTAATATCCAATATTTCATGTTGTAATTTTGTTTTATGTTTATTTTAATGAAAGACTTACTTTTTATTCACATCCTGAGGCAACATAATTATGAAAGTTCTAGCTTTATAATAAAAATAAATAAGTGAAATCAAATATATGATTGGCTTACATTATTGTTTCTCAGTTTTCTAAATTATTTTAGTTTAATCATAATAAAAGAAAAAAATTGTAAAACATTCCAGGTAATAAAATTTACAAAGAATTACAAATTAGTTCCTTTAACACACATGAAAAAAATGCGTTTTTTTTTTACACAAAATACTTAAAACCAATAAACATGGGATACTAATGTATTGAGTATTGCTTAAAATATATAGAAAATATTATTGGAACCATGTAATAAAAATACTTTAATAAATGTGAGCTGACTAATTTTGTTTATAATTATTTATTCCTTCCAAATTTTCTAGCCTGATTATTTTATTTTACATTGTATCATCAAAACACTAGTGATAGACTTTTAAAATTAAGACTATTATTTGAGAGCAGTTTTAGATTTACAGCAAAATTGAAATGATGATACATAGGATTTCCATATGCTCCTCTCTACTCCCACACAAGCATAGACTCTCCCACTATCAATGTCCCTCACTAGAGTGGTAAGTTTATTACGATTGGTAAACCTACATTAATACATCATAATCCCCCCAAGTCCATAGTTTGTATAGGGTTTCGCTCTTGGTGTTGTACTTTCTATGATTTGGACAGATGTATAATAACATATATCTATTATTATGGTGTTACATAGAATACTTTCACTTCTAAATATTCTCTGTACTTTGTCGATTTGTCCTGCACCCTTCCTGTCCCCCACCTCCCAACAACTTCTAGCAAACACAGATCTTTTTAAATATCTATAGTTTGCCTTGTTCAGAATGTCATATGGTTGCAATTATACAGTATGTAACCTTTTCAGATTGGCTTTTTTACTTAGTAATACATAATATGTACTTAAGGTTACTCAATGTTTTTCATGGCTTGAGCTCATTTTTGCTTAGCACTGAATCATATTCTCTTGTCCGTATGTACCACAGTTTATTTATTCAGTCACCTACTGAAAGACATCTTGGTTGCTTCCAGTTTGGGGATTAATAAAAAAATAACATTCATGGGTATATATCAATTATCCTGCTTTCCCTAACACATCACAGTTTGCGATTAAATCAGTTATTTGTATACTTAACTTTTTGTTTGTCTCTCACTGTAAAAATGCAAACTCCACTGAGAGAAAAAGTTTTCTTGGTTTTATTTCTTTGGGTATCCCCATTGACTATCACAGAAATAGACACATATTTGGTGCTAGAAAGTATTGTTACTTGAGTGATTACTATGCCCGTATTTTTCTATAAAATTGACTGAAGTATAAAGTGTGAAGTATAAAGAGTGAAGTATAAAGTAAAATTTCTCCACTTTCTCTTTTATCTCCAAGAGATTTACAATGTAGTTTTTCTTAGTCTTTAAGCAACAGAACTTCAGTTAAGAAAAATAATACTCTTTGTCGATAAACTCTCCAAAATTCCATCACAAATAGAAAAAAAAAAGATGAAAAATTAGGTAAGCAAACTCATTCTGAATCATGAAGAAAAGTTTCTTGTTGGCCATTTGATCTGGCAATAAATGGAACTGTCTATTAAAGCATTAGTCAATCAATGAATCTATTAATCAGAGACATTATCTGCTAGGCATTATTAGAAATACCAATGAAGTACAAATATGATTGTTGCTATAAGTAGTTTTGCTAGTTATGGAAAAAAGTAATCTTTATGTAAACACAAATAAAATTTACAAAAATTTCCCCCTTGAATTCAGAAGTTAGAGTTTGATGCATATTTATTTCAATATTTAAGTTTATTTATTTATTCATTTATTTATTATTTTATTATGATGACATTGCTTAACAAAATCCAGTAAGTTTTAGGTAAAGCATATATATGTTTCACACTGTGTTCAACACCCATAGTTATTTAAAGTTATTTTCACCCATTTGTCTTAAGCATTCATTTTGTTTATAAAAGGAAGCAAGATCTATGGATAACTTCAATGACTGTTAAAGGCAAGTTTTAATTTAATTTTCATTAAAATCACTTTCGAGCTCTTAAAACATCTATTTCAGGAATGTGTCCTATTAGAGCCCACTCACCAGAAGCATAGAAAGCATGTTACCAAGTTATATGGATAAACCACATATAATGGTTTGGTTAACTTCCCCAGCTGAGCTCCCAGCAATAAGAGGCATAAACTACTAGATATGTAGTGAACTATCTGGGATGTTTTAATTCAATTGAACTTGTAAATAATTGCATTTTCATATAATATCCTGTGGCTGAACTCAATCAGCTATAAATTCTTGAGAGATAATAAAATAATTGCTATTTTAAGACATTAGTTATGTTGCCTATATGGAAATAAATATGATGTGGTACTAAATGCCTGGCTAAAAAACAAAGAATTATTGTTTAAAAATAACAAGCCAGATTTGAACAACAGCCAAATAGCAGTTCTAAAATTGGAACCTATATTAATTTAATATTAAGTATGGTAATTAAATATTAATTAAAATTTGGAGTTGAATGCATGGATTAGAAAGGTTAGACACAGCTGAAGAGAAAATTAGTAAACAAGACGACCAAATTAAATAAGTTATCCAAAAATAACATAAAATATTAGAAATTGAAAACTAAAAGGGAAATAGAATGAAGGAAGAGTAAAAATATATAAACACATCTAACCACATTGCAAGAATTATAGAATAAACAACATAGAATAGAGGTAATATTTAACTACAAAATTGTTAGATATGATGAAAAACATGAATCCATTTATAGAAGAAACACAATATGTACTATGTAGGTAAAATAAAAAACAATTAATATCCAGGAACATTTTTGTAAATCTATAGGATGCCTAAGACAAAAAAAAAAAAAAAAAAAAAAAAGAAAGAAAAGAAAAAACAACAACAACAAAAAAGAACATTAAGTTCTTGGTAAAACCAACAACAACAGCAGGGGGGAAAAACAGATTTAGAACATAAATTTTCTAGAAGAAAATGTTATTAACTTGGATATTTAAACAAAATAAGTTTTGAGATAAATTAACCATTGAGGTCAAATAAAATATTTCAGAAAATTTGAGAAATTTTTCTATCAACCAAATTTTACTAAAAAAATGTATAGAAAACATGCTTTAGGTGATTCAAAAGTAATCACTGAAGAAAGGTTTGAGCTTCAAGAAATCTTAGTGATTAAACAAAAGAGTAAAGATTTGAGTATATTTAAACAAATAATAAGTTCATAACTAACATGTTTTTTAATTACAAAAATAATGGAAAGTAGGTCATCAAATTTTAGCAGTCTGTATAGTGTATATTTATGTATGCATTAAATATTAATTTTATACATAGGAAAATTTCTGGTGTACCCTGTAAATAGAAATAGCATGTACACCATCTAAGCTTACAGAATAGGAAAAATGAGATGGTAAAAACAAACAAACAGACAAAAAACTCAACACTTCAATCACTCCAAGAAAGACATTAAAGAGAGTGCATTTCTTACAAATAATGCATAAACAAAATAAGAATTTTTAAGATTTTTAAAATCATAAGAATTAGAAAAGTTTAGAAGGAAATGATGTAAATATAGGTGGTCTATCTATACCAATAACTATCAGAGAGAGTTTCACCATTGCTAGAAATAATATGCATCATCTTTTACGGATTAAAATATTGATCAATAAACTAAATATTAAAACTCATTTTATCCACTAAAATAAAAACTTCAACATAATGAAGCAAACATTGTCAGTTTTGCAAGATAAAGATAAATGATCAAAGCTTTAACAATAAGAGATTTAAATCAACATTCTATAGATATATAGCTGTATATATACCAATAATATTAAAAACTTACATAACACAGTTAAAATTTTTGATATAATAGACATAGTACACTCAACAAATGTAGAATGCATGTCTCTCCAAATATAAACAGAACATGAAAATAACTAAACAAATAAATACATAAATAGGTTTTTAGCTATGAATTAAACTTCTAAACAAGTTTTTAATACACTATCATCTAGACTAATAACACTAAACATATATATAATTTAGAAATTATATGTAAATGTAAATTTAAAAAAATCTTATGCTTTAACAAATTTTTAAAAATTTCTTGCCAATTCCCATATTATTGAATAAGCAGAATGTAAAAATTTTAAAATCTGAATGATAATGGAAATATAATTATCAAAGCATATTGTTTTTATTGATTACAAAATAAAATTGTATATAAGTCTACAGATTGGAAAGAAAACATTTTAAATGGAGTTATATGACAAAATCATGAAGATTGAAAATCCTAAAGAATCAACAAAAAAATGATACTAAAACCAGTAAATGAATTAGTCAATATCACAGGGAGAATCTCAAGATACAAAATCAATTGTATTTCTATATACTTTTAATAGACAATTTGAAACAAAAATTTAAATATACTAATTTGAATAGCACTGAAACATAAGAAACATTAAAGATAAATTTAACAAAATATATGAAAACCTTTGTCAATATTATTAAGAGAAATGAAACAAAATCTAAATAAAGAGAGGGAAAGAGTTATCACTATATGGACTACAAAATAACAATTGTTCTTTAAAGTGATCAATAGATTTATAGATTTTACTATAATCTCTATCAAAATTCTAGCAGGTTATTTTGTTTAAATTGACAACTATTTCTAAAATATATGACAAATGACAGCCTATATTATTCAAAAGAAATTTGAAAAAGAATAGTGTCAAAGAATTTACACTGATGATTTTTAAACTCACAATAAATCTATAACAATGAGGACAGTATGATATTGTAAGATAATTATACCTAAACAGATATATGTATCCATACATATATGCATACACACATTATGCACTAATGAGTAAAATAGAATTAAAAGTGAATATATGTCCATCTAATTTTTGACTAAGCTTTAAATGCAATTCACTGGTTAAAGGGTGATATTTTAAACAAATAGTGCTAAAGCAATTAGTAACTTAAAATGGATCAGAGACTTGAATATAAATGTTATAAAATAGAAAAAAAACAGGAGAAAATCATCAAAGTTAAGGGGTAGGTAAAGAGTTCTTAGTTTTGACACTGAAAGAACAGTGCATAATTCTTTTTTAAAAATGTTAATTTTAACATCATTAAATAAAAAAACATTTGCTTTGTGAAAGTCCATGTGCAGAGAGTATAAAGACAACCTCCAAATTGAAAAAAATTTTACTTGCAAATCACATATCTGACAAAGGACTAGAATCAAAATATGCACAAACTAGTAAATGAAAACAAAACCAAAAACTATGCAATTGGAAAAAGGGAAAAAGTCATAGAGATTTTTCACTGAAGAATATATACAGATAATAAATAAGCACATAAAAAGATGCTCAACATGATTGGTCATTATGGATACGCAGAATAAAACCACAGTGTGATATACTCTGTAACTAATCAAATGGCTAAAATTTTTAAAGCTGGAGAAAAAAATTACAACAGAAAATTCTGATGAAAATGTGGAGAAACTGGATCACTTGTGTTGCTGGCATGGATTTTAAATGATACAATGACTCTGGAAAACATGTTGGTAGTTTTTCAAAAAGCTAAACATGAAACTTCCATATGACTCAGTAATTGCATTCTGGGCATTTGTCCATAGAATTAGAAACATATATGTTTATATAAAAACCTGTACACAAATATTCAAAACAGATTTATTTATAATAATCATTAAAACTGGAAAAAGCCCAGATGTCTTTCAATAGGTAAATAGTTAAGCAAATTATGGAATATCTACACCATGGAATACTACTTAGCAATAAAAAGGAACAAACTATTAAAACATATATACAACAAGTTGGGTAAATCTCCAGCAAAGTTTTATTCTGAGGAAAGAAAAAATCCCTAATGGTTAGATAATGTATGATTGCATTTATGTAGCATTCTTGCAGTGGCACAATTATAAAAATGGAACAAATAAAGAAATGTCTAGTGATTAAGGAAATTTGGAAAATGTGGGAGGCAACATGAGAAATTCTTGTGGTAGAGGAAATGTTCTGTGCCTTGGCTCTATCAATATCAGTGTACTGGTTGTGATATTGTATTTCTGTTTTGCAAGATAGAACTTTGGAAAACTGGGCAAAAGTATATAGAACCTCCCTGTATTATTTCTTACAATTGCAAATATACATATGTATAACAAATCTATAATTTTCTACAAATAAAGTTTATTTTAAAAAGTAAAGGTACTAAGATGCAGGATACATTATCAATATACAAAAACCAATTGCATTTTTTATATCAGCAGCAAACATTTGGAAAGTAAAATGTTTCTTAAAACATTTTCACAAATATCAAAAAATAAAACACTATTACACTCAGGAAAAAATTGACAAAACAGATCAGAAGAGCATACAGGGATTTTAATAACTCTTCTATAGTTTCTTGGTATAAAATATGGGTTCATGGTATATATTTTACTAATAAACTTTAAACAGTACTATATTAGATATTATCATTGTAGAATATAATCTATTTCAAAAAATGATATATTACCACTGATGGTAAGATTACAAATCCTAGATTTCTACTTTATTCATAATAACATTTAATTATTTACTTGATGTAAAGAAATAAGTTCTCTAGTTTTAAAACAAAATTTAAAAACCAGTTGTAAATATAATTTTGCAGCTTTCTGTCTGCCTTGTTTTCTATAAATTTTAATCTAGATTGTATTTATTAATAATAACTTTAAAATGATCATATTACTACACAAATAAATGAAAGTCATTGATCATTTACAACAATTTTAGTCTTTATAAGAAACCAAATGCATTATTAAGTTCCCATGTCCCTCACCTAGAAACAATAAAAGCAGCCTCCTTAAAGTACCCAATTTTACTCCAGAATGACCTAATGAAATATCCTCACTTAAAAAGCCTTTAAAAGTTTCTATTAGTATTTCACTTATGTAAAAAATATTCTGTATGCGCTTTTTTTTTTTTTTTGTATCAGTGGTTTTTATAATTAGTATGCACATGATCAGCTGGAAGGCTGATTAAAAGACAGATGTATTAGGCCAATCCTTGCTATTTCTGATTCAGTAGATCTAGAGTGGATGGGGCCTGGTAATTCGCATTTGTTACATATTTCCACAAGGTGGTAACCATGCTGGTTTGGGATTCACTCTTTGAGAACAACAATCCAAGATCATTGGTATGCCATCAAATTCTCACACACACACACACACACACACACACACACACACACACGAATACTGACTGTTCCAATAAGTTATAGCTCCTATTCATAACTTTTTTTTCCTTTGCTTGAGTATTAGTTGAGACCTTAGTGGGTTTTAAATAATTGTTAAAAAGAATTTACTGAGAGTAAGTGACTAAAAAAATTATGTATGACTCCTTGATAAACACAAAAAATTACTTTTTCATATATGTATATAATGTATTTACACATGTAAATCTATTGAGTTTTACAATACGGTTCCTGTCTTTCTAGTCTTCACTTCATCTGCCCTCTAACTAAATGTGGTCACCCAGCCTTCACTTCTCAAACCTCATTCTATTTTCTATTTGAGTTCAGCTTTTGATTGAATATATTTCAAAAGGGGTTTAGTCAAAAAGGCCAAAGCAGATGTCATCATGGGATCCTCAGATTTGCTTTTCTTTGCTTCCACTAAGCTGGGGCTGCAGCAGTGTGTGTGTGATGTACAGGGCCAGACCTACTGCTGGCACAGAGCCAGACTTCCTGCTGCTGCGGCACTGGCTGCTGGACAGGTCTACCAGCCCCTACACCTCAGATGAGTCTTCTGTATTGACTTGGCCAGGTCCCTTGCAAAAAGCCAGGCCAAAAAGTTTTTAATGAATGTGTTGATGTTATAATTGTTTTTTGAATGAAAAAATAAAATAAGTTGGTTAAATATATTCTCGGTAGGTGGAAATTTTTCAAATGTACTTTAGATTTTAAAAGTCTAATAAAGAAAATTAATAGATAACCCTTATATATAAAACAAATAAACATTCCTACCTATGAGCAAATGAAGAGAATATGCTTTTACCCACAATAGATGCCTCACGTTTCAGAAATGTATGTAGTATACCATGTAGGAAATTAAGAAAGATTTGCCCCATTAATTTTTACTGGGTTTATAACCTGCCAAATTGCATTTGTTACTTCCTATGTGTTCATTCATTCAGATATATCAACTTCCATAAAATGGCAGTGCCACAAGTAAAATATGAATACATTTATGTATTTAATTCCAGGATATATAGAATCACAAAATATACAACGGACGGGGATGAGGGAATGTTGAGGAATTCTTGAGGCCAGGCATAGAGCTAGCAACTTGCATGACAAACATACCTTTAGATTGCCAGAGAGATAAACTGGAGAGAGAAGAATATGCACCTCTAGTAAAGTGATCAATAATAGATGAAATTCTACTAAAAACAAAAAGCAGGAAACAAGGTTTAGAGCTGGGATTAAAGAGAGGTATGAGGATCAAGGTTAGAAATTAGAGGAGCCATCTTTAAATTCTGCCTAACACACAAACTAAAGAAACTTGGTGTTATTTTTGTATCACCTGAGCTGATTTCTGATTTATCTTTTACTGAGCATTAGTAAAACTGGGATAAAGCATGCAGTTTCTACTTCTCACGCAGTAATCCCCTAGCTCCTGCCATGTAAGCATATACCTATACAATACAATACTCCCCACCCACACATACACACATGACAAATGGAACTATAAGAAAAATATCACTGATATCAAATTTCTCTTTACCGTATATCTCTAAGTCATTGCTGGAAAAAGATAAACAATTTTAAAATAGAAAATCATGTCCTTGGAATTTCACACCTACTATAGAATTTCACACCTACTATAGAATCTTTTGGTGAGAATAAAATAATATATTCTCAAGTATGAACTATTCTGATGGAATAACAACCTCTGAAAAGCCAAAAGGAATTTAAGAAGCAAGCTTGATAAACAAGGGGTAATTAAAATCAGTAACTAAACAGTAGGCAAGAAATAAGATAATAATCAAGAACAATAAAGTGAAAGCGTTTAAGTGGACTTTCATATAGTTACAAGCACAAACTAAAATGAATATTGAGCAAGAATATACAGAATATAAAATTAATTATCTATGTCTAAAATCCAATTGTGTCAATTAAAACCTGCAGCAGGGAGAAGCAGAAATAGATTTAAAAATAAGTGGGTAATTCTTTCAAACATCAAAGTTTTAAAATATCAATTATTTACTTTTGCCTTTCAAAACAGGTATTTTCCTCACAATACACTAATACTTATTCACAATAAACATTCAAATACGATATGATATTCAACAAGAATAAACATTCAGCACTTAAATACTTTTTGCAGACCTCTGCCTCCCCGCTTCCAGATCATTCTCCACTACCCATTTGAGGGTATATTTTCCCAGGTCTTTTCCCACCTGTTTTTCCAATGACTAATTATGTAAGTAATAAAAATATTTATTGAATTATTACTGTTTGCTAAATAGTAGAAATTTAAGTGTAAATGTGAAAAATAATTTTAGTGCGTAAAATGTCACAATTACCCAAATCATCAAGAAAAACTTGATGAATGAAAATACAAATGTCTTATAATGTGGAAAAACAATAGTTTCAGAGACATAAAATGAGTAACATTGTCACCGTTGGGGCCAATTGGAGTTTGGTGTCACCCAATGGTAGGAGGGAAGGAGAGAGATAAGGACAGCACAGACCTGTAGTTAGCATTTTTCACCTTTCATCATTTTTTCTCAAATGATGGTAGTGAAAAATCATAGGTCATTGAGATTTAATAGTTTTAATAAAAATATATTGTAGAAAGACAAAATATGCCCCAAGGAGGTTCATGATCCCAGTGCTGTAATCCACACAAAAGGGCCTTTTTTTTGCCCTTCTGTATACCCCTCAACTTTTTCCCTTCTGGGCTCCCTTTTTGCCCTTCTCGGTTCTCTCTCTTTTTAGTGGCCTTTGGTGGCCTTTTTGCCCTCTTGTCATTTTGGCTCTTTAAAGATTATTATCTATAGAAATGAGAATTTTTTTCTTTTCTTTTCTCTCTCTCTTTTATCACTTTTAAATATAGTTAAAGTTAAAATAATAGAACTACTTACATTTAGATATTTTAGATCAACTTGTATGTATCTTTTGATATATAAGTTTTGCTTATGAGCATTTGTGTGTGTGCATGTTTGTGTGCACACTTGTATGTGGAATACTGCGTGTGTGAGCCTGATATTTATAAAGTTTGTTACTCCTACTATGATAAATATATAAAATGGGTTAAGTACAAAGAGATTTAAAGAAAGAATGAAGATAAAATATGTAATCATGTTTTCTAGTACTTCAAAGTAAATAAATATGATAAGAAGTGCTTGAATGGTGAAGTGAGGAGTCAGCGAATCCTCTCACTAAAAAGCATTGATGAAAACTGGACAAAACCGTTTTAAAAAATCACCGTTTCAGAACTCTGAAAATTAATCAGAGGTATACAAAAATTGAAAAGCATTTATCCCAGAAACACAATCAATCCTTGATCAGAGCTGTGGGTGTTTGTAACATTTTAACATGAGATTTCTCCCATCCCAAGCCCCCTTTACTATTTCTGTGACAGTAGCCTGAAGGACTAGCAGTCTCACTGCCACCAGAGTGGGCTGACTTATCTGATATGGAGCTCCAAGGAAAATTCTCATGCCCAGAGTCATTATCAAAACCAATAGCAATGTTATTGGCAATTGGGAAAAGCCAACATCACAGCTGCCTGAGTGTTTAATGTAAGTTAGGGGAAGTAACAAAACAATAACAATCTAACATGAAGATCTAGGTAGTAAGGTGGCATAGTGGGCTATGATAAACTGTCACACATTACTTGGGATCTGGAAGTCTTCAAGCATGCAAAGGGTTGTGTACTATTCAGGAGAATTGGAAAGTGTGAAAAGTGTCCCCATTACACATTCAGCTCTCACTGAATACAAAATGCTACATAAGTAGAAAGTAAAACCTGGGTCAGACTTATAAACAGCCTGAACTATAACTCCCTGATCCAACCTCAAGCCTTACTGGTTCTAGATATTTAAATCCATCCTCTGGCTAGCTATTATGCTATGCTGAGCCACCAGCCAGACAAAAATGATAACAAGAACAGTCTAGACATTAAAAAAAAGAATTAAAGAAAAATCAGCAAAAACTTCAATGACTGTGTACTGTAGAGGAGATGGTTTCTATATTGATTCAGGAAAGTCACTAAACAAAACTAAAAAAAAAAAAAGAAAACAATATCTGTAAAGAGAAATCAGCATCCAGTGATACTACAATATTATCTAAAATGTCTAATTATGAGCAACAGAGACAACAAAATAACAGCAGGTAAATAGGAAAATGTGGCCATGCACAGGAAAAGCAAAATCAGTGAATTCAAAGAATGTTCAAGATGATCCACTCCTTAGAATTCACAAGCAAAAGCTTCAAAAACAGTTATTATAAATGTATTCAAAGAACCAAAAGAAATCATGTTTAAAGAATTAGAGAAACTGAGAATATCACTACAGAGATCAAATTTTCTTTTAAAGAGAAAGAAAGAAAAACAAGTAGGAATAATGGCAAAGTAGAAAATTACAATATCTGTAATGAAAAATTTACTAGTTAGGTTCAGTAGATTTGCGGCAAAAGAATCAGCAATCTGAATGAAGCCAGATCATTTGATATTATTCAGTTCAAAAAACAGAAAGAAAAAAGAATGAAGAAAAAGAAATGAATGGAAGTTCAGAGACATGGAACACTACCAAACTGCAATGCTTACCATGAGAGTCCCAGAAGAAGAGAAATTAAAGGGAGTAAATATTATATTGAAGAAATAATAGCTAAAAAGTTTTCACATTTATAGAAAAATGTTCATCTACATATCTAAAATGCACAATGAGCTAAACTCAGAGATTCACTCCTAGACACACTGAAATAAAACTATCAAAAGAAAAGGAAAAATTTAAAAATCATCAAGAGCAAATTGACTCATTTATGATACATAACATACAAGGAAATTTCAGTAAGATTAATGACTTACTTCTCATCTGAAACAATGAATGCCAGAAAGCAAATAATAAACATATGGAAGATTATAGACAAACCACAAGTAAAGCCCCAATATTCAGAAATAAATACTTATTTCCCAGTTGTTTCACTGAAAATTCCTAGTTTTTTTAGATGAATAGTTTTTTTTATTATTTTTCCCATTTTAATGTGAATATTACCTTCCACATCTACCTTTTTTTTTATTTCTGATAATACCACAGTGAAAAATTCTAAAACATAAAGGAACTAACAAAGCTCGTGAATATTATACTTGTATGTGTGTGAGAAAAATAATATATTATTTATGAAAATAGGTTTAAAAATAAAATTTTCCTTTATGTGTTGTAATCATGAGAGAACTAAGTAGCAATCTATATTAGACCAGGGATCACACTAGGGAGAAAAATTGCCTTACAGATTGCATACAGAAACATTTACTTGTGCTATGTATTTAACATTCCAGTCATATTTACTTGTTTCATATAGATTCTTCCAATGTTTTTCCCTGTTCTACTTCAAAATGTTCATGGAACTTTAGTTCAGTTGGGCATATTCTTCATTCTTGATAAACTCTCTAAATTAAGTAATAAAATAATTTTATATTAAGATTGAGCATAACTGACAAGTTTCACTAAGAACTGAGGTATTTATTTTTTGTATGCTGGAGAGACTATAGTTTAGTTGTGAGATCCTTTAATCTTTATCTACTTCTACTATCTACACAAATTAAATTTGCCTTTTTTAAAGCTTTAGGGTACATTAAATTAAATTTATCATATAATATGTAACATGAAATACAAGTAGGAAACATATTTGCTATTAGATTTAAGTAAAAGTTTAACAATTTAACTGTATTTTAGGTTGAATAATGGTTTCTTGTCTGTCTTGTGAACATGTTAAAATAGCATGTTAACAAAAATGCTAAAAATTATATTTAAAGAGAAAGCAAAAAATTCAAAAAAAACTTTTAAATTTACTATATAAAATATGGTGTTATAGCCTATTTTCCTTTCTAATATCAGATTTAACTTTTTAAACCACAGGCTATACATAAGTTTAGCATGTCAAATATTAAGATTAAATGGTTAATCAACCTCCAATTATTTTCCAAACATAATCCTTTCCTTTTCATGACCTCTATATTCTGGGTTCAGTTCCAGATCACCAATAAAGTGAATATGGCAATAAAGCAAGCTGCACAAATATTTTGGTCCTAGTGCATGTAAAAGTGATGTTTACACTATACTGTAGCCTACAAAGTGTGCAATAACACTGTGTCTAAAAAACACACATACCTTAATTCAAAAGGGATTTGTTGCAGAAAAAATGGTAGTCATCATCTGAGCCTTCAGTAAATCATAACCTTTTTGCTGGTGGAGGGTCTTACTTCAATTTGTGCAAAAATGCAATATTTGCAAAGTGCAGTAAAGTGAAGCACAATTAAATGAGGTATGCCTGTACAGCATGGGTGTGCTGAACAGAGGGGTGACTCACGACCTGTGCTATACAGACCAAGATAGCACAAGATGTCATTGTGCTACTCGGCATGGCATGTGGTTTAACACTTATGAATTGTTCATTTCTGTATTTTTTCACTTAATGTTTTCAGATGGTGGTTGACTAAGGATAGCAGAAACCACAAAAAACAAAACTGTGGATGAGAGGCGACGGCCATATGTTGGACTTTATTGCTTCTCCTTTATTTTCTCTTCTCCTCCAATGAGTTTCAGGCTCAAGAAGAACTGTTAGCAAGTGGACATACTCCAGGTACATCTGGAGCGCCTTGAGGATCGTCTCCGCTTGTCAATGCATTTAAATGAAACTCAAATCTGACTTGAAGAATACTGTATAATATCGGTGCATGTTTCCTTGGGTTGACACAGTGCATCTGGCAGGTAAACATCCCTACGTGTTATGACTTTCCCAGAGGCCGCTCAAAAATCTCACTCCTTGCTGCCATTGCCTTACTTACACAATTAATAGAGATGAACTTCTGGTTGGTAACTAAGAAAAGGGGGAGAAAGTATATAACATAATTAGAAATAAGGCAAAGGAATAAATGGTGACACAGAGAAAATTTTAAAAGTTATGGAACTATTTTGCAAAACTAAACAATGATGTTTGAAAACTTTCCTGACTGAAAACCATGGCTCAGCTTAAAACAACAACAACAACAACAACAACAACAAAAGGACAATGCTATATGTTTCAGGTAAATGTAGGCAATAGAGGTTACGATGAATACTGAGCATTGTCTGTTTACTGCGTGATTGTGGGTGTTAGGGGGCATCTTGGAGTAAAAAAAAAAAAAAAAAAAAAAAAAAAAAAAAAAAAAAGGTCCTGGACTAGGAATCAGGAGGTATTAGAGCAATGTGGTTACTTACTATTTCACACATATTAACTGAATTACCCTTAAGAAGTCACCTGACCTCTAGGTGCCTCGTTTCTATGTCTATAAAATTAGATTTGTGATTTTACAGTAGTGAGCCTAATGAAGCTTTAAGTAAGATATACAAAGATTTTTCAATGATGCTAATAAAAAATTACCCTGTTTCTTCTTCAGCAGTTTCTTACGAAAGATGGAACATCCAATTTATGTGACTTCAGACCTGACTAAGGATTGAGAGTGGAAAGTATTTCTGGCATGCCTGTGAAATCCGAAAGTGGCTCCCATGGCTAGCCAGCCAGTTCTACCAGGGAGGGACATCCATGTGCCACATGAGAGGATGGTGGATGAGAGAGACCGCTAGGCTGGCAGTGACTGAGCTCAGTCAGCAAGATGCGTGTTGGCAGTGGGGAGGCAAAGTGCCGAAATAGATACGGAAGGTTTTTCACTTAACAGGGTGCCACGGCCGGGATAGAGAATGAGAACTCTATAAACAATCATTAAAGAAGAACATGAGGCCAGGCTCTGAGAGATGAGACGCTGTCCAAAGTCCCATGGGCAGAGATGGTGGCTGAATTTGGATGGATGCCATTCATACAGACAAGGGGCAGAACTCTGGCTTTGCAGTCTCCCTGTGACCTTGGACAAGCTTGTTAACGCTTCTGACTGAATGGAGCAGTAAGCACACCGTCAGCTGTTAGGAAGCAGCTGGGCTGGGTCCACACGGTTCTGTTGGGTTCACCTTGTGAAGTGTCATGTGGTAAAATTAAATCACCTCCAAAGTCCTAATAAGGTACAACTGTGTGACCATTGGCTTGTGTTCTTAGCCTCTCCTTCCAGCACAGAGAGGCCAGCGTCTGAGCAGAAAGCCATCCTGCAGAGCACTCTGGGGAGGGCCCAGCTGGTCTGAGACTCTGACCCCATTCACCTGGCTTCTTAAATGAACCCCTAGGCTACTGGCCTCGTGTTCAGCCAAAATATGTGTCCCCAGAGCTTCATGTGCTATTCAGTCTTGTTTTGTAACCCTTCCAACAGACTACGTGTTTGCTTTTCTTTCTGGCTTTGCACAGCCTTGGAGAATGTTCTAGATTAGAGGCCTGGCTGGCTCCCAGCCTTCGTTCCTATCATGTACGTGGCAGCAGCTCCCCCACAAGCTCACCCAGCCTGGGACCCATCACTATGCTCTCTCGTTGTCAGCTTTGTGCATCTGCAGACACCAAAAGGGCAAGTGGCCTACAGCGAACATAAAGGCCCAGAGAAGCCTGGATTCAAATGACACAGGGCTCAGGACTGACCACCTGAGGCGCAGAGAGGACCACTGGACGGCACCAAGTCAGAGGCTCAGGACTGAGACATTTTTCTTGAACCATTATGTATATAGCTTACACTAGTAACTTGATTGATTTTATGGATAACTATTGTCAACCCATCCTTTCTGCCATTTTACAGGACCTGAGTGAGAAGGGGCCTTCAGGTAGCATTTCGGATAAGTACTTGGACTAGACAGGGTCTTGATAATCAAGACAGCTCAACGTGGTGGCCATACACAGAATGGCATCCAGACGAGGCCCCTTCCCATGACCACTGGTCACGCAGGGGTAACCCCAGTGGGGATGGCAGGGACACTATCAGAGGAGACACTCAGGTCTGCAGAGACCCTGTACCTCATCACTCATTATCCTGTTTCTGCAGACATGGATTCCTATCTTATCTGCTTCATTAAAAAAAAAAAAAAAAAAAGATTTTTTTATCTCAAAAATTATATAATGAAAACATTATGAAAGATTTTGCTAAAACTCCATGATCTTACCATCTTATTTTGATTATGTGAAGCTAATTCTGAATTTTGCATGCACGTATGTAATTATCACCCCAGTGCATTTACTTTATGTATCTTTTTTCCCATGTAACATATTGTAAGCATTTTCTGTTTCTGCCAGGACCGGCTTTGTGAAGTCCCAACATATCCTATGCTCAGAAGGGTCCACGCCAGGTTTAAATTTCCATTGTCACCATCTCAAAGTTCATAGTAATTTTGAATGTGGTACCCAGCATTTTCATTTGGCAATGGGACCTGCTAATTATGTAGCTGCTCTTGATTTCTCTTTTTTATTATTGATTGATTGATTGATTGATTGATCCTATATTATGTCATAATTTACTCTGTGCTCATTTAAGCTGTACTGAATACAGATAGTGTTGTGAAAATATCTTGATGTCTATAGAGATTTCTAGTGCTAAATTATTCAGGATGCATTCCAGGTGCAGGTTTTATGGATCAGAGTGTACATTTTATGTCTCACATTACTCTGTATCCAGGCTTCTCTGGGCCTTTATGTTCACCGTAGGCTGCTTGGCCCTTTGGTGTCTGCAGATGCACAAAGCTGACAACGAGAGAGCATAGTGATGGGTCCCAGGCTGGGTGAGCTTGTGGTGGAGCTGCTGCCACGTACGATAGGAACGAAGGCTGGGAGCCAGCCAGGCCTCTAATCTAGAACATTCTCCAAGGCTAAGCAAAGCCAGGAGGTTAGCCACATTTCTCCATCCCTATTCTTTATTTAAAAAGTATTTTACATCTCATTTCTTTTAAAGCAACACGAGGATCACACCACTTTAGGCCTCTTAAAGAGAGCCCTACCTTTGCCTCTTCTCACCCAGCCGGAGATGAAGGACATAGACAAAAGATGAGTGAGAGCAGACACCGCCTTACAGAGACCTAGGGGTGAACCATTCTGAACATTGACTTATACATCCAATGGGGGATAATACCTTAAATATCTGCTTTTGTGAAGATTAAGAAAAACATTAGAGCGACCAACATTGTGACTGGAATGCAAAATAAATAATAGTTTCCATTCTTTCTTAAAATCAACTTTTTCCATTTATTTGTTCAGGGACCCAAGAAACCAAAAATCAAGAGTTTTGACTCCCCACCCTTCTTTTGTCTTTTCCAGATTTACATAGATATACATCACAAAAACTGGCCCTGTCTCCTCTCATTTAGTTTTCTTTATAGTTTGTACTTTGTTATACTTTCTGCTTTTACCCTTTTCCTGAAACCTCTATATCTGTTTAAATGATAAGTCTCTTACTCATAACTTAGGATGTACAAGGCCAATGATAGTAAAATGAAAAGTGAAAAAAGTATCAGAATGAGAAAGAAATCACTGTACTGAATCGGTAGGTAGATAGCACCAGTATTATAAGTGAGCACTAAACACACGTGCACACAGAATCTCCATTGCTCACACGAGACAGTGTTTCTTCTAGTAGACAGTCATCCTACTAAATCTTTGGAAAAAAATTGTCACATGGGTGAGGATACTGCCTGCTTTACTTACAGGTTCACAGGAAGTATTCAATAAACATGTTTAATAAGTGAATATTGTACTTTGTGCTGCTGACATTGAACAGAATAGAAAACAACAATGATGTATTAATTTCTTGTTAAGATTTATGGGAGACCTGAGCCACGCACTGTGTAAAAAGCTTTACATGTGCAGGCTTGTTTATTCCTCACAAGCACTCAATAGGGTTTCATCATCCTCATTTTATATTAGAGGAAGCTGAGGCATCACGATGATGAGTCATGGAAGGTGACTTGGCAATTCCTGTGAATATGCTTTAAAAATGTCCATCCTCTTTAGTCCAGTATTATCTTCAGGGAATGTAGCATAAGTATGTTATCCTAAATGCATGAAAGACTATAGCTGCATGTATCTATAGTTGTATGTATTTAAAACATCCAACAGTAGGGAAGTCGATTTTAAATGTGGAATAATGTGCCTCCATTAAAAATTGTCTTTTAAAAGGATACTTAAATACGCAGAGACATGTTCACAGTGTTTTGCTATGTGGAATAAAATGCAGCCTAAAACAAATCTATTGTGGCTCTGATTTTGCAAAGGATACACTTCTGGTGGACTATTAAACTGATTAGTGGGTAGCTCCCAGTTATTCTGGAACATCAGAGTACGAACACTTTAAATGGATAGAGTCTCTGGACAGTATGTATTACATTTTCAATCCTGTGGTCCAACAATTCTGCTTCACATTATCTGCCAGAGGGAAATAGTCATATAGACATAAAGCGGCAAGAACAGTTTTATTTTTTAATAATGCAAATTGAAAATCACCTTAATATCTATCAAGAAAGGAAGTGTTAAATACACTGATGTCTCCTAACTGTGAAATACCATGCAATTGTCAGAAAGAATCAGGTCCTAGCATGGAAATAAAGGAATGTTTACTGACAGATTATTAGGTAAAAAAGCAAATTACAGGAAGGAAGGTAAAATTTAAGTTCTCCTGAAGATTTAATACAATATGTTGCTATGTTTGTATGAATATGAATCACTGCAAAGATCTATATTTACTCTAAGACAGTGGTCCCCAACCTTTTTTGGCACCAGGGACCAGTGCTCCTATGAGAATCTAATGCCTGATGATCTGAAGCGGAGCTGAGGCACTGATGCTTGCACTGGGGAGTGGCTGCAGATATAGATGAAGATTTGCCTGCGCACCCACTGCTCACTTCCTGCTGTGTGGCCCAGATCCTGACATGCTACAGACCTATAGACTGGTACTTATCTGCGGACAGGGCATTGGGGACCTCTGCTCTAGGAGACGTGCTGTATAATAATGGCTGCTTATTCTGAGATGAGAAGTGTGGGATGTGCTCATCATAAAGGAAGGTTTGTTTTAGCTGTAGCATTTGAATAATTTAAAAGAAAAAAAATATGTTACTTGTATGATTAAAAACAAACTAACATTTTGAATATTAAAGAAAAGATATATGAAAATATTGAGTGGTTGTCTTTGTATTTGTTTTTTTTTATTATATTGACTCTCATCTCATTAAATTAATTGGAGCTCTGATTCTAAAATTATATA
The DNA here is from genome assembly GCA_003508835.1 of Eonycteris spelaea. Classification (NCBI taxonomy): domain Eukaryota; kingdom Metazoa; phylum Chordata; class Mammalia; order Chiroptera; family Pteropodidae; genus Eonycteris; species Eonycteris spelaea. The sequence continues at coordinate 181,750 of PUFA01000360.1, read as the reverse complement.
TTTGATAATTGTTACATACGATGTGTCCAGTGAATAATTTTAGACTGAATTTTTTCTCTAAAATATCACCTCCCCAATGCCTATCAATTACCATCTTCTTATACTGCTTAAATTTCTTTGAAACATTTATTCTACTACTTGGCATGTATGTATTCAATCTCCCCACTAGAATGACAGCTCCATGAGGCAGGATGCCTGCCTCTTAGTTGGCTGCAGCATGTGGACTAGGCCTCACACACGAGGACACACGATGCATCAATAGTTGTTGATCGTACACATATATGTAAGAAATAACCTGAAATGAGTTAAACCTGTTACAATACCATCAGGATTTTATTGAGTGGTGGGATTATGGTTGATTTTTACATATTTTAAAGGAACTATTTCTCCAGTATTTGTTGTTGTTGTTGTTGTTGTTGATTTTAATATGGGATCTGGGAGGCTCATTTGAGACAATTCTGCTCTTTTCTGTGGCCTCAGGGAATTTAGAGTGATTCACAGTACCTGTCCTTTCCCAGTGAGTTGATGATCCTGTAAATTGGTGTGCATTGTGTGTGTGTGTGTGTGTGTGTGTGTGTGTGTGTGTGAGAGAGAGAGAGAGAGAGAGAGAGAGAGAGATGTGTGATTAGGGTGGCTTCATGAAGCACCTTAAAATTGACTGTAATGCCTACACTGCATCATGTGGCAGAATTGAATTCATCATAATTAAAATGAACAAAATTTGTGATTCTTTATTGAACTATTTTATGAAGCAGGAACAGAGGGAACACGATTTTGGCTTTGCGCTGAAAGCTGCTTACTGAGAAGTTGTGTGGTGATGGCCTTTGTCTCTGTTTCTATGTGATCATGCCTTGGAAGGGCCAGTTATTCTGTAACATCGCAGTACTAAAAAGTACAGAAAATGTTAAGTCAGAGCTGAGTTCTAAGAACTGACATCTTCAAGAATGGGTCAGAAAACCAATGGCAAGTCTGTAACTGTAGGAAGGACCTGCCCTCTACGTTCTGCAGCTGGGTGGAAATTAAATGGACAAAAGACAGATTAACAAGTGAAAAGCCGACAAATTTTAATAATGTGTATAATGTGCATACATACAGGAGAAACTCAATAATGAGTATAACTCGAAGGATGGTTAGAACTTGAAGCTTATGTAAAATATTAACAAAACCCCCTAATTTTGTAGAGATATAATAAGACAAAGGAGCAGGAATTTAAGCTTTTAGGGTTGGCAAAATTTGGGAAGGTAGATCTATGGGGGAACTGATGGGAGAAAAGGATTGTTTTAGTAAGGTTTCACAGGTGGATTCATCTGGGCTGATAACAGTCCAGAGTCCCCTCTGGTGATTAAGAGAAGTAAAAAGAGCTTTTCTGTGTCTAACATTTCTCAACTGTCTTCAGTTCAAGATAATCATATGCCAAAGCAAAACATTTTAGGGTAGCATATTCACGTCCATGACACAACACAGTAAGGCATGAAAACAAAATCTTCCTGAGGAAAAGTGTTCTCTTCCCCAAGTCTCCTCTGTTCAGCTGACATTGGCCACACTGGACTAGAAGCTGTGGGGGATTTAAAGGAAATCTATGGCAGGAGTGTGTCTTTACTATGTGGCTCATTGTTCTGAGGGGCTGCAGTGCTTATGAGGTCATGTTTCTGTTCATCATTACCAGTGCCCTTCATATTTCTCTAACTTGGAGTCTATGTGCCTTCTTATAAGGATAGAGAGGTGATGTCAGCCTCAAGTCTTTATCTTTCTTTTTAAATTCATGCATAAAAGAAGAATTGTATTCCATTTAAGTGAACAGAACATTTTCTTTAGCAAAGAGGCTAGGAATATTGTCAAGTGGGAAGCATCATTGCAGAAATGCTTCACAGAGATAAAGTGAATTCCACAAAATCCCTTCACCTACAGAGCTATTCTGGGAATTTGTTCACAGATTCTGCAGAATGCAGAATGATCACAAACAGTACATGTCTCAAGTCTGGATGAAATTAGGGTAAATTTAGAAATTGTCTTTCTCAGTCAGACACAGATATCCTAATACATCCAAGAACAATCTTCTTGTATTTATCTCTCCCAAATTTACAGATAGATTTATTGTCTTTATAAAGTTGTAGTAAAATTTCCCCAGCACTAGACAGAGAAACTTGATAATTGGTGAAAGAATTTTTACAGACCAATGAAGCTTATTCATCTTTTTTTTTTTTTTTTTTTTTTTTACCATTACTATGCTTTTTGAAAGTTTTAGTGCCCTGCAACAGCTCTGCTATTAAAGGTGGAGTGTGTTATGAACACATGTAGATTATAGCTTAGTCTTAAACTGTGTCTCATTGTTCAGGTGTCTGTGCCTGAACAACAAGTTGGTGGGGAAGTTTAAGCAGAAGTCAACTTGCTTGGAGATGTGAAATTCTCCTGAGAGAACTCACTGGAAGGTAAGAAAGAAAAAAAGAAAACTGAATAATAAAGCTTTGTTGTTAGTAAGAACAGATTACAGAACTGGAAGATATCAGTCATTTGGATCTCCCTTTCTTTAGATTTAGAGGGGAGGGTCCAAATTTTGTTTCAACAAAATGCTACAGTTTGGGGCCTGAGCACAAGGTTTTTGTAACTTTTAAGCAGAATCCCAGACTGAAGAAATAGTAAGACAATCTACAATTTGCTTTACCAAAGAGTTGTGGGTATCTTTGGATAGGTCAGTAAATGGAGCGGTGTCCAATGAAGAAACCACAAGTCCAGCAGGCACAAGTGCCTACTGTAGGAGAGCCTTTCTCCAATGAGTGACTGGAGTAGCCCCAACAGAAGTGGCAGTGGCGTCAGAGGATGCCGTTGTTTGGATTTGTTCCACATGAAGGACAACTGGGAAATTCAAGATATTTATGCGGAATAAAAAGTAGGTAGATGTTCTACGTTAGCCAGCAAGGAAAAGAGCCTGAGAAATTTAAGTTATTCCTCTTAATGGGGCCCTCTTCTAGGCTGGTGAGGCCTGTGGAAACTCTACTCACAGCAGCAGTGCTATTTGTAATTTGCTTTGATAGAAATGTGAATTACACATGTACGCTTCACCCCCTCTGAGAATTACACATTGTGTATGGATACTGTGTATCCAAATCTAATTTGATTGTGGGGGTGGGGGGGGGGGGTGTCATACACCTGCATTTTTTCAGTTTACACATTCTAAGCAGGGTTTATTTCATGTTCCTGTTTAATCTCTGCCTTCACATTCCCATGTTATGTTTGGTCAACAGTAGAGTCTTTCTTTATTCCAAAACTATAACCTCTAAACTGCAAAACTCTTGTGTCCTCTTCCAAATTGAAATCACCTTAGGTTAGTTTTATCTAACTCAGTGTCCTCATACAGACACAATACTGACACAGATAATAGACATGTTTCTAAATATTTTGTGATACTGACATTTCATATTACAGGTAGTAAGTAAATAGATCTAAGTGTTAGGTTTGATCTACAGTTGAAAGTTTAAAAATAATTTAGATGTTCAGAGACTAAGTTAGATATCACAGCTAAGAGTTTTTCTTTGTATACGAAATTTTGATCATTGTATTCTTACTCTTAGCAGATGTAATAGGCGAATACTCGGTGCCCCCAAATGTTCATGTCCTAATTTGTAGAACTGTAATTATATTTCTTTACATGACAAAAGGAACTTTACTCATATGATTATAGATACGAACCTTATGATGCAGGCATCTTCCTGGATTATCCAGGTGGGACCAATGTTATAACCAGTAATTTTAAAACTGGAAGAGGGAAGCAGACTAATTAAAGAGAGAGATATGACTACCCCCCTCAAAAAAAAAAATGGCACAGAGAAGTGCGAAACTGTTGGCTTTGAAGATGGAAAAAGGAGACTCAGGAACCCTGGAAACATCTAGAAGCTGGATACCAAAAAGAAATAGATTTTCCCCTAGAGATTCCAGAAGGGAACTTAACCATGACTTCACCTTCATTTTAGCCCATGAGATAGTACCAGCCTTCTAATGAACAAACCTGTAGGATAATAGATTTGTGTTTATTAAGCCACTAAATTTGTGATAAATTGTTATAGCAGCAAAATAAAATATAACAGATGAAATAATTTTCACAAAACATTTAGTTTTTCATGAGGATTAATATATATTATAATCATATAATAAATTTCTAGTTAAAATAAGCTCCCCACACATCCATCAATATCACTACCTTCTAAATGCAAGGAAGTGAACATTTGGGAAATTATGTTAATTGTGTGTTCTCAGTTTGATTTTTAATTTTCACATGAACGCCAGTTGCTGCCGATCTCAAAATTTACTTAATTTGTCTTTTTCAAACTTTTAACAGTCTTTTAGGATATTCCTGCATTGTCTCCTATTTTAACTTCTCTTTGTCAAATTTATTTAATTTTTTAAATCATGGTTTTTTTTTCCCCACTAGAATAGTTGTTTTCTTGTCATAACCAAAATTTGAGATACATATGTTTTCATGGAGTAAGTCTAGTATGCCATTACATTATATTTAGGACATATTTTATTTCCCTGTGGAGATTATGCTTATTATAGTTTACTCACATTAGGCATCCAATCTATTATTTCACATAAAACTGCATTTACTACAAGGTTGAAATCTAAAATCTACATTTCCCAGAGTCCTTTACTTTTTGTCAAAGTGTTTTTATTTATATTTTGCAATTTTTATGTTTATTATTTTATATTCTCTCCAGCAACAAATTAGAGTTCCACTTGCACCAAATTCTTGCTAACCATGCTAAGAAGTTTATTGTGTGTTCTCATTTTGATTTCAACTTTTGTTTTCCTAATAACTAAAGTATTGAGCATCTTCTCATGCATTTGTTTGCATTTTGCACACTAAAGGAAATCCATTAATAATATAAAAAGGCTACCTATAGAATGCAAAAAGATATTTGACAATGATACATCTGATAAGAGATTACTATCCAAAATACATAAGAAATTAATATAACATAAAACTGAAATGACATATAATCTGATTAAAAAATGGGCAGGGGACATGAGTATACATTTCTCCAAAGAGGACATATAGATGGGCAATAGACATATAGAAGATGCTCAACATCATTAATCATCAGAGAAATGTAAATTAAAACCATGATGAAATATCACCTCACACCTGTCAAAATCGTTATCATCAATAAATCAACAAATAACAAGTTTTGGTGAAGATGTGGAGAATAGGGAACACTTACACACTATTGGTAGGATTGCAAATTGGTACAGCCACTATAGAAAATGTATGGAGGTTCCTCAAAATATTAAAAATAGAACTATTGTATTAGCCAGCAATTCCACTTCTGGGTATTTATCTGAAGAAATCCAAAACACTAACTTGAAACAAGGAAGATTCATCCATATGTTCATTGCAGTATTATTTACAAAAGTCAAGATATAGAGACAGCCTAAATGTTCATTTATAGTTGGATAAAGAAGAGTTAGTACACATATAAAATAGACTATTACATAGCCATAAAAATTAATGAAATCTAAGTAACTGCAATGGCATGAATGGACCAAGAGGATATTATGCTAAGTGAAATAAGTCAAATGGTGAAAAATAGCATATGATTTTACTTACATATAGAATCTAAAAAAAAAAAAAAAAAACAAAACAGAAACAGATTCATAGGTACAGAGAACAAACTGATGGTTGCCAGATGGGAAAGGGGTTTAGGAGGTGGGGCAAAAAGGTGAAGGGATTAAGAAGTACAAATGGCAGTTATGAAATAGTCATGGGGATGTAAGGTACAACATAGGAAATATAATCAATAATATTATAATAACTATGTATCGTGTCAGATGGTACTAGACTTATCTGGGTGATCATTTCATTAAGTTACATAAATGTCTAACCACTATGCTCTACACCTGAAACTAATATAGTATTGAACATCAACTGTAATTTAAAAATTTAAAAAAAGCACACACTTTTTATTTTAATTTAAAACTTCTGCACTTCAAACGACATCATTAACAAAATAAAAAGGCAAGACACAGACAGGGAGAAATATTTATAATATATAAATCTGACAAAAGACTTATGCTCAGAATATATACAGAATTTATTTCCAGCCAATGATAAGAAGACAAACAATTCCATTTTAAAATGAATAAATGATTTAAACAGACATTTCCCAGATTCCCTTTCAGCTAAGGTCCTGAATGCAAATTAATTTCCACCATTTAGATGTTGTCTAGGTATAGCAAGATGTGAAAGGCAAGACTTAAAGAGAAACCATCTTCTTGTGGCTTTTGGCTATTGCTACTGGCAAATGATTCTCAGGAAATGTGAGGGTCCCCAAGAGCAGTGTTGTAGGTCCCAAAGTCTAACTTCCTGGTACTGACAAACTAAGGATGCAGTGCCTTGATCTGGTGTCTCATTCCTGGACTGCCCCTGGACTGCACCCACCAGGGGCACACTTTCCAGCCTCTTGAGTATTGGGCTGTGTTGGCAAAGACAGAGTCTCTTGTTTCTGGCATATTTCCAGTCATGATCTCAGAGGTAGTACTACTAGAGTTAGTCAATTCTGTATAGGTGAGAGTTATTCCAGGAGACCTAGCTTAGAGACTGTTCCTAAGCCCCGGCAATGCTTTGGTAAGCATATAATTTCCTGTCTGAAATGTCTTCATGTTTAAAAATGCCTATGGTGGTTTCTGTTTCCTGCACTAAACTCTGGAAGAAAAATCCATTCAGGAAATCTAAAGACACATTATCCATAAAAAACTACAGTGCTGTTTGTGACAAAAATTGATATCTTCTGTTATTAAATAGAGAGTTAATTGTAAAGCAATTACAACACCTTAATTGCCAGACAGCTGCATCTATAAATTCATGAACATAATGTCTCCTAGAATTTGAATGCTTATATTCATTTTAGGGGCAAGGATTATACATATATCTGTCGTCACTCTAAAGTATATATTAAATGAAAAATGATAATTTTTTACTCACATGTCATTCAAGTATCATTTTGTTTATATAAAGAGAAAAATCACAAAGTTAATATATATACAAGTTGTAGGCATATGCACATATTTATATTAAGTAGTAATATAAATGTGTGTGTGTGTATATATATATATATATCTGTATTAGGATCTCCATTTATATAGAGAGGTATAGAGATTAAAAATATATTAAATGAGAAATAAAAATTGGATCTGCATTTTATCTTCTTTTTTTCTGAGTTATGGGTGAAAAAATATAATTGATATCTCTCTAAATATCAAGAGAAAAATACTAAAAGGGGATGTATATGAATATTCTGATTCAATCTATTTATAATCAGTTCTGCCAACACTTCCTCACTTTAATGCCACTTTCTTTCAGAAGTTAGCCTTTTATTTTACTGGAGATTTATGAAAACTTTTGCACGCCGTCATTAAAGCTGTGACCACATCTCACTGTAGTCCTGTCATTTACTTTTCTGTCATTATTAAGTGGGCAAGGCACTGTATATGGTAATTATGTTCTCAATAATAAAACCTACCCAGCATACATTAAGCATTCATTCAGTCACTCTTTTTGAATTCTAACTTGTTTGCAAATAGGCATGCACAGCAATTTGAATCTGCAAAAAGAAGCTTTTATTACATTGGTATTTTTAAATCTGAAAACTATTGTGCATTTAGTAATATATATTTTTTACACATCTTCTTCAGTCATACTTTATACTTTAGCTTCAAATCAGAGGCAAAACATTAATTTCTGGTGATAGTTTTATTCTCTGAATTCACTCCCTACCATTAAGGTATTTAAAAAATACCTCTCTCTGTATCAAATTCGAATAATTTTTTTCTACTAAATACTGAAGAAATTTTAACAAATTATCTTTGCAAAATTTTATCTTTGATACAATAATGAGGTCCAGGAAAGATTATTTCTTTTGTGTGTGTGTGTGTGTGTTTTAATTTTTGGTCTGTAAAAGTTGTAATTTAAAGCACAGTTCATTCAAGTATTTCCTTGGAAATAAGTTTCAAGATATAACAATCCTCAAAATCTTAGAGTTCAGTCTAAAGTTGTCAGGTACTATTTTATTATTTCCAAATTATTCATTGAGGTTAATTTAACTGTTTTTACTTGTTTGTCTTGTTGTTATTTTAAATGACCTAAATTAAACATTATTCAGTCATATGTACACACATTGTTGAAATGAAGTCATGTTGCTATTACTTATTTGCTTAATCATTCTAAATTTCAGTATTAATTCAACAAAAGCAATCTTATTTGGTGATATTTGTATTACAGCAGGGAAGTTACAAGAATATAAAATTTACTACCTTGGTTCCTATTCGTTATATAAATAGATTACATTATCTTTCCTCAATATTATCAAGTTCTTTTAATATATATGAAATTCATTTTAGCATATTCAAATAACCTGCCTTTGGAACTCCTCAACCTCCAGATGCATTATCTGGCAAACTAAATTAGTAATCTATGTGAGTGGGCTTGTTAACCAGAGAAAAGCAGATCAGATTGAAGAATCAGAACAAAAACCCAGTGAAATAAAGTTCTGGATGAGATAGATGAGCCATTCAATAACAATAAATAAAGCCATTGCATTTTAAAAGATCAAATGAAGGGAAATAAAGGAAAATAAAGAAAGCTTTGAGCATTAAAATTTAAAACAATGAGTAGTTGAATTAATGAAGAAGGTCAAAGTCAATAAGGTATTGGCATCTGAGGTGTTTAAGTACAAGAAATGTTTCAAAGAAATAAACACAAATATAAAGAGGTTACATTCATACAAGAAACAAGAAGGGGAGTAGAGGTTATATTTTGAAGATTAACTTGGGAAAAGTATCTATTCCCCAGCAAAAATAAAGCGAAAATGATAGAAACCAAAATTAAAATATAGTAGGAAAAAATGCTATTGATATAATTAAAGGCCTTACTGATTTCCAAGTTAGAATACTGAGAACTCCCTGAACTGTAAAGATAAATAAGAGAAAAACAAACAAACAAGAATCTCCTTTTAGCTTTATACAAGAGTAACAAGTAAACAACTTACATGATTGAATTTCCCGTTAACAGCTTTGGAAGCTTGAAGATATTGAAGTGACATTTACAGACTATAAAACAAAAATAACTTGATGTCCAGTAAGATCAATTTCAGGGCAAAATAAAAATATTGAAGCATATACCAGAATCCAAAGACTGTAAAATCAGGATATTCTCTCTGATGACTAACTAAGGTGACTAACTAAAAAACAAAGGTATAAACAGAACATCAACATGGAACAAAAGTTTAAGGAAAAGTGACAGCAGTCAACAATTTTGGAACAGATATAAAATATTACATGCTTAATGATACTTCCATCTTATATAACAAATAATCCTCAAAATTGCACTGGCTTAGTACAATAAAACTTTATCACTCTTTCATGTATTTGGCCACCATGAGTGTTAGACAGATGACTTTCTCTAAAATGATTCAGGTTCCTTACATTCCATGTTACTGCCAAGCCCTAGAGTTCATTCCAGCTAGTGTCTGGTGAAAAATACAGTTAAAGATCTGAGATGAGATAAATTAAAGGTGTTGAATATTTAAGAAAAAGCTATAGTAGTTCAATGTGTATCCAGAATAACTGAGAATATAAGGATGAGTGTAATGGTAGAAAGAAATTGGAGTAAGTGATTTTCGGAAAAAAAATTATTGTAAATCTGAGTTGAGCAAAACCAGTATATGTTTTAACATCCCTTACTTTTTTCTCTTAACAATGTAACAATTTTATATCATATGTAATCCACATCTGCTTAATGAGAGAAAGAATCTTCTAAATGATAGTATATAAATATAGCTTCTAAATATAGCTTTATATTATACATTACTCAAAATTGTAATACTTAAAACTTTAACGGAAAACAGTATTTCCTTTTCAACTGTTGGAAAAGTCGTGTGTTAGTTAGCCATTGCTGAACAACAAATCTCCCCAAACACTTAGCAGTTTAAAGTAATAAACATATATTTTTTCTAATAAGAGTACAGGTCAGTTGTATGGTCTGTCGTTGGCATGGTTTGACTTGGCTTTCTCATGCATCTGTAATTGTTCCTAAAATTATTTTTTACTTTTTTTTCTTGTTGGAGGAGATATTCATTCATTCATTCATTCATTCATTCATCTAACGAATATTTATTGATCTTTCATTTTGTGCTAATCATTGAGGTGTAACTAAATAACTCATTCTCAGTCCTACTCATAAAGAACTATAGTCTAGGGAGGCATAAATGCATGTTATAAAAATAAAAAAAATAGTTAACAAATATCAATTGTTAATAAGTTCTGTGAAGATATACAAAATTTTGTGGGACTAAGTGACAGAGGTCCTATTTAGTTTAGGAATTACTGAGAGTTAACAATGACATAATTATCTGAAATACTGGACTCTAGTATCATATAAAGTATATTTGTATTTCATTATACAAAAATATTTACAGACTTGTCTACAACAGAACATGAAGTGTATTAGGAAATAAAATAATATAATACATCAATTGCTCTATTTTATTTATGTTATTAATAAATAAAATTATGGATATTAATTCATTAGAATGACATTCTTTATCAGTCATCTACTTTTGTACTGCTTATTACAATTCACATTTTGGGAAACTATAAAAACCATGAAAAAGATATACCCATATTTAACTCTACAGTTATGCTACCAATCTCCTCGGTATTTCAATTTTCAGAGCTCCCTTGACTAGTGGGACTAGTATATCTAAGCTTCCTTTATGCTTGTGACTAAATCTAACTTTAACTTTGAGTTTCCATCCAGTTATGAATGTACCAGTGAAAAATAAATTTATTTCTTGTTCTATAAAATACAATCATCTAAATGTCTACAGAAGTAAAAATATAAGATCTGCACGCTAAGACATGCTATATAATGCTATATAAATCAACAAATCATGCTCATTTAGTAGGAGGAGATCTTTTCATTTTTAAAAGATGCTCTATATTATTTTTCCTTGTAGTTACAGTTCTCTAGTGCATATTATGTGATAGATTATGTTTATAAGATTTTCAAGAAAAATTATAACATTTTTCAGTCCCGACTAAAATAAAGCACATTGCTGATCATCTGTCTACAGTAGTGTCCAGGTAAATGCTATAAATTTTCATAAATTGAACCTCAAGCAATTGAAAGTAAAAATTACAGGTGAAGGAACAAAAAACAATTACCTTTAATTTCTATCATCTAGAATAGCAAGAGGAGACTACAAGTAAAGTTCAATGAGAGAGCCCTTTTACAGTGATATAATATTTCTAAGCTTTAGTAAATTCAATTGTTGTCAGTCAAATAAGGCAAGTAGGTAAAGTAATTGCAGATTCTGTTGACACTGACTACTATAGCATAGGAGCCACCACTAAATGACAGCTTGTATCTTAAAGATTCAAACACATTTCCTAAATAAGAACATATTTATTTATTTATTTATTTGGTAACTCAATCATTGTTAGATAAATGACTTTGCTTGGTTTTCTTAAAAAAAAATGCAGGCTTTAGAAAAAAGCGGCATAATATTACAAGGAAAATAGTAACAGTAAAACTGCTTGGTTTAAGTCTCAGATTTGCCTCTTATTTGTTACATGAAACTGACACATTTTTAAATCTTTCTTGTACCTTAGTTTCTTCAGATGTAAAAAGTAAATCTAAATATTTTAGATTTTTGTAGAGAGCAAATGATATGATAAAAATAAAATAACTTATTATAATAATAGATAACATTTATAATAATGCATCTACAAATTTTATATGTATAGTAAACATACTTGAATTTTTAAAAATTTGCCTTATTATTAAAACTTTTTAGATGGTAAAACATGTTAATTGGTTTTCATACTTAAATACCTATTCTCAGCCACACGAAAGAATTATAACTCTTTGTTTAATTTGGTAATTATTTTTTTATTGATTAAATATTTACTGGGCACCTACTCTAGACAGTGGGATATATTAGTAATTATTAGAAATAGTTTTGAAGTCTTAGATTTATTTTTCATAATGCCTTTTCACAATATCTTATTAGAAACATGTTAGCACGTATATAAAAAATATACATATAAAAAATGTGTGCTTCCTTCCCAAACACTTTGAATAAAAATGTGTTAACATTATTACATGTTTGCTTATACATATATACACATACACAAACACATATATGTACATATATGTGTGGCCCCTTTGAAGTACATTATAGAAAACAAGAATATTCACTTATTTTAGCATGCATCACCTATATAGCAACATACCTACTCCTAAGAAAATTAAAAATATTCTCCTTCCAGGGAAGATGGCAGAGTAAGTAAATGCTGTGCCTCCCTTCTCCCAAGACCACATCAAATTACAACTAAACTACGAAACAACCATCATTGAGAATCACATGAAGTCTAGCTGCACAGAAGTTCTATAGATAAGGACATACAGAATAAGCCATTTGGAGACTGATAGGAGGGGTATAGATGGAGAACAAGATGGCCCCATGAGTGGCAGTTAAAACTCAAGAGGGTTATTACCTGTGGAGTGCCCTGTAAGAGAAGCAAGAAGTCATAAACTGACACCAGGCTTCCCAGCCCAAGAGTCCAATGCCAAAGGGAAAAATTCCAGATAATTTTTGGATGTGAAACTAATGAAGATTATGGCTGGGTGAGATGGAGGGCTGCTGTAGTCACAGATGTTCCTCTTAAAGAGCCTGAGGATGGACTTAATTGCTGATAGACTCACTTGCTCTGGGCTCCAACATTGAACCAGCAGCTTGAAACACATCAAGGACATTTGGAAAGAAACAGAATTGTCTCACTTCATGGAGGGAGGTGGAGGGTCACACTTTTCCTAGATAGAGGTACTGGCAGAAGCTATTGTTACTTTGTTGAACCCATCCATCATCCAGTCTGCACATAGGCAGGCATCATATCTGAGTCTCCATCAACCTACCTAACACTGTTTAGCTGACCCTGGTGATTCCCTGAGACCCTGCCCTACCCAATTTGCTGGTTCACCCAAGCCACTTCCACTGACTTTTCCATACCAACTGTTTGTCTTGGCTTATGCCATGGACTTTCTTAAAATCTCTCAAAGGTCCACAAATCCTAAACAAGTAGCTTTTGTCCTCAGTGTGCCAATACATCTTACTAAACAGCCCTAAGATTGACACTACCCTCAGCCTTAGCCACTCCCAAGCACTGCCAAGCTCGGAACCAATGGCAACTATCTTCAATCACTTTATAGCTCTTGCCAGGTGGTACTGGATGGAACACAGGCAATGACTAATTTTGGCCTACACCACGGCTCCAGAACCAACATACATGGTGGCCTGCTTCAGACCATGTCAGAGCACCACCTAACCACCTTCACAAATGGCAGAGGCAAAGGGCAGTCTGAAAAGGCATTGGGGCCCTGCTAAAGTAAATTCTTTTCTGTAAGGTGAGCCCCTGAACAACAGCTCCTCCACTGAAGTCATGTCCAATCCTCAAAGTCAATAAACCAGAAGGTCAATTCCTCCCAAAGACAAGTCAGTAGCAAACAAAGCTCAAACATAACAGGAGGGCACTCACAACCCACATAAGGGACACGCTCAGAGTCTCTGGCTTAGGTGACCAAGAAGACTGAACCACTGGGCTCCAAGGGATGTATACTACATAAGGCCATTCTGCCAAGACTAGGAGACATAGCAGCACTATTTAATACATAAAAACAAACATATGAATATGGCCAAAATGAGGAGGCAAAGAAACATGTCCCAAATGAAAGAACAGAAAAAAACTCCAGAAAAAGAGCCATACAAAATGGAAAAAAAAAAATCTACCAGATGTAGAGTTCAAAATGATGTTTGTAAAATTCTCAGGAAACATAAAAATAGAGATAGAAAATTTTATGTAAAAAAGAACCAGTTGGAAATTAAAATTTCAATAATTGAAATTAACAATATTTAGATACATCAATGGTAGATACATGAAGTAGAGGATGGAATTAGTGATTTAGAATATAAAGTAACAGAAAACACCAATCAGAACAGAAAAGAGAAAAAAGAATCCCTCAAAATGAAGATAGTTTAAGGAGTCCCTGGGACAACATCAAGCATATTTATATTCACATTATAAAGGTACTAGAAGGAGAAGAGAGAGAGCAAGAGATTGACAATCTATTTGAAGAAATAGTGGAAAACTTTCTTACCCTGGTAAAAGAAATAGGCACACAAGCCCAGGAAGTGTGAAGAGTCTCAAACAAGATGAGCCCAAAGAAGCCTCACCAAGACATATCATAATTTAAATGCTAAAGGTTAAGATAAAAAGGGAATCTTAAAAACAGCAAGAGATAAGGAATCAGTTACCTACAAGTTAGCTCCCATAAGCCTGTCAGCTGATTCCCCAACAGAAACTTTGTAGGCTGGAAGAGACTGGGACAAAATATTCAAAGTGATAAAAGACAAGACCTACAACCAAGATTACACTACCCAGCTAAGCTATCATTTAGAATCTAAAGACAGTTAAAGAACTTCATAGACAAGGAAAAGCTAAAGGAACTTATCACAACAAACCAGTATTACAAGAAATGTTAAAGATACTTTTTTAAGAAGAAGAGGGAAAAAAAGATCAAAATATGAATAATAAAATGGCAATAACTACATATTTATCAATAATTGCTTTAAATAAAAATGGATTAATGCTCTAAATCAAAAAAAAAAAAGGTGACTGAATGAATAAGAGAACAATACCCTTACATATTCTGCATACAAGAGACTCACTTAGATTAATAGATATAACACAGAGACTGAAATATAAGGGATGGAAAAGTATATTTAAATAAAAAAAAGGCTCTTTTAACCAATATTCATATCAGATAAAATAGACTTTAAAATATAAAGGGCTTATATAACAAGAAACAAGAAAACCCTTCATCCTACCTCTCAGTATTTGTTGGAGGAAAACCCCAAAAACTGATTCCCAAAAAGAAATGTGCATCCATATGTTCTTTACAATATCATTTATAGTCACCAAGATATGGAAGCAACCTGTCAATAGATGAACGAATAAAGAGGAAGTGGTACACATGTATACAATGGAATAATTACTTAGCCACAAAAAAAAAATGAAATCTTGCCATCTGCAACAACCTGGATGAATCCAGAGGGTATTATGCTGAGGTAAATAAGTCAGACAAAAAAAGACATTATGCGCTTGTCCATATGATTTCACTCTACATGTGGATCAGTCTAAAGAACAAAAATAAAGAAAAAGAGAGACAACTCATAGATATACATGAAAACATTTTGGAATGGTTGCCTGATGGGAGGGAACTTTGGGGATTGTGTGAAAAAATATGTCAAAGAATGGAGGAATTAAGAAGTACAAATTGGTAATTACAATAAGCCATGGGGATGTAAGTTATAGAATAGGAAATATAGTCGATAATATTGTAAAACCTATTTATGTGTCAGATGGGTTCTAGGGATGCTTATTAAATTATAGGAATGTCTAATCAATATGTTGTGCTCCTGAAACTAATATAATATTGTATGTCAACCTGCAACTGAAAAAAAAATTTAAAGTATTAAAAAAGTAAAAAGAAACTTCACTTCACCACTTGTTGAATAACCTCTTTAATAGTAGCTTTAAAATAATGAAAGGTGAATTCTTGCTTCTATTAATAAATATTATGTTATACCAGTCAGGCATATGCTGGGATGTAATAGTAAAAAACAATTAAAAGTTACTTAATTGGTGAATGGGGGAAAAGAAATAGGTAATTTTCCTTAAAGAC
This sequence comes from Eonycteris spelaea, assembly GCA_003508835.1. Taxonomy (NCBI): domain Eukaryota; kingdom Metazoa; phylum Chordata; class Mammalia; order Chiroptera; family Pteropodidae; genus Eonycteris; species Eonycteris spelaea. Next base: position 165,957 of record PUFA01000360.1, on the reverse strand, counting down.
AAAGAAGAAAACCAGACATTTGTCCAGCTAGTTGTTCTAGAGGAAGAAAAATATTCAGGAAAATACTTTTCAAACTTTAGTCTTCCTGCTGTTAAGCACTATTTTCTCTAAGATACATATATTCAATATATAGTTTTAGGTGTATAGTATGTTATTTATAAAATGCCATTACCACACATCTCAACTTTTTGTTTCATAAAATTAACTTTATAATAAATACTTGGAGGCTTAGAATATTTACAAAAAAATTTCTGTTTAATATTATATATTGCTATATATATATGCATATATATAGCATTATTATAGTTACCTGCTTTTTAATATAGTGTAATAGTCACAAAAACTTGAATAAGAAATATAAACTTTAATTTAAGAAATTATGTTTGCATATGGCATGTATTTAAATTATAGATATTTAGAATTTGTACTTCAATTTAGAGAAACAGAGCAGTGACAAATATTAATGTCATATTTCTTATTGATTTATGTTATATTTTTTACAATAAATGCTATAAACCATATCCTTTCCCTCAAAATTAACACAATTCCAAAATATTTTGAGTATGAAAACTATATTCAATTTTTCTCAGGTGTTCCCAAACTTCTTTTCAAGATCAAATTTTTAAAAATGAATATCAAAATTGCTATAAAATCTCAACAGACTGAATATAGAAGGAATAAACCTCAACATAATAAAGGCCATATATGGCAAGATACTAAGTTTGTTATTTTCAAAATCAGTAGAGAAAGTTATGTATATTTATATATCTGAATACTAGCTTGTAAAGGTTTTACTAATTTATTCTTTAAATTTGTTAAAAGTGTTTATTTTATATTTTCAAACTGTTTCATAAATAAATTGTATTCTGAATAATGGAAAGTCATTTATCAGGGGATTGCTGCTTTCTCAGCATAACTAGCAAAAAACTAGTATTCATAAACATCTATAATCTTGAAAAAAATGCATATGAGGCCCAGTTTTCAGATTTTGAACAACTGGCAGGGCAAGAGAATGATTCCTGAAAGATACTTAGAAGGCAATTACCAATATTGCCACAGTCCTCTGACTGGGAATAATTGCCTAGGCACAATGGAAATTCTAAAATATTTTAAATTCAATAATAAAAACAAAAAATTATGTGTCAAAATTATGCTGTACAGCCTAAGTAGTGCTTAAATGAGCCATTTTACCTTTAAATGATGATTATATTAAAAATGAACAAAAGTGTAAGATCAATGATGTAGGCTACCTATAGAAGCTATAAAAAGATACAAAAAAGAAACCCAAAGTAAGTACCAAAAAACAATTAAATGTAAAGCAGAAATTAATTAACCTGAAAACCAACAGAAAGTAGAAGAAAATAATAAAGAATGAAGTTGGTAATTTTAAAAATATTTTAAAAATGAGTAAACTGACAGGCTTTATTAAAAAAAATAGAGAAACCACAAAAAAACAACAAATTACCAATGTCAGGAACAGGAATAAAGCCAGAGTTATTGATTTTATATTCTACTGATATTGAAGAGAGAAAAGCAAATATGAACAACTATATGCCAATAAATTCATAATATAAATTAAATAAATTCTTTTGAATACATAAGTTATCATAAATAAATACAAAATATGAATATCTCTAGATTTACTAAAGCATTTGAACTTGTAATTATAAAAAAAAAATACACACAAAAAACACTTCAGTCATAAATGGTGTCACTGGTAAATTATATCAATCATTTAAGGAAGAAATATTAGTTTTACACAAATAACTTCAAAATCAAAAATGCAAAGACAAAAATCAATTGGAGAAGGAAACAGTAATAGTGGTATTAAATAATAGATTTGGGGTAAGAATTATCCCTTCACAATTTTGAAAGCTAATGAAAATGCCTATATATGACTATTACCTCTGTATTTGGTTCTTTACCTGAAGTTGCTATGAATCAAGAGAACCAGCACTCTGGGAAAGCAGGACATCAACTGAAACAAATCAGGGCAACATGGACCCTAGAAAAATGGAACAGGCATCTTACACCAGATGAAGTAGGTGATTGGAAGAGAAGCTCTAAACACTATGGAGCCATGCCTGTCCTGTAAGTCTGAAGAGCTGAAGGAAATAATTCAGGAGCTAAAAGAACCTCAGACTCAGCTGTTACACACTAACAGGGTAAAAAAGCATAACATAAGTAACATGCATTATTGTTCAACAGCATCTGGCACTATATATAAATCTTCAAAATCTATGACCTTGATCCATTTAGCCAGCTCCAATCAAGAATCATACACATAAGGGAATTCTGGAAAATCCAGTTCAAGTTTATGATTGTTCACACACAAAAAAAGCCAATACTGTCCACCTCTTGGCAACATGACATTTACAACCATCTCTTTTAATCATACTTCCAAAAACTGACAATACCATAAACATGTTTCTGCATAGTGTGATACACCTTTCTCCAATCAGTGAAAACTTGTAAATAGTTTCTCCCAAATACACACCTCTTTATCCATGTTTAGTTCACAATCAATCCTCTTCTACCTGAGTTATACTCCTTTGACATGCTGTACCCTAAATACTTAGATATAAAGTTGAATCATATTAATATGTTAGCAAACAGAAAAAGAAAAAAATAAATAGTGGAAAAAATAATTTTAATATACCCACACATATATTGAAGCCCTCTATATTGAAAAATCAGAGAACATTGCTGAATAAAAATAAAAGAATCTTTCTTCACCAACTTCAGGTTTTTTATTCCTGTGTTTTCATTCCCATGTGATTGGAAGGCTCTTGACATGACAGTTGATTTGACTGTGGGATTTCTCAACTTTCAAGACTGAGAAAATATTATTCTTCGGATATATCATTTCTAATGATAGGCTTACGCAGTCTGCTCTCAACTTTACACATTCTCATTAAACTCTGCTTTTACTCTTTTTATCCTGTGTTGCAGTTGCATCTATTTCTAAACTTTCTTGTATAGGATTGCTCAAAGTTAAATGTAATTGTCATGGAGTGAGGAACAATATTTCTTTCTTTAGTTAATCATTACAAATCTAGAATCATACAAAATGACTGAAATATATTAGGTTTACGTTTTTACTGAGTGAATCTGAACTCTTCTTCTCAGACTAAGCCTTCTTTCTTTTTTTTTTTTTTAATTCATATATCATAGGCTTAGAAATCTATTCATTTGACCAGGTCATAAGTCTTTGACCTCTCCTTCTTATTTTCTGATTTTAGTAAGGCGTCATGACTCATTGATTTCTCATTCTCACTCTTTTTTATGTATTGTATTTCTCAACTTTTCTCTGTCATTGTCTTAGTTCAGATGGTACTACTTCATTCCTATTTTACTACATATGCCTTCAATGACCCTTACCTACTCTATTATAATAATTCCTTAGGCACAGGGGACTTTCTAAAGTTTTTTTTTTCTAACTATAGTTTTCTTATTTCTTTTATGCCTTCTTATTTTTTATAGTGTTTTATTCATCCTTGTACTACTTCCCCTATAACCTGTGTCTACATATATTTTGCATTTCTCCTTTTTGTTTTATAATGTGTTTTTATTTTTCACATACATAATCTTTCTTCTGTATGTATTATATGGTTTTTCTCTTAGTCCTTTCTTGGTATGGACAACTCTTAATTAACCCTACATAGCGAGGAACCCTTCACATACTTCTGAGTGTTGCAGTATCCTATGAGTAATCTAAGGGTCCCATGTAAAGGAGATAGACAAACAAAACAAAGATTTTAAAAAGAATTAAAGCATGTTTATGTTTTTGTTTGATGTATTTGTATATTAGTCATAAAAATGTTTACTCTGGAGAAAAATCAAAAAAAAATTGGAATCCTTATTAATTATTCAAATGCAATATAATAATTAAGAGTATGTTTTCAGGAATTGCATTGCTTAACTTGAAGTCTTGACTGTCTCTTATAGGCTATGCAAAACTGTTCTTTATAGTCTCATAAACTAATTCATGTAAATCATTTAGAATAGTGCTAAGCACATAGTAAGTTCTCAATAAATATTGCCTGCACTTACTATGTGCTTAGCACTAAGGTCTTGCTTCAACTTTGTATGTCATGGCTGTATCTTATAAAGTAGTCCTCTCATAGACTCTGACAAGACTCAGAAATTACCCATTTCATGCTCTATTGCAGTTATCTGTTTTACTTGATTCTCCACTAGGTATGAGAATTGCAAAGAGAGGAATTTTGACATTAATCAGTAAAGTTGCATGACTACAGTTTCTAAGTGTAGTATTATCTATAGATTAGTATTGACAGTATTTAAACAGTTTTGTGACCCAACCAAAGTTACAGAATATATCAGTAGAGTAACTGTTATTAAAATATATGACTTTATCACTTAGAAGACTGTGTTTAATGTTTATATTAAAGTATACATAACCTAAATTCAGTGTTCATTCACATATTCTCAAGAAGAGATACTATTCACCAAATATTTTCAGAGAGTAATTTACAGAGTTTGATAATTTACAGAGTAGTCAGTAATTTAGTGAGGGTGACTGTTCTGTACTCATTATCACAAGTCATCTCTGTTAAAATACTTTTATTGACTACACATTGTGAACACTCTGTTTAAGTCCTATTAATATACATTTTTGAGAGAGACATGACTCCTTATCTCGAAGTCTGAGTTGAAAAAAACATAGATTATGTGCATTAAACAAAGCAAAAAATTTGATTCATATAAATATGCCTATGCTAAATGTAAGTAAAAGAAGAATTTAATTCTCCAAAGATGCTGATCGTCTACATGATAACATTGATGAGTTTTTCCTGCTCTATTAGAAAGGAGATGTTAGGGGAGGAAAAAAATAGAGAATTTATTTCAGATTAGAAGAATGGTATGATAAAAGCTGCAAAAGCAAATACAAAGATAAGTATATGAAAAAAAGTGTGAATGTCAATTTTGTAGTAAAAGTTTTGATAATATAAGAGATAAGATTGGAAAGGTTAGTAAACAAAAATTAGATAGATTTTAGTGAGGTGTTGAAAGAATTTAAGTCAGTGATTGACATGAGTAATGTTTTATAAAAAAGCACTGTTAAAAGTATGTTAGATGCTAAAATTATTCTAAAATTTTAAAAAGTTTATTTAATAAAAATGATGTTAGATGAATTGGATGAGGGAAAGTTGGAGTCAGGACTAAGCCATTATAGTAGGCTTTTGGATAATGAGAGAAATCTATGACAATGAGAAAAACAAAATAATCCTTAAATTCAAGGAATGAGAGAAGGATGTTTTATTGTATATCGGGGTGAGTGAAGTAAGAAAAATTAATCTATCATTTTGAGGCTGAGAACTAGTAATGGGGAAGGCAGCATAAAATTTGGATTGTGGGGAAAGATGACAAATTGGGTAGGAGGTGATCCTAGCACATCTGGGTAAAACACAGTGCTAGTGGATGGCATAAAGTTATATCCATAGTGTTAAGATTTTGAGTGATATGAATAGTAGATAACAACATAAAGATAAGTATATGTATCTGATATGATTTCTTGAGTTCTACATTTAGTCAGTGGCTAAGTTGAGCAATTTTTGTGGATGATTGGCATATATAAATACTCCATTCCTTACACCATTATGTTTATTTATACTAAACAAAATTTGTTAGGTCCAAAAAAAAAAAATTGCTAGGTCATCTCAAAAAGTTCTCCAATAGTTAATTGAGTTATATACATTTTTTTTTTCAAAATCATCAAAATTAGAACTTTACTTTTATCCATTGTAAATATTTTCTCAACCACCCAAAGATGACTATAACAGGAATTATTTCACAATGTCCCAGTACTTCAAATATCAACCATACTAATGATTAATAAGCTCAAACAGGAATGATTCTGGAAACAAAATGAACAAGAATTATCGCTATAGTGTTTACCTTGAACTTTATAAGCATATCTTTACTACATTTCTCTTTATATATTCTGCAAATTTCCCTATAATTCTAAATAGTAGTTCCTCAGAGCCTCTATCAAGTATTATTGTTAGTAAATTTCCAGTTATTAGCACAATGCCAAAAAAAAATGTAAAGATCAATTACGGTTTTTGTTTTTTGTTTTTGTTTTTTGAAATTAAATAATGAATGATGAAGTAATTATTATACAAATTAGAGTAATACTCTAGAGTCCTCACATAAGCAATTTAGATTAAGAAACATACTCTTTTAACACCTGGTCATTCTGCTTTAAGTTCTCCAGCTTAATTTTCTTTGGACCTCTCTCTGTACTAAATACTCTTTCTCTTGATGTTTAATGTTATCTTTTACTTGCCTCTCTATGTTCTAATACTTTTTTGTTGTAGCAAGACAAATCCGTGTACCAGAGTCTTGTGTGCTTAAAAACTGTTAAGAGTTGAAAGATTCCAAGAAAGTTGACAAGAATGAGAGAAGGCCTACCAGCACAAACAATAATAACAAAATAAACAAACAAACAAAAACACCCAAGAAGAGCATCTGGAAAGTAGTTTTATATTGTTACTCATGATAATATTTTTCTCATTCTTCTATCCCATTAAATGTAATGGATGTACATTAGGAGAGAGCTGAAACTGAAAGAGAATTATTTGATATTTTGGTAGGAGGGAGGTCTTGTGAACTATCTAAATGTTGGACAATATATATATATGCACTTTTGAGACATGTGTATAGGACCCTAGATCGCTTATGTTTTTATGGAGATCTACATAAGGACAATAGAATTATTTTACACTTGCCAGAATAAGCTTAATTCTATGTTATTTCTAAATTTCAAATAGTCATAATTAAAAACAACAACAAGAACAAGAACAACAACAACAACAACAACAGTGGTGATGTTTCTATTTCCAACAATCATAAATACTGGCAGAGTGGTTAGATAAATGATGTTTCAGGTGTATGATAAGGGTAGTGTTATCTTTCAATTAAATAATCTAAATATTATCTCAAATTCATAGATTACTGATTCAGAATCATATCACAGAGAAAGGGAAAAAAAACCCTTTATGAGCTGGATTTATGGTTCTATATACATTTAACCTAAAATGTTTAAAGCACCAAACTGGTAGGAAGAGACATTGAATAAATCCTAACCTGTAAATTCCTATCATGTATGGAAATTTTAGACATTTAATGACATGGTCACGTGTATCGAGTAATTAAAAAAAACATATTTATTACAGAATTTTTATGATCACTAATATATCATCTACATTTATATCAAAATTATTTGACAAATAAAAATTATGTATTATTTATTGAATTTCATTTTAAATAGTCCAGTCAATGGATGTAACATTGTAGAATCTCTTTTGACCATTATTTTTTGATTATTTACAAAATAGTTATGCTGAGGCTCAAAACCCTGAACCAAATTTTAATTACGAAAAATTTTAAGATATTTTCTAAAACATTTAACTACTTTATGCAATTTATGTTGAAGAAAGAGCAGTTTATAGGAATAAGACTATAGAATATTACTAGTAAATCTTATATTTATAAACAAATATTTGTCTAAAAAGATATTATTCAAACTTCATATTTAGAAGCTAAATGTGTAACTTACTTGTAAATAAAAAAGTGAATAACTATAGGTAATTTGGAGTAGTTATCTTTAAACTCATTCATCAAAATGCAAATATATTATGCTATGATTCATCAAAACTTCAATATCTTCCAACATTTAGAAAGTAAGAACAGGATTAGTTACTATGTTCAAAAAGCAAGTAAGAAGTTATTCTCTATTTGAACATTAAATTGAAATATTGTGTTTAAATAATGCTTTTCTCACAGACAGATCAAAGTATAGTTTACTCATACTACTATCACATACTTTAGATTTCCAATTAATTAGGTATAATGTGAACTTATTATTTCAGGGAGCTACTTTTGTAAGACAGGACACTGCTATTTGTTTTTGTAGTTACCAACACAACTGCTCCATTATTGTATAGAAGTTATTGTGTGAGTCAAACTTATTTTGTCCCTTTACCATATGAATACTCTCAGATTATTCATCATATGACTCCTTAAATTTACTAGAGATATATTTATTTTTAAAAATATTAAATGCTATGTCTTCCTGCTGAAAACTAAAACCACTAAAAGAGTTCATTCAAGCCATAAGTCGCTTATTTGGAAGCAAATGGAGCAAATTCATGATTTCACTTACTGCTTTGGAATACAAACTAAATTGAACTCATAAAATATTCTGCTTTCTATAAAATAGAACAGTATAATGTTATTAAGCTGTAAGAAAAAAATACTATCAAGGAACCTTAGTCCAAAATGTATTACATATGCATATGCATATGCACATCTGCCTCAAGGTAAAACCGGGATTTAGAGAAAAGGGAGACTTGGTAGCACCATATATTTCCAAAAAGAATATTAAAGGTCAAAACAACTGATCTGAGACTAGATGGAAAGATAGAATGAGGTGATTAGGGAAGTGGAAAGGAGACATCAGGGGAATATAAGAAATTAGGAGTCTGAATGAGAATGAACTAATGGTTTACAAACTGTGAATTAGATATGGAAAATCTCCAATGCTTTTACATTTAACAGTCATACTTTCTGGCAGGACACATATCAAAAAGTGGTGGCTGTATTATAGCCACTTTCCATTATATTAAAACATTACTCCTGGTTTTTCCACTTTCTGTTATTTACTACAGTTAGGTCTGAACTTACTTTCTTTAGGTTTGCTTGTTCCTGTTTTCAGTTGCCACTGTTCAATCACTTAAGAGAGAAAAAAAATGATGAAGAAATTTCATGGCTGTCTATATCTATCATTCCTCTTGATGCAGGAATCTGATAAAAATGCATTCATTCACTATGACTAAATGATGTCTCTTCCGTGCTCTTGCCATCTCTTTCCATATGCAGAAATTTCAGTAAATATAGAATCTCTCCATCCCATCATTTACTCTGCATCAGAGAAGATGGGAAAATGTGCCAGACTTGTAACTTTAGGAGAACAGTTTGGTAATCTTCAGCCTACTTTCTTTCTATCCTCTCTATGGCACCAGTCTTCCTTCAGAAAACGAAAGTTTTCTGCTACTTTCAAGACAGCCGTTACCCATCTCACCTACACACACACACTCTCAGCAGTAGACTTCATTTTAGCACTATTTACTTTAAAAATATTTTGATTCTATTAGCTCTAATTTCACTATTACGAAAGCATACCTTAGATATGTTTTGAGCTATTCATTTTTAAAGTAATGTATTCTAATATAGACATAATGAAAAATATCATGCTGATAATAGAGATTTTTTTTGTGCTTCAGGACAGTTGGTAGACTTTATGGACATATTACTTTGTCAGATATTCCTGTGTGCTCTATTTATTTTTTATATTACCTTGGCTGAAAATCATCCTGTCCCAATTATTTACAATACTGAAGTTGGATAAGTTATTTGATAACATTTTCTTTAGAGACACCTGGTAAATCTGAATAATTATGTCCAATAAAAAGGGTCCTTGGAATTAATAATTTACCATCAGCCATGGTAATAAAGATTAATGTCAGGAACTCATTTAATCTTAAGACAAAACTATCATTTAAGTTAATTGACTTCTGTTCTCGTATTAAATAATGAAGCCACGGGTTAGAATTTTGTACTATTATTTGTAATAGTTGAATTGCAATTTTAATTAAATTTAAAATGTTCTTTTTTCTCCTCAGAAAAATGAGTAAAATAACCATACTTATTAACAATGAAAATATGAAAGAAGGAAAATTTGACACTATAATTTTTCCTGGCAAATGAAAAAGAGGATTTACCTTCCTAAAATGAAACACACCTGGTTGGTGGACATATTATACATTATACATTCTCTCCTTCCAATGAAAAATGTGATTTCACATAAAACAATGCATTTATTCTGAAGTAGAAAAAAATAATATATTATTTTATAGACAGGGAATTTTAAGCAAAGTATTCCTAGCTGGAGTGTATAGGATTGTGTTGTTGAAACATGTACACTCAAACACACACACACATTCTTTCTTTCCTTTAGTGTGGAACTTAACGATATAATGAGATTCAATAGACACTTTAATTATATTTGTATATAAACCTTTAATTAACTATCTACCTTTATAATGTACTTTATGGATTTCACTTATTTGACTCTACTAGAATAGATATAACAATATTGAAAAAATATAAATATAAGATAAGATAATTAAGCTTACATTTAATAAATAAGCTTATAATTATTCATATTCTTATTCTTGTAACATATTTATTTATAAAAGCAGCCAATATTAAAGCAGGTAGAACAATAATCTAATTTTAAAAGTACAAAAAAACAAAAAGAAAAATTCTTCTAAATTTTTATATGTTTTTCCCCTTATTTTATTCTTCTTGTAAGAAGAATTCAAAGTGAAATTAATAACTTGTATCTTTCTTTTCAAAATAACTTTCATTGATAAATATTAAGGAATAAAACATCTTTCAAGCTGCTCTTCTCATCCATATGCAGTTTGTCTTAACTCTAGTCTTTTGAGTTATATAATTGTCTCACTTATAATATACACGATGTCAAAATAACTTCCTCCTTTAGATAAATCAGTGAAAGAAAAAATCAAATTTCTGTGTATAATGACATTGAAGTTAAACATCTTATCACCTGAAAGACCAGTTGTTGATCTAATTATTAATATAAATAATTAGAGGAAATAGGGTATTATGTAATAAAGTAATATTATATTTCTAAAGCTACACAGTTGGAGAAAGTGTTTCTTGTAAATTTGAGCAAAAATTAATGAAAATTAAATATTGCAAATAAATTGCATTATTCTTCTGTGAAAAAATCTATAACCTCAAATTTAAATATATATATATATGTAAACTAATTTTATGTTTACAGAGGAAAAACACAAAAATTCAGACAAAAGAGATACATATGTAGAATTTAATGTGTTTACTGTGTGCTGTTCTCAGATCTTAAATTTTTTAACTCTTGAAGTCTTCACAACTACCTTATGGAATAGTTACTATTATTATGCAAATAAGCAACTTGGGGCATGGGAAGGTTAAGCAATTTGAGTGATTTCATTCAACTGTGGAGTTAGGTTTCTAGAATCTGAGCTTTTAAACACTATGTTATTGCAGTTAAATTAGAGAAGGTTTCAAAGAATAATTTAAAATACTCATTTGTTCACCCCAGTTTATTACCACTAACTGAGAATGCATATAAAAGGCCCTATTTGTGTATATGTGGCCCTGTTTGTGTATATGTGTGTGTGCGTGTGTGTATACACTTATTTACAATATAAATAAAAAAGATATTGATATATACTGTATATATAGATAATATATGCATAGACTCAAATATATTGGTATGTATACATATCTATATGTATTATTACATATATATGTATATAGATATATATACACATATTTTTTAATAAAAATAAATTTGTGTTTAACATTTAACCAGGGCTTTGAGTAAATATGTCTTGAAGAATATTATAAAATATTTACTCAGGGAATTGTTTTTTCCCTGCTCTTTGCTAAAATCTCTGGGTACATGCATGATTATCTGATGATTCTAAAGGAAAAGAAAGTCTCATAGCCATTTTAAGTTAAAAACATTATCTCAATTTAGTAATTTAAAATGTGTAGTTCTATGTAGTGATTTTTAAAGTTTAGCATGATTTAATGTTAAAGCTTCTTACATCCCCAGCTAAGGTCTTCTGTGGTCAGGGAGCCTGAAGCAAGTTCAGTAACCACCTACTGCAGTTATTATTAAGTAACCATTGATGCTCTTGGAGTAAGCCCGTTTTTACCTTTGTGAATGTAAATAGCACCATTTTTCCAGAGAAAGGAGTCTCATGGCATGAGAGAAAGTTTTTACCTTCTGCTATATAATAGTCATAGAAGTGAGTCAATAAGACAAGTCCACACAAAGGAAAGTATTATATCTGGGTGTAAAAAAAAGGAGGCGTGATCCTTGGAGGCCATCTTAGTGGCTTCCTACCACAGAATGTGTCCAGTTAAACCATGACCCAAGAGGAGGCATAAACAAAATGTCCACAGACTAGTAAGAACCTTATAGGCCAAGACAGATGAGAATGAACAGCTGGATATATTGTAGAAAAAAAAAATTTTTTTTCTATACGTGTGATAAAAAGTTTCTCCTTTGTTTTAAACTTCTGTTATAATAGTGACTTTATTTGTGTTAAGTATATAAGTAATCTAGAGATAATGATTGAAATTAGCCACAAAAATCTAAAATATCCTGGGAAGTTCATTATAGAGATGGTCTTTGCAATTAGTAGTTATGTTAGCACCTAAAAATGTAGTTTATTTATAATTATTATTTATTTAACATCAATAATATATATTCCTACTGTATATTCAATAACATAGTTTCAAACTTTATATCTCTATTTTTTACCTTTTATGAGATTTAACCCTTGTCCTGTTTAGGAAAAAAAAAAAAAAAAAGTACGGCTTGCTACCAGCATTAATTTAACACCATGCATAGGAATGCTACATTTTTTTTTAGGATTTGACATTTTCAACAATTGAGAATTACTATATTTTATAAATGGAAATACCGCTACTAAAAACAGAATGCTGTAAATAGTATGATGTTATTTGTTTCTAAAGACTATTGACTTACTAGAGTGATGTGAAAAAAATAGTATAAGTGATATATTCCTTAGCGAATTTTGGAGGTAAGTTAGGACTGTAATCCACGAGTTATCCCTGGGTAGATGTCAAAGCTGCAAATTCCGACAGCCAATAATCATCCCACAAATGGGAAAAGGGTTAAGGAAAAATTTAAAGGTATGCTTCTCACTTTTTGCAATTTAGTAAATCTATTTGTTTTGGTTACAACATGGCCTGTATCATTCCACTCCTTTTCTGTGTTGATCACAGCCTGGAACTCTATTCAAACACATCCACATCTCATTACCATGCTCTCATTGCTTCCAAACTTTATATAAACAACATTACTAGTCTAACTTCTGTTCATCCTTTAGTCTTTATCATAAACAATTTCCCCAGTATTCGAATCAGTGAGAACATTACATAAGAGCACAGTAAAGGTGGCCTTACAGATGACTCAAAAGGCTTTGAATTATTGTTCTTAAATGAGTGTATAAAGGCATACTAGTTGACTTTTTAGAATCTACTATGACCTGGGAGGAATCGATTGCTTTTTGTTTGGTTATAATATTAATTTTCCAACTCTATTTGTTTATATAGTTTCTCAAATTATCAAAAGTGATTTTTCTTTGACATTTATTTGTCAGTGTTAGAAATATGGAAATATTATGTTTATTTGCCTTTATTCCATTCTTCTTTGAATGCTATTATTTGTGCAAACTGTGAACAAACAAGATCTCACTGTTAATTAGAATTTAAATAAGCTCTGTTTCAAATATTTGCATATTCTGAAATTTATCAAAACACTGTATAAATTAAATGCAATGGGATTTCAGTAATGTAATAAAGGAAAGAACTATAATCCCCAATTAGACATAAATCCAGACTTAACTGTAGTATTTACAGATGCAACTATTAAACTTGCCTTTTTAACACCCATTAAGGATGTATTTGAAGTATACATAGATATTAAAGTGGTTTCTCCAAGAAATTTTGAGAATTTAAATATAGCGACCAGCTAGAAATGATTTTTTTACAAATGAATGTATATAGAAAGACATTCTCAAAGTCCTAGTTATAGTGTTACAATTCTTAAATAGCAGAAAATCCTCTCAGCATGAAAATTTATTAATCCTGTACAAAAAATAAAATGTGAGAATGCCATTTCCCAGAGAAATCAATGAAAATATGACTGATTGTGTACATGGTTGACCTACTGTACATAAATAAAGTTGAATTTGTCCACTTGCCCATATTCATTGTTAGAAAATGTGACAGAGAGCTGTTCATATATCTACTTTGATGATAATATGGTAATTTACTACAATTAGTAAATATAAGCAGCAACAGTTCTTTATTCAAATATCAAAATATATATAACATAAATCTTTAACCATAGGAATAGAATGCATTAAAGTGTGCGTCAACATGGGCTAGAAAATGAAGAATAATTTAGTTATAGATAAGGTGATAATGTAGAAATTTAATTGTCCCTAAATTTTCACATTTTATGAGTTATAAGGATGAGAGCAGGGGAATGGAAACAGGCTGAAATTTTGAAAATGTTAATAACATCTGCAAATATTTTAAAAATAAAATAATTTTTTCAAGTGGCTAATGTACTCATATACTATGATTTTATGAGCATATGTAGTGAATGCTCATATGCCACTCTTCACTGAACTAGAATTTACTAGATTAAGATAGTTATTTTCTGTGTTGTTTTCAAAAGAACATGAATTCTACCCCCCTCCCCATAGTTGTATCTAAGAATATCTTAATGGTAACTCTAATGTCCTTGAGTCTTGGAAAGCAGATTAAAATAAGTCGATACATTTTAGATAAACTTCAGAATCTTTTACGAGTTATTTATAGCCTCTAAGACAATGAAATAACCCATGCTTGTCAAGACCTGATAATTATTAAGGAAATTAAATATGATATAAGGAAACTAATGAAAACAGCAGGAATATAACTATTGAGATAAAGCAAGCAATATTAGATTTAAGTCATCAGCGCATCACATATCTTTTTGGAAGAATATTATAAATCAGTGGTTCATACTATGACATCAGTTAAAACCAAGGACTTTGACAGAAAGGCCACCTTATGCCCCTGTCAGAACATTAAAAAACATGCACAAAGGAAGCCAGATAAGCAATGCTTCAAATATATATAAAATAGCAAAACTATAAATAATGATATAGGACATGGAAAATGGTAAATAAATTTCACTGATTTAAAATCCTTAATTTCGCCTTTACCTGTGTAAATGTCCCTTTAAACGGGAGTATTTGAAGTGATATTTAAATTGAATTTTGAAATATTTACTACATTCTCTTCATCCATATCACTTTCCCATGTTAGGTACTTTCCATAATTAACTTGTTTTTTAAAATATTCCTATAATTTAGTTTGTATATTTATAATTATTATATTTGTATATATTATTAGGTAACCACATATAAGTTATAAGACTAATTTTTAAACTTATTTTAACTCTCTGAGTGAATTTTTAAAGAATAGCTCAACTCCTCCTTTATTAAGAATGTTTTACATGACTATATCCTCCCACCTAAACTACAATGTTAAGTCATATATTAGAACAATAGAAAGTGATATAATTTAAGTTTTGGAAGTTCATCATGTTACAGCAGTGAACATATATGACCCAACACTTAGTATGATGTGAGAAGGAACCTTTGAGGTAGGAAAGTAAAAGATTAAATGGAAACTATTCTTAGCTTTGTTTAAATACTGCAAAGCTCTCTGTGCTATGTATGAGTGTCTTCATTGAGATTGGATAAAATAATATTAATTTAATGATTGAGGGGACATTTTTGCATAGACCATGAGACATGGCCTATGTTAACTGAATTTATATTATTGCTTTCTTTTATATTTACCAGAAACACTTTTTTAAAATATTCTTTTGGTTTGCAAAGTACATACTTCAGTTAGTTGTCAATTTTGCGGTTCATTGGAGTGGGAGTATTTTCAATTTGCATCAAGGCAAATTGACACAAACCAAGAACACAAACATGAATGAGTTTAGATCTGTAAGTTGATCTACTTCTTTCATTGAAAACAACAATAAATGAATGAGCATTGAAACCTTTTTTTTTTTTTCTCTTTCTGACATCACAGAAATTCTGGGTTGCTAGAAATAGGTAATCTAATAAAAAAATATAAATGTTTGCTTGTTATTTTAGGAATTCTAAGTTGATAGAAATATGTAATTTGAAATTTAAAAAATATTTTAACTAAAAAATGAAATATAGTCCTCTGACAAATGGAAAAAGCCATTAATTAAAATGAAGTCAAGTACAGGATTTTTTTTTTAATTTAACTGCATTTAAAAATTGAGAAGGATTAATGACCATTAAGAGCATAAAATATATTTAGACCATTCACATAATATTAATTCCATATCGTTTCACTTCAAATAATGAATGTAAAAATACTTTAAAAATAAATAAATAATGGCAATGGTTAAATTTGCCCAGTCTTTGAGGAGAACTTGATTCTATTTCCAGTTTTGGAAGATATTTTTAAAAAATCATTAACTTTTTAGTAATAAAGCAGATACTATTTGTGACTTATACAACAGCCATCCCACCCTAGCCCCATTTCTAAGCTAATAGAAACTCAGTGTTGCTCATTCTTCAGGCCAGAGTGAATTCAAAGACAAGAATTTTTTCTCTAACCTCAGAGAAGAAATCACTACTAGTCTGAAATCATTGCAACACCACACCCTTTAGAGAAATTTGCATACTTGATTCAACTATATCTTTTTTGGCAAAATGGAAATTATGCTGGAAGGCATGTGTTACTTGAGATTTAACTGACCATAATAACCATTAAAAGAAATATTAAATGAGCTTGCCACTTAGGTCCATTATCTCTACCGGCTCTCAGGTTCAGACTCATTTTTTATTTCTATTGCAATTGTGTTTAGCCAGTTTCACAGTACCTGCCTTTCTTTCTTTCTTTCTTTCTTTCTTCTTTCTTTCTTTCTCTTTCTTTCTTTCTTTCTTTCTTCTTTCTTTCTTTCTTTTCTTTCTTTCTTTCTTCTTCTTCCTTCCTTCCTTCCTTCCTTCCTTCCTTTCCTTCCTTCCTTCCTTCCTCCTTCCTTCCTTCTCCTTCTTCCTTCTTTCCTTTCTTTCTTTCTTTCTTTCTTTCTTTCTTTCTTTCTTTCTTTCTTTCTTTCTTTCACATTGGTTAACAAAATCCAATAAGTTTCAGTTGTATATTTTAATAATAAGTCACATATATATTTACACTGTGTGTTCACCTCGCATAGTTAGATTTCTTTCTGTCATCATATACTTTAACCCCCATTACCCACTACTTCTCCCTACCCCTCCCCTGTGGTAAGCACTAGTCTATTGTCTGTGTCCATGAGTCCATGTTTGTTTGTCCTGTTCATTTGTTGCTTTTAGGTTTATTTCCCACATATGAGTGATATCTGTGATTTTCAACTTTCCTGTCTGGCTTATTTTGCCTAGCATGCTTATTTAGAGGTCCATCCATGTCACAAATGGCAGAATTTCATCTTTCTTATGATTGAGTAATATTGCATTGTATATATGTATCAGCTTCTTTATCCAACGATCTATCATAAAACACTTGAGTTGCTTCCTGACCACTGAGGATAATGCTGCTATGAACATCAGTACCTTTCTTATTCCACCCAAATTCACTTCCTTTATATTTAGTAGAATAAGATATTAAAAATACGAATCTGATCATGTCAATCTTATGCTTAAATTCACTCATCACTCCCCAAATATTTATGATACCCAATCTTCATCTTTCAACAGGATGAAAGAAAACTATACACCATCTTCTTTTCCTCAGGATGGCTAAAATGATCATTTCCCATTATAACATCAGTGTACATGACTTCTCAGGAGAATGTGAGTGTTTTGACTACACTGATAATTTATTTATTTCTCTGTTATTGATATACAGGATAGCATACATTACAAAAAAAAGTATAATAAGTACTTTCCAAATAGTGGAATTAATAGTGTAGCTGTAATTATTTAAAGGGAACTATTAACTTCAATTATTAAGGTTTAAATAGATCTCCAAACAACAAGGGAAATAGATTTAGGGCACATCATTTGTCACAGCATGCAATATTAACTGTGTCCATGGTACAATACTTTAAAACTATCTCACACTCAATTCTGTAGGCAATTTGAGTGTTATCTAACTTAATATGAAACTCTGAGAGATTTTGAGCTTCAGAAATTTTGACTCCCTTTGGGACATGAGAAAGAAAATAGTTATATTTTACTATACTCTTCTAAACTCTCTTTGCTAACATAAATGTCTCATAAATATTAGCTTCTCAATACACTTTTGTTCAATATTTGTTGAATCTTAAGCTACCTCTACTGTGCTTCATTCTATCTTGTGTACCTTAACCTGAAATATATCTCAAAGTCCAAAGTAATTATATCATTTGCACTACTCTTTCTCTTATCCCACAAGAAAAAGTTATTCCAGTGCTAACAGCCATAGATTGAACAAAATCATTGAAAAAAAGCAGCAAAATGCTGAAACATAGCAAGTCGTGGTTTTCAGAGGTTATGGCCAATGGAAACTAAGCATCCATCAAAAATTACTTATCTATATTGTTATATTTATCTTTTAGTGTCAGTTCTTAATTTTTCATGTGCTTTCATTAACATTTTTTCAAGGTTTTCTTTTGTTTCTAAACAAAGTTAAATATTTTATTTTACTCTAAGTGTGATTTCAGTGAATTTTTAGAAAACAAACACACCGATTGCACCATCATTCTGCTGTAATATTTGAACATTGGCAAACTTCAAGGAGTCCCCTTGTGCCTTCTGAATTACTACTCCACACAACAATAAACATTCTCCTGACTTGTGACCATGAATTAGCTCACATATTTTTGAAGTATAAGTAAATGAAATCCTACATCATGTCATGTTTTATGTCTGATTTCAATTGATTAACATTACCTTGTAAGATTTATACACATCATTGAAGAAAGCAATATTTTTTCTCATTTACTTATAATATCCATTCTTTGACACAATTTGTTTATTCACATTACTTTGAATGGATATTTCAGTTTTATCTGAATTTTAGGCTAGTAGAAATAATCCAATGATAAATACTATAGAGTATGTGTTTTGGTACACACATATATGTTTTAGTTGTATATACTTGTCTATAGGAATGCATATATCTAGTTTAATAAAAGAAAAGAAACATTTTTTTCCAAAATGGTTTATATCAATTGTTAACTTATATGAAGTATAGGAAAGATCCATTTATTCTACATTGTTGCAAGTAGTGGCAAAACTTCCTTTTAAAATTGTAATTATTCTGTTTGAGAGTGTAACACAACTTGGTTTTAATTTTTTATTTCCATGGTAACAAATGAGGTTGAACAAGATGCCACACATTTACTGGCCATTTGAATATCATCTTTTGAAATATGAGGTGCCTATTCAAACTTTTGCCCATTTTTTATTACATTTCTTTTCTTTTTCATATTGATATATAGGAGTTTCTTTTACTTTATGCTTTTAAATTACTTGTCAGATATATGTTTTAGAAATTATTTTTGTGACTCTTTGATTTATATTTTCACACTTAATGGTGTCTTTTTATAAATATAATTTCTCACATTAAATATATTTCAATCTATCAATCTTTTTCTTCATGGATAACACTATTTGTCTTTTTAAAGAAATCTTTGCCTATTCAATGACATAAATATAGTCTCCTATGTTATATTAGTTGCTTTTTTTTTCTTCCCAGTTTATGCATACTATCTATTTAATGTATACCTATTTATGGTGCAAAGAACAATGAGGTACAATATGCACTATGTTTATTTAAATTAAAATTAAAGTTAATTTAATTTCTCTGTCACATTATTCACATATTGATTACTTAACAACCATATGTGGCTAATTGCTAACATATTAGAGATGTACAACATCTCCATCATATAGAAATATTTGCACTGTGCTAGTCTAGAGTCAATTTCTTCCCCTCATAATTGTTTAATCGACCCAACATCATTTGTTAAAAATACCATTCTCACTAAATCCATTTGTGAAGAATATGTGTCATAAACAACTGTCAATATATGTATAGATTTGTTCCTGTGTTCTCTATTCTGTTTCACTGAATTATTATCCATCCTCATGACTAAACCATATTTGGTTCATTATGTAATTTTATTAAGTACTTCTGTAGTGTAACGTCTACAAATGTTTTTCTCTCTTTTTTTTTTTTCTCTCAAAATTTTCTGGCTATTCTTAACAATACACATTCCCACAAAAACTACAGAAGTTTGTCACTCTACAACCACCCACAATCTATTTTATTTTTTGTTTGTTTGGTTTTGGTATTTCAATTGATTTAAAGATTAATTTGAGGATAACTAACATTTTACAGTATTTGATTCCTCCAACCCATGAATTGGATTCATTCCATTTACTTAGGTTTTAAAATTCTCTCAGTAATACTCTGTAGTTGTCTTTATTATAGATGTCTTTTTTATCACTAAAATAATTGTATTTCCAGGTATTTGATGTTGATATGTCATTACATATGGTATCACCAAAAATATTAACTATTTATTGGAAATATGATTGATTTATTTTAATATTAACATTATACAAAGTTTTGGGATGATAAGAGTTTGTCATCCCAAAATTAACCTTTTGGAATACTGATTATTTTAATCTCATTATTTTTAATAAACAAAAGATTCTAAAAGAAGCTTTCACTTTCTCCCTATACCTGTCTAGAGGAGTTCTGATAGAAAAATCTACTTCAGGACAGGAATCTTAACATATTCACCTTAGCATATGAATTAAATGTAGCAGACAGGGAGAAGTCTAGCAAAGCTTGTTCGTTGAACTCCTTTCTGTGTCCCCTTGTTTCTGGGTGGCCCAGTGAGAATTTGTTTACCACATATATGCTCTTTCTCTTCTACCTAAGAATTGCTTATTTTTCCTTTGAGATATTTGACTCCTGATTCTCTCTCTTTGTCCAGAATAGCATATAAATTTCAAATGCCCAATGTGTCCTCTGGTCTCATATTTTATGGGAGTCCTATATGCACATGCATAATAAATTTGGTCATTTTCTCCTGTTAAGCTGTCTCATGTTAATTAAATTAGTCCAGTTAGAAGCATTTAGTAAGGTGAAAGGAAAATCATTTTTTCTTCCCCCATACTCCTGATCTTGAAATGTTTCACTGCTTTTTTTTTTTTTTCTATAAGATATTGTAACCAACACTGAAAAACTATGCCTTTATTTCACAAACTTTACCTTAGCACTGTGGTCTATAAGAATATCAATGTCCAATATTTGTATCATTAAGGAGGAGGGGCTTTCTATTGAAAGTTTCCTCATTAAATTAAACTTAAATTACCTGTTGTATTAGCCAACTCAAAAACCTACCCTGTATGGAATTTATTTCTTACATCAATGTTCCTAATTTCTATTGGCATTTTCTATATTACTCAAACTGCTTCCTATATGTTCTTAGATCTTGGCTCTACTTTCACTTTTGAGGCAACATAAATTAGAGGAAATATGATTTTTTTTAACCCTTACCTTTTATCAGATTAAGGAATTTCCATTTGTACTTGTTGATTTTTTTTTTCATGAATTGATATTAAATTTAAACAGATTTTTTCTCCTTTATTCTGTGAATGTGGTAAATTGCAATGATCAGTTTTCAAATAACCAGTAAATTTGCATTTCTAGAATAAATGCAAGCTGTCCATCAGGTATTATTTACTTAATAGATCACATATTTGGTTTGCTAATGTTTTCTTTGGGATTTTTATATCTATGTTTAAAGGAGATCTGTTTGTAATCATCCTTTCTTGCAATGTATGTACTATATTTTGTTATTGTTAAAGAAAAATTGGATCAAATGGACTTTAAAAAGCAAAAGACTTTGTTCATGACTACTTCAATAAGGGTCAAGACATTGCAATAGGGAAAGAGATTGAACTCAACTCCACTGAAATAAAGAGTAGAAGAGGTTTTAAGCACTAGGAGAGCTAGTGGAAAAATACAGAAGGACATTAGGGGAAGGCTGGTCAATGTAATTAGGCCATCTTGTTAGCTAAATTGGTGGTACCTGGAAAAAGATATTCCTGACTATAAACTGGCAAGATCCTGGAGATAGTTTGCATCTCAAAGAGACTTAGAAAAGATTGGCAATTATGTTTTCTAAAGTGAATGCTCTAAGAGAAGGAAAGTCAGAGCTGTAGCCAAGGAGAGACCTATCTAATACTTAGTCAAGCTGAGGGGAGAAATGAAATTTCACATTTGGAATATTAACTTCTGTGCATCTCTTCTTTGAGCTGATTATAACATGTATCCTTTGGCTATAATAAACCTGTAGTTATAAACATAGCTCTATCTTCAATCTTGTGAGTCATTCTAGTCCATTATCAAACCTGAGGTCGGTCTTGGTTCCCTCAAACCTGAAATTGATGTCAATGTTTGGGACATTGTTGCCTTCAGCTTTGGTTTGGCTAATTCCAAAATATTTCACCCATGTTTATTAGCATATTCAATTTTATTCTTTTACTTTTCTTCTAGTGATTACTCCAGACTTTCTAATGTGCTTGACTGGCTTAGTATTCTTCTACTTCAGCACTGTAAGTAATGACTGCTTTTAGATTTTGTCTGCCCGAATTATCTCATTTAATGCTTCACATTTGAAGGGTATTTTCAGAGAGTAGAAATCTAGCTTGATTGTATTTTTTTCAGTATTTGAAACATATTGATACATCCATTGTCATCTTAATTACATATTTGTATTCTGTTGAGAAACCAGCTATGTTACAATTACAGCTTATTTATGTAATGCGTTTTATTTCTGGTTTTATTTTAATGTTTCTCTTTGTCTTTGATATTCATTGTTTTACTATGATATACCACAATATTGTTCTGTTGTGATTTTATTGTTTAGATTTGTAGTTCTTTTTGGAAACTATAGATTAATAATTCTGTCTATTTTGAAATATTTTCAGCAATAATATATTAACATATTGTTACTGTCCCATTTTTCTATTGCTCATCTCATTTGGGGAATCCCAAATACACAAACATTCAACTTTTTCTCAAATTCTCACATATCTCTTATATTCTTTCTGGTGTTCTCTGTGGTGGAGTCTGGAATTTTCTCCTGATCTATTTTTCAATGCATTGCTTTTCTCTGTAAAAGGCAAAATATACAGTCAATTAAGGAGATATGATAAGGAGAACATTCATTAATAAAAATCACATTAATGAAAAAAGATGGAACTAGGGATTTTTAGAGCCAAACTGACACAGGAGTCATCAGTGATTTTTTTTTTTTTTTTCCTTCTCAGAGCGCAAAAGTTCAGCGCTTTCTGGAAACATTGGGCTAGATAAAGTTCGACATTGTCATTTCTAACTGTGTTCAATCTACTCAATAAACTCACATATTAAGTTGTTAATTCCACTTATTTTGTTTCTCAGTCCTAGTGTATCTACTTAACTTTTTAATAGATTCTACTTTTCTAATGAAATATGACATTTTGTCTTTATTTTCTTGAACATTTCAACCATAGCAATTTCAAAGTGTTTGTATAATATATCCAATACTGATGTTATCTATGTCTATGTTTCTAATTTCTATTTTTTTCAACATGGTACTCTTTCTTGGTATAATGGTAAATTTTTATTGATTTTAGCAAAATTGTAAGAACTCTTTAAGCTATTGTTCCTAGAGGTTTTTTTATCTTATGCCATGCCCCTAGTGTAGAGTAAGTAGTTTCTATCCTATCAGTGACTGCTTTACTCATGGTTTGTAGTTATTATAAGGTTTAATGTACTTTTATTTTTCTTTGATCTCTTTAAAAATTCGCAAGTTTTTACTATGACTCCTCTTCCTCAACCTTATGATTGAATGATAAGATACCCCAAAACTTACCTCTGTTTTTAATTTACTTTTTAATATTCTGTCTTTCAGAGTCTCTATTCCAGTTTTCCTTGAGTCTCTCTTCTTGCAAGAATCTCACTCTTAAAGATTGACAGCTTTGTCATATTTTCAATGCCTTTGAATCAAACCTTTTTCTAAATTAATTTTTATTGCTTTTCTAGTTATTTGTAAGAGCCATCCTTACTTCAGGCTACTTCATCTTAGCCAGAAGAGGAAATATGCTTCCATTTATTCTTTTGCTACTTTCCTCAAGTTGAAACAACATTGTTTTTAAAATATTTCAGAGATATAGTGACCTGTATTTGTTTTTATTGCAGTGGCAAGTAACTCTGTCTCTCAATGATTGTGCTTAAGCATATTTGCTAAAATTTTAAATTATATTCAGTCTTAAAAAGATAATCTGTAGAATCAGAGTAAGATGATTTTTTTTATCAAAGCAACTGGACTGAAAACGGCAATGTCTTTTTATAGTATTTAGTTGTTTTCCTTGTGCTATTACTGCTTCCACCCATGAGTGGAACTATTATGTGTTTTGAATAATTAAAAAAAGATCTGTTGCTTGTTGGTTTTGGATTTGTTTGCCTGACATATTGAATTAAATATTCAGTTAGTGAATGACATATGGCATTTCTTCACTGAAACATGGCAAATATGGCTTTTTCTTGGTGCACAGACCTTGTTTTTAACCAATTTTATAAGCTGCGCAGGATAAGTGAATTCAAGAACAGATAGCTCAAGATTTATAAATTGCATACATTTGATGATTGTCTTCTGTCACAAAGTAAATCTAGATTCATGGATAATAAATATTTATGAAAATAAAACCCTTTTCAGAATTCTAAATTTAGAAGCCATATGCTGGCTATTTCTTTATAACTTTATTATATCATTGCTAGTTTGATATTGTTTAGTTTATATTTTTCATGGCTTCTCACTAGCTCAATTTTAAATGTACACCACTGTGATATCCAACAAAGTATTAACTAATGTAATAATGTATACTAATATTATACCTACATGTCAAATAAATAAAGTTTTGTGTTTTAATCTCAGTCTGAGAAAATTTAATGTAAAATTTTATCTTGTATCACTCAGATATTTCTCTATATTTAAGTTCCTCAATAATGGTAATGTTAAAAAAACAAGTGAAAGAAAAATCAATGGAATCATAATAAATGCCATTTCCAGTAAATAGGAGGAAACTGGTTAAGAGTGATAATAATTAACAAATTTTTACTTTTATTTTTATATAACTCCAGCAGGTAATCAACTGTTTATGTGCTCTGATAATTATGTAAGGTCTAATTCCTATAACAAGTTCTACTCTATACCACTCATTGTGGTTCTTATTCAATGAATGTGGTGGGTCATAATTAAAATTAAAGGTGAGTGTATCTTTGAATCTAGACAGTGAATGTAGAGGTTTTCAAAACCTAAAGTGCTTTGAAAAAAAAATATTTCTAGAAACGTCACAGTTTTTGATAAAATGGCTAGTGATTCCTTCAGAAAAGTAAAAAAATATATATCTTAGAAACTAGAGGAAAGGGATAATTGTTAAGGAGTGGCAGAAAGGTTAGCTGCACTCTCACCTGTAAAAATGGGTTAAATATTAATTGTGAACAAAGTATTTGACTAAAGAGTTTCCTAAGCAAAGAATTAAAAGTGCTAACTAGATTCTATTTCCAGAAATATGTTAGAGATAAATTGAAAGATAAATTGTTAAGCAAAAAAAGTCAGAACCTGATGAATTTGAAAATTCTTACCTTCCACAGATGGCAAATGATACTGAAAATAACAAATTGTTTCTAAGCAATATTAAATTTAAGACACTCTTCAAAAAGCATGGTCTAAATATGAGGTGAGAATGAGACTATGAAATCCTTTGTTAAAATCTGTGAATGATCAAAATTGTTGTCTCAGAGCACTGAGACAGGCAATACTCTTTTAAGGAGTATAATGGTATGTTTCATGGGTCTCAAATAATAGAGCTTCTAAGATGTTGAAGGTGTTGTCCTTCAGCTGTCTCAGAAGATAAAAGTAGATTTGTGGATGTGGCCTGTCAAGGAGTGAACACCAGTAAGATTCCTGGAATACTTACAGTGTTTTTGAAATAATTATATTAGCGGAAATATTGCCAGCTTAGACTGAGAGGCACAGATAAAATATAAAGGAAAAGGGGCTGTTGCATTCCCTAAATTTACTAATAAGGAAATGAAACTACTCAGACATTCCCATGTGCTATTTTTGATGGGAAAAAAGCAACTGTGCTTCAAAGAGCTGAACTGAGAGCCATGGAGAATAACTCCCGGCAGTAGTATTGTGTCTTAATGAATGTCCAGCATCAGCATAGCTGGATTTTAAATCTTCTATGGATGAGTAACTCCTGTATGCCCCTGTCTATTGCCTGTAGGGGATACACCTTAGAGTAATTTGTTACACTATAATAGATAACCGTATTAGTCAGTGTTCTCTAAAGAAACAGAACCAATAGAATATATAGACATATATAAGAGAAAATTTATTATGGGAGTTGGCTCATGCAGTAATGGAGACTAACATATCCCATGATATGTCTTCTGCAAGCTGGAGAACCCCAATTTTTTGTGGTATAATTCAGTCTAAGTCTAAAGACCTGGGAACCAGAGTTGACTGCTGATGTAAATTCTGGTAATTCTGAAATTCACAGTCCAAAACAGGGAGCTCTGTCTCAGAGCTGGTGCAGATAGATATTCCAATTCAAGAAGTGAGAGAATTTACCCTTCCTTCACCCTTTTGTCCTATTCTGGTTCTCAATACATTGAATAATGCCAACTCACTTTGGTAGGGTGGGGGGATCTTGGTTACTTTGTCTACTGATTTCAAAAGTTAATCTCTTCCAGAAACATTCTCACAGATACACATATAAATAATGTTTTACAAGCTATTTGGACATCCCTTAGCCCAGCCAAACTGACACACAAAATTTATTATCACAATAACTAATATAGGTATCAATATGGCTAATTACAAGAGAGCCAGAGTAGCAGAAATATCTTGACATATTAGCAAAAATGTACTCACACATTTACCTCTTACATATTTTGCAGCTCCTTCCTTCCTTCCTTCCTTCCTTCCTTCCTTCCTTCCTTCCTTCCTTCCTTCCTTCCTTCCTTCCTTCCTTCCTTCTTTCCCTCCCCATCCTGTTTTCCCTTTCTCTCTCTCAAACGCCTTCCTTTCCTTCTCTTCCTTTTTAATTTTTTTTTATTTTTTGAACATATTTTTTGAATTTCTTCCTTGTGTCAGATGCAGGGAATCCATCAATAAATAAGGCAGAGATGTGTTAAGCTTCTTAGATTCAGGTAGGAGGATACAAATCTGGTAATTTGAAAATAAGAAAAAATGAAAAATATGTATATACAGTAATAAATAATGTAAATTTGAGTCATAATGTGTTATAAAAATCAATATAACATAAACTGTGTGCTGTGATGGGACACCAAAAATAAATTTTAGATAGGGAATTCAGAAATACCTATTTTAATAGATTAATCCATTCTTGAATTATGCTGAGGTGGAAATATAACGGCCTTAGGAAAAAATACTCAGGCAGAGAGATCTGCCTGTACAAAATCTATGATTATATTTCTATCCCTTTTATGTTTCTGTGATCATCAACAACCTTCAGAATTTCATTCTAGTAAATGTTATTGGTCCAGTAGTAAAAATATGACTGTCCTGATGAAGTGGAATCTGACTTCTCTTAGACTTGAACAAGAAAACACATTGCATTTAAAAAAAAAAATGAAAGAAGCCAGGCTGGAAACAAAGCCAGCATGATGGGTCGAAAAAGGCCATATAATGGAGGGGTGGGGGGGAAGAAAAGAAATTTTGATGTCATTATATCTGAAGCCTAGATACTTCTAACCTTCTATTTTGTGAGATAATTGCTTTATTTTCTAGGACATGGCTTGCAGCATATTTCCATAATTTGGTCAAAATAATTTGTATCTGGTTCATGTCCGGTCCATCTATTCCACTCCTATGAATTTATCACATGAGAATTCTCTGTTGAAGCATATGATTATAAAAGATATTCACAGAGCACCAAGAAAAAAATTTAAATGTTTCAGTAGGTTAAATGAATACAATTATGAGAACACTTTAAGTATGTTCAAAGTTTAAATGAATATAATTTGTTTGTAATTATATGTATTGTTTTATCATCATTATTATGATTTTTTTAAAAGGGTAATTTAAGTTTTATAGTAACATTGAGGGGAAGATAGAAAGATTTCCTATATACTCCTTGCCCACCCATATGCACAGCTTCCTCCATTATAAACCAGAGTGACGTATTTGTTAGCACTGGTGAACCTGCACTGACACATTAATATCCAAAGTCCATTTACATCAGGGTTTGTTCTTAGTGTTGTACATTCCATAGATTTGGACAAATATATAATGACATGTAACCACCATTATGGTATCATATGGTGTATTATCCTGACTTTACATAATTATGTTTAAATACATAAGATAATATTCATAATCTAATGCTTTAAAAAAATGAAGAGAGCTGTATTTACAGAGACATATATATACACAGACACACAAAAAAATTGGAAGAAAACTCACAGAAATGTTTATCAAGACAATCATGTTTTCTTATTATTTTTTACTTGATATATTTCTCATACCTTCACTTCCCCAATTAGCTAATATGAATTTATAATCAGAAAAGTTCAATGCGATGCATGGAGAATAGCCCATTCACTAACCCCAGAACAATGTTAACTTACTAATTATCCAATTTAATTGCAATTATAATGAATGTATTGCTAATAGTAATAAGTAGTCTTTTTTCTAATGCTCTTGTAGTAAAAGTGAAATTCCATCACTTGCAAATAAACAATACAACTGTATCAAAATTCATCTTTTATTTCAATAATTATTTAATCACTTCACATTTTATGTTGAATAAGTAAACAGAGTCAAACTATTATGTAACTATATTGAACTTAGTTAGAAATAAGAAGAAAATGGAAAGACAGAAATGGAGGCTTATTCTCAATATCTTATTTAATATAGAATTACAAACCATATAAAAATATTAACAAGCTAACAAAATGAATCAGCACATTTCTGAACATAATGAATATGTTTAGACCTCTCATCCTTTGGCAAATATTAAATTGTGATTCTTTAATGCTTTAATTGTCTCAAAATTTCTTCTGGTGAAGTTTTGTCCCAATTTTATAAAATGATTTGGGAATATAAACTTATATTGCATATAATTTTGCATATTTCCTGGTTATAAAAGTACATTATATCAGAATCTTAGAGTTGAAAGAATGAACAAAACAAAGTTGAAGAATTAAATATTAATTAACATATGTGAAAAACTCAAATTTTTTTCAGAAACTCTGTTACATTTAAATTTCTTTAGAATAATTATTGA
The DNA here is from genome assembly GCA_003508835.1 of Eonycteris spelaea. NCBI lineage: Eukaryota > Metazoa > Chordata > Mammalia > Chiroptera > Pteropodidae > Eonycteris > Eonycteris spelaea. The sequence goes on along the minus strand of PUFA01000360.1, from coordinate 136,879 downwards.
CCTCAAAAGAAAATAATTTGAGGAACATGGTGAATTAAAGTAGTTGCCTTCCTAAAATAACTTTTATATATTGTCACCTTTCTTTGTCATCTAATGTTAAAATCTACCTCCTCTCTCTCTCTCTCTCTCTCTCTCTCTCTCACACACACACACACACATTCACACACATCCACACACATGCGCACAATCTAAAGTACAATTTAAAAAGATCAATAAAAAATAATAATTATAAAGTTGTTTGTACCAAATAACATAATAGCTAAAGATTTTTTTAAAAAATCATTCAGAAAGCAACAATAATTAGAATAAAATACAGCTACCTTGGGATACATCTTTCTATGACTGGTACAGACCCTACTAGACAAAATTTAATATTTAAAAAAATTCAGTATTTCAATCAATGCATTCAATTTTATAAATTCATGTGTACACTTACAATTAATATACTCTTATTGGGGTATCTTTTTCTACCACTGCTAGATTTAGTATCATAAGGTATGAAAGATGAAAAGCCTAAATGTCAGACTTGCTTTCATTGAAGACTGGACTTGTTGCAAAATCTTCCCTTTCTAGGCTATATTCAAACTAGTAGCCTTCCAGTTCATCCAGTAAACAGGTCAGAACAGTATTCTCAAGTTTGGAATATGCTGCTCTAGAACTCAACACGGTCCTTTAACTACTAAGCTTACTTTCTAGAAGGGGTAATTAAGAGTTGCATTAATTTATTCTATACTTTGGAGGGGAGTTCAATCATGCCCCAACAACCAGACTCCCCCAAAACTTCACTAATATGATATATTTCTGAATTTAAAATGTTTATCTCCCTCATTGTCAAATATAATGTGTCTTACCAAGGCCACCAGTGTACTTGTCTAATTCTTATACTCTGTATGATTCATGGATCAATATGATGCTCCATAAATTGTGCATTATGTATTTTATAACATTTTCCTCGACTAACACTGTAAATTCTTTCTATTGATCTTTATTCATAAATGTGAATTGTTTTCTTCTTTCCTCATAGAAATGAAAAAGACTGCATTTGCCAGATCAATTTCAACATACTATGTGTCAAAGTCTGTGTTAAACTGTACTTCAAAAAGATACCATTTCTTATCAAGCGACTACAGTTAGGGCCACTGACTGGTTAGGTTTGAAATAGTCCATGACACAAACTACCAGACATTCATAGGCCTATGTGTGACACATGAGCCTGATAGACATAAATAACACTGTGAGTTCTAGATAACAATGTCAAATTAATATCTGCACTACTATCAGAAATAATTCCTGAAAAGATCTGGGTATTCTATCTTTTTCCAATGCATGGCTACCTGAGTAAGTTACCATAGATTCTTTTGGGAAAGATAAAGGTAACAACTTTTCAATGTACTTGCCATGGTATTGTAGGGTCCTCAAAGGGCCTGATTTATTTCTAGTCCTAAGAGTTACAGGTCAGAGAAATAACTCAAATCTAAAAACTTGGCAAGAGACAGTGACTTTTCACTGGGCCTCTAAGCTTTCTGATCACCCATACTTGATTTCATTTATAAAGCAAACAATACCCATGATGTCTGTCCATCTATCTTGCCGCTAATGTTTACCATGTTCTTTTTCCTATTTCTATGCTTTCTGCACAAAAACCCCCTGCTGCTTTACCCTCTGACTTTGCTTGCCTTTATAATATGTACCCACTTTGTTTTTGATAGATAATTGCCACAACTGATTTCAGTGTTTTGAGATAACAGAAGATAAAATAGGGTCGTACCTTCCATTGTTCTCAGGAAATCCAATTTTATAACAGCATCTCCTATTGTCAGCCATTACCCACAGAAACAAGTAAAACTGAGCTGCTCAATTAATGATGTATTCCTTATCATTTTAGTGAATTGCTTCCCTAGTCTCTATTATAGAGCTCTGACAGCTGTGTTTTCACCAGACTCGCAGAGTGTTTCTGCTCTGGCATGTTCACTTCTGAGTTTTTATTCCTTCCTTTACCATGGCATTTCTGATTATTTTCTACTACTTATGTGGCCCAAGTTTCTAAGATTCATCTTGTCATCTTACAAATGCTATTTTTCAGGTCCTTGTCAAAATTTAAATCTTGTTTCATGGAATGGTATTCTCATAATGATAAACTCTTTTTTTTCCAACTTGATTTGCTCCCTCTTCTTTGATCCAGTACCTTGAAGATCCAGCCCTTTTATAATTTCCCTTCTCCTATTGGCACATAATAGCCAAATCCTGCAGCTGTCTCAGCACCCAGTATGTAGCCCCTTTTAAGCAGGCCCGGCATAGCATGAGTAAGTCAGCATAAGTATTTAAAACTTGTTATTGTACTGGTTTCCAAGAGTGAGGAGGTTGCCAGGAGGGGAAGTGGAAGTAGGATCCAGGAGACTAACAAGCATTTTCTTATAACTTGTTTCCTCATTGATTTCCTAACAGGCATTTTCTTATAGCACCTCTAAGTCATAGACTTCAAGTACAGAAGAAATTCTACTATATTTTAAGAAGGGAGAGATCCATATCTATAGACCCCCATATTCCTGGGAATGTATGAATTTAAGGTTCTCATTTGGATTTTTCCATATGTCTCCAACTCAAGTCTAGTGTTTTTATTTCTTCTCTAGCATACGTTGATCTTGACATCAGGATATGCTAGGACTCAGAATACTAAATTCTCTGAAGATCTGTAACATTTACAATTTAATTCTGCTCCAAACTCTTTTCTTGGCTACAATGAGGCCCTTGTGTTTTCACATATTGCCTCAAATTAGTGATAATCTCCCTTTGCCTGTCACATTCTCTCTTCAATAAATCTATGTTGCTTGGTAACAGTCACCCTAGTCAATTTTCCCTATAGGTAACATTTCCCTTATGCCTATCAAGAGCCTACATTATGACACTAACTAGAACGTTCCCTTATACTAGTACCCCAGTTCACTACTGAGAAAAGTAACAATTACTATGTGTGTTTCCCCCTCCACCTGGCAACAAAATGGGATACTAGTATAAAGAATGTAGTAATCCATTTCCAAAATTTAATTCTAGGTTCTACTTCTCAGGACCATCCAGGCTCCAAATGTCTTAGATTAATTTTTTAGAAACAGACCTTGAGATTGAGAATATTGCACAGGTAGTTTGTTAAAGAGTGTCTTGGAATAATCAAGTTCAGGGAAGTGATAAAGGCAGGAGGAAGTGACAAGGAGAAGATAACCATAATGTAGTTGCACAGAGACTAAAGCCAATCTTTTGTGGAGCTATGAAGCTGGGAGGGTCATTTGAGGTTGTCCTTAATTGGAATAAGGGGCCTGAGTTGGTTTCCCTACTTCAGCCTAGTGTTTGCCATCTGCCATCTCATGGGAAGAGGCATAGGCTTCGACAGTGCAACTTCTTGGATCTAAAGCCAATTTATAGTGAGGAAAATATTTGTTAACTCTTAGAAGGTGCTGGATGATTTTGTCATCCCTGAATAAATGGTCTGGTTGGAGAATGAGAGGTATTCACTACAACAAGAAATTTGAGAAATTAGTGGAAAGGTTAACTTTCTAGGAAAATAATACATAAAATTAACCCAAGTAATAGAAAACTTGTTTAGACGAAACACTTCAGAGAAATTTAGAAAGATGACTTAAAATGTGTCTTAAAGATACCAGAATAGATGGTCTGAGAGCTATGTTAATGAGAATTTTAAACTATTTTTATGAAAAATAATTGAGATAAAGAATAGCCATAAAAAAGCAGGAAAAAGGAGAGCAGCAGAAGAGAATATTTAATTCAATTAAAATCACATTTGTATAGAATAGTCAAACATATAATATGCTGATAAATAAGACAATTAAGAAATATATCTCATATAATTTGACATACATAAAGTATATTCATATATATGTATGTATTTTAATTCAGTAGGCAGAGGATAATTTGCACTAGCAAACTGGTTACCTAACTGGAAGAAAGTGAAAATTTGTACCCACTATAAAAGAATGAAATTTTCATGTATTAAATATATAAATATTTTTTTAAAAATAAATTATCTTAAGAAAATTTAGGAAATTTCATCTGAAGAAGTTATCTAAGATTTCAACCTTGAATTTATAAAATAAAAAGCAATCATATATGATTAAAGTAAAAAAACATCTTTCAATATTTAAATATATAGTCAGTAAAATAAAAAGGCATAGCAATATTGGAAAAAATAAATTTGCAATGCAAACTATAAAAATAATAATTATAATATAAAAAATCCTAATTTTTAAGAAAAAGAAAAAACAAATGTTAAAAATATGAATAGATAATTCATAAAAATTCCAGCCAAAAACAAAATAATGTATATTCAAGTTTACATTTATTATTATAGAAGTACAATTTGAGGTAGTAAATATATAAATTGGACCCAACAAACTGACAAAAAATTAAGATCCTGAATATTCTAATGATTTCAATTTCTTATTTAGATATCTATATGAAACCAAGTTATTAACTGTCTGATTTTTTTAAAAGAGCTGGTCTTTACAGAGACATAATTTAATTTGTCTCTTACTTATCATATCCCAGCTCCTCTAGCCTGTACTTTGATATTTTCTATGTTTGTCTCAACCTTTTGTGATCCTATTTTATATAGAGGTGAGAGAAATAACTTCTTTCATGTCAGTGTTCAACATACTAAATAATTTTATTCAGTGCTTATTCGGCCACACACTATCATTTGCCAGTTTGTTGTAAATATTGTTACCAGACATCAATTTATAATTTTTTAAAATAATGAATTAGTTTTAGAAAGCAAATTCTTGTTTAGATGATCCTATCTAAACATGTAAAGCTTCCCTTTTTACTTCTTGTACTTTATCACTATATTTACATATTTATCTTCTCTTTCTCTATCATCTATCATCATTTGTCTATCATCTATCATCTATCTACCATCTATCAATCTATCATCTATTATTTATTTATCTATCATATATCTATCTTATCTATTTAGAAAGGCATTGATTTTATTCTCTTAAGAGTCAGAAGGGAGAAAATTGTATCCATTTTAATTGACTAATACTATTTTGACCAGAAGTCACTTTTTACAGTGAGTTCAATTAGTTCATCAAATTAAGATTAACTAATTTAAGACGAACTCTTCAAGAGGCAACTAGTAAGTTTGCTCTGCAGAGATCAATGAAGCACTTTCTCTTTCTTTCTTTTTTTTTTTTTTTGAACTCTTAGTAGAGTGAATATATGGCCTACAAATATTTGTATTACTATTTACATATTTACATTTTTAACACAAAAGAGGTTACACTAAGTCCATATTGCCATTTATGATTTATTGTGTTAATCCATTGGTGCAATAGATATTCATTAGGGCAAAATTAATTTTATTTAGTGTTACATTTTTTATTTTCTGTTTCTATTCCTCCCCTTTATTTTTAGCCATGGGAAATCGATATATACCTTGGATAGTCACTTTTAATAGTTTTCTTTACCTTCTTTTCTGCTTAATTTTGACCTCCAATTTCTTAACAAAAGCTGTCAATTCAACGTAGCGGTTTGCATTAAAACAGCATTTTTTAAACTGTAGAATTTTTTTCCAGTTTCATTAAAGTATAATTGACAAATAAAATTGTAAGATTTTTAAAGTGATGATTTGATACACTTATACATTGCGAAAAAATCTTTCCATCAATAAACTTAAACTTTTTTGCTTAAAATAACATTTAAAAATATGTTTTTGATTATATCATCCAATTATTTGATGTTTTATATTGCTTCCTACTACCTACAGAGACAGACTTTGTCATACTATAAAAGATGCTCTAAATTATTTGACCTCTATTTACTTTCCCAATGGTATATCTCATCATTCTTCCATAGAGAAGCTGATCAAGCCCAATGCCACATATACAAACTGTTCTCTACTGTGGAACCACTGTGAGTTTATTACCATTTTGTATTTATGTAATATCTATCTCAATTGTCCTTCAAGGTGTTTTATCCTCTGAAAAACCTTTCTTAATGACTCATTTCTCTTTTACTATTTCAGACACCTTTCCACCACACAGCCGTGTCACTTTCTATATATTTCTATCTTAACAATTATCATACTGTATCGCAACATTTATTTTACGTGTTTGCTTTTCCTATTATACTTGATTTTTAAAAATTTTTTACCTTTATATTACTAGTATCTAGCACAATGTCTTGAAATTGAGAGGTACTCAATAAGCATTTTGAGTAAAGGGATTATGGAAGAAAATAGAGTATTTGATAACACACCTATAATTTCTTAATTATGTTAGATATATCCATTCATTTTCTTAGTAAGTTGTAATATATATATAAATAACAACTTTATATGATATATATATATATATATATAAGAGATGATATATATGGAGAGTAAATAAGAAATCATATTAAAAAGCTATAATTCTTATTGGTAATGACTACTTTGTGTTGTTTTTGGATCATTTTATTATCGCTTTTTTACATTCTAAATGTTTGTACTTATATTTACAAATTGATAAACTAAGATTCATTAATATTAAATGGTTAACATAGTGCAAACCATATACCATCCATTCAGAAAGATTAATATACTTCCCCACAGTCACACTATTAGTTTGTGTTTCAACTGGAATGTGCTTTCACTAAATTTGAATCTGTAGTCTAAAATAAAATTTGATATGTGTAGTGAATAAATTTTGTTTGGAAGGAAAATGAAAGAAAATTTTTATAACAGTGAGAGTTCTAAGTTAATCACACTTGACATTAATGTAATATCACCTAATATGGAGTTGAAATTACAAAGTTTAATGATCAGAAATGATTGTGTGCTTTTTCACATGTGGTTGGCCTCTTTCACTTCTGCTTTAGACATGCACTAAAGAATATTTTCCAGGCTCTAATATCAAAAAGGCAAATGATCAAGAAAGGATTCTTTCCATTTCTAAAATATATATGCTAATAATTATATAAGTATTTAGGTAATTGCATGCAGTATGGTGTATGTAAATATACACACACATACACATATACTTATGAGCATACCCAACTCTCTGAGGCATCCAGAGATCCAGAATAGCAGCTAATTTAGATTGAAGTTGGCTCTCTTTTCTTTCAAAACCCAATCTTTTGGATTATACAAATTCTTAAACTCAAGTTATATAGTTGAATAAATGTATTAATTACCCAGTTGACTTCTAAGTAGAAAAAAAGCTTGAATTTCTTTGCCATCTCCTTTTGTAAGAAATTAAATATGCTTTTTTCAGTAGCTTTGAAACAAATAGAAAAACAGAAAAAAGATTATCTCAGTAGAAATTTCAAAGTAATTTTTGTTGGTCAAAATTAGAGGAAATTATATTCAAGAATCACGATAAATATTTCTCTGAACTTTTGATTTTGCTGTATACTGTTAATCTTTGTATTAAACATGAATGAACTTAATTTTTTATTTTAAGGAGATATACTAATAATAATTTTTATATTTTTATCATTACTGATTATAGTTGTTATTGGTTGATTCTGAATCCTATTTTTAAAATATATTTTATTGCAGTATACCAATAAGTCTTATGTAGTTAAAGCCTGGGTAACATTTACCCTAACTTTTCGCAGTGTTTATCTTATTAACCTAGGTGTCATTGTTTTTATACAAGTTCACTATAAAGTTGGAAAATTGAGCTGATATTTAGATGGATAAAATGAATGACTTCCAACCAAAAAGTCTTTAAAATCAAATATAGAAAAGAAATAGATTGATGAACATATTCTTATTGTTTATTTCCTCAAGAAAATTACATAGATTTTTTCTGGTTATTAAAATATAAACTTTCAGCACTCTTATACTATCAGTCAAATGGAGAATATATTTAAGGATTTAAGATATTTATAAAATTAAGGATAAAGTGTACCTGAAGTAACTGGAGCATATTATATATTCTTTGGATCAGTAACTGACATCGACCTTAAAATTTCAAAATATGATTTTTTTTTTTTAGGCTCAAAGTATATATACAATTAACTAAAGGCAATGATGTACTTCCTTAAAGGTAAAACATGCCATGGGATTATCATACATACCAAATGTTTAGATGGCATTCAAGTTCTCCTGGGACTTCTTACTGTTTCCATTTCCTTAGTACTAGAGGCAAGTGTAAAGCTAAAATTCCTTATTATAATAATGGAACAGTTTTGCAAATCAATATGTATTTATATGTTTTAGATAATTATGTTCATTTAGGACAATATTTTTCAATATAGAATGCTTAAACTTTTATTTAGGTATAACACACATGTTGAAAAGCACTGAAATCAGAAGTATACAGATTGATGAATTTCTTCAAATTGAACACATTGGTGTAACCAATACCTAGAAAAAATAAGAAAATGTAACACCTAAAAATAAGAACAATAGGAAATATTGCTAGTATCTCAGAAGATCCCACATGCCACTTTGTAGTCACAACCTACCCCCAAAGTAACCACTCTCTGGACATAATATATAAAACAAACAAACAAACAAACAAACAAACAAACAAATAAATAATAAAAATGGATGTTTGTTTTTGACTTTTACATATATTGAATCACAGGATTTTCTCTTTGGCCTTCTTTTATTCTTATTTTTGATTTATGTATATTGCTGTATGTAACTGGTTTTTCACTGTCATTAATGTATGGTGAAGGAAAGCAGAGTTTGCCACCCCAAAATATGCCTCTTTGGATAGTAACTATTTTAAGCTGGTTACAGAACAAAAACAAAACAAAAACAAAAACAAAAAAACAAAAACAATAACAATAACAAAAGAAAACAAAACAAGAAAACCTTTGCCCTTTTTCCTTCCTACTTTAAAGAATTTAGATTGAGGACCTACTCCAAAAGGGAAGTAGCATCATAAATTCCTGTAGTTTAATCTGAACTCCTGTGTGATGTAGACAGAAAAGAACTTAGGAGGTCCCTCATAATCAAAGTCCTCTCTGTGTTCCATGATTTTAAGATGGCCCCAACAAATGTGTATTTACTAAACACTAACTCTCCACCTTCCTTATAAATTGCTTCACTTCTCTTTGAAGTCCCAGACCCCTACTTCACACCCCTGTCCAGAATATGATATATATACCTCTTTTTGCCTTATTGTCTAGATTTTTTATGTATATGTAAATCCTAGTGTGCATGTATTAAAACTTGATTTTCTTCTGTTATTATGTCTCATGTTAATTTGATTATTAACCCAGGCAGAAGAATTTAGACATGTGGAGGGAATTCATAATAGCATTTAACTATGTGATTATACCATAATTTATTTATATTATTTACCATGGAGGGATATTTGGATAATCTCAGGTTGGAGCTATTTTGAATAACGAGTTTGTGAACATACTTTTGTCTGTTTTATGGTGACATTTTTGTTAAGCACATAGCTAGGCATAAAATTTCTGGGCTCTTAGGTTTGTATATATTCAGGTATTAAAAAATATCATCAACATTTTTTTCTAATATGGTTGACCATTTTACACTTCCTTTGATAGTATAAGTACTGTTTGTTTCACTTTATCTGAACTTGACATTTTTGGGTCATACACTTTTAGTAGAAAGTTCACAATGAGTAATAACGTTTAGTTCTTACTCCCCTTAGGATATTCTATTTTGTAAAATACCTACTCAAGTATTTTGTCAATTTGCTATTGGATTGCTCATTTTGTTTTTTAGCTGAATTTGTAGTGGTTTTTCATATATTCAGGATAGAATTCTTTATCAAATGTGTAGATTGCAAATATTTCCATGTCTGTCACTTTTTTTTCTTGTTGGTGTGTTTTTACAGTTTAATTTTTAATTTCATAAACATTGTGGATAGTGTTTATAGTATCCTATAAAATATCTTTGCCTGCTTCATGATCATGCAGATATTTCTTATGCTTTCTTTTTAAAACCTTATTATTTTATTTTTACATTGAGATCTGTGATTCTTTTTAAACTATTTTGTGCTTATATTATAAGATAGGAATGTTTTCTTTTTCTTTTTTTTCTCTTTTTTTACATGAACATTATTTCCTTTGTAATATTTAACCAAAAAGTCAATCAATCCCACATTCCAAGGCATGGTCACCTTTGTCATAAATTCCATAATCACATTTTAACTCAATATATATTAAACATCTGAGATGACAAATTCGTTATTGTAGGTGCTTAAGGGGAAATTTATAAAGATGAAATAAAAATCCCAATGAGGAGAAAGTCATATTAAGGAGTATATTTAATATAAAACAGATTAATAGTGCTATAACAGAATCATTACAGAAGTGCTAAAGGACTACAATTATTTCCAATAGATTAAAAAAAAAAGGTTTTTTTGGTAGTCATTGATGCAAAGAGAATGGAGGAAAGTATGAAACTAGTTGTTCATTCATTGGCACCTCGATTAGGATGCATGTGTAGCAGGAAGTGGAGGAGCCACTGGGGATTGAAGACTGGAAATCATTAATAGCGGAGTATCAGCATGATGCCAAGTCTTTTAGGACTGATTTTATAAGCAGTTTTTGAAAAACTTTTAATAGTAAAATAATGAGAATTATGTTTTAGGGATAATTGTACCAAGCAGTATTTCTAGAAGAAGATGTAGAAAATAAATGAAAGATTTGAGGTTTTCAAACTGACAAGAGAAGCCAATTGGCCAGGACACATTAAAATGGAGAATATAGGAATAGGCAGATTTTTAGAAAATATTTTAAGGTCTTGCATGACTTGCAGACCAATCTGCTGATGAGAATGAAGTGGTAGAACCTCTGGCTTGAGCAACTGTAGATTTAATTCATTAACAAGATAGCATAGGGATTGGAGGGAAGTGCAGAATCACAGAAGAATGTGGATAGGACAATGACAATCACTGTGTGTGATATGTAATATTAATTTTCCATATTTCAAGAGCTCATAGTTGTGGCAAAATTTGAACTCATCTTCAGAATTAATCCTCAAAATTAGAATTAATCTTAAAATTACATGATGAATGAGTATGCATTTAAATTCGAAGACAAGTAAGGACTTAATTCTTATAGGAAGCCCATGACTGTTGATTTTTAGCTACTAAATTTCAGAAATGATTTTTTTTTTCTTTTTGAAACAAGGTATAAACAGAACAGTTTGTTTCTAAGAAGAGTACGTATATGTGCTTAGAATGGAAAGAGGAGAAATAGAGAGAGAGACCAGAAGGAAGGATATAAGAAACTTAAGGATCAAATTCATCAGTGAAGAGTTGAGAGGGGATGGTTGTGACCTCACAAGTAGAATTATACATATTCTGTTTATTTTCCTTTATGTTCAGTGGTTATCTGTACAAAATACATAAAATTTTGTGGGTAGATGACATGTTACATTAGAATCTGCCATCATTTCTGTCCAATGGGAATTTCTCATGCTGATTTATATAACAGTGATGGATCAGATGCTGCTGCTGTCTGAAACTTAATGGATAAAAGCCTTTCTCCAATTTAATTATTACTTTTTAAATTTCCAGTATGAAATGACACTGAATGAGCCTATCTTTTTTTCTGCAAGTGGATAAAATACAAACTTAATTTTTAAAATTACCATTTGATCCAGTAGCTCTTGAAAAGACATTAAAATTTTCAGAATAATTATTTTATTATGCTTATCTGCTAATTATTTCATCCTACTTATCACTGCCCTTTACTCTTAAATCAGAGTACTTTCTGTCAGTATCACATGAGTAAATACTATGAAGTTCAAGTTGAACTTAGGGTTGTCTTAAGAAATTTGAGGTAAGGGTTTGGAGAGATTAAAAAAAAAAGTGAGCTTTATCTAAGAGAAACTTACTTAATTCTGAATCACCTTTGGAACCATGAATTTGTAAGGCATTATTTGATACATAGGTTTTTTCTGACACAAACTGTCAAATATCATGGTAATGCCTTTGAGTCTATATATATATCTCACTTAAAAACTAAATTATTATTTTCATCATTTTAACCGTGTGCTTAGTTTTAAAATAGTGTTTAAAGTGTCTTATAAGTTTAAATAAAATACAATATAAATTAGAAATGAGTACTTATCCTTTTCTCTTCTCCTCCCCTTTCTGTCCTTTCCCTTCTCTACTTTTTTTCCTCCCCTTCCCCTCCTTTTTCAACAATTCAATCCAAAAACATTGGATATATTCAAGTAAAGTAAACATTAGTGCATGAGGATATGGGGTGCAGTAATAGTCTCAAGCTGGGTTGTCAGAGTCCAGGCAGGCTGAAGAAAGAAAGCATTTAGATGAGGGATGGAGTGTGGGGGCATAGAGACATATTAGCATGGTATTCAGAATATAACTTGAGTGTGCAAGTCTTCCACGAGGGAACAAACCAATGGGCACTATTAAAACCTATAATATAGGTACCTCTTAAATGTGGTTTCATTCTTTTAGCCAGAACAGAAAAATAATATGATTGTTTTAAGTGTATTCTAATGTTTTTTTCCAGTTCTCCTCAATTTGTCATTCTGTTTTACCAAAATTCTGTAACATTGGGAAAGCAAATAATATCTAGTTATTTTTTTAGGAAATTTCTAAACAAAGTTAATCTGATGTATATAGATGTAATTTGTTCAAACTCTTGAATCACATTAAAGTGATATTAAAGAATTTTTTAAGTAACTTTGCATATCTAGGTAAGTAATTAACACCTAAACTGAACAATTTTAAGTGTGTGATCATCTCTACTCTTTGTATGTTTATAGATATAAACACATTTAAGATTAAGAATTGTTTTGGATATTTTGAGTTTCCTTTATTAAAAGATTGTGATGTGTATATAAGGAATAGAAGGGACAATACCACATGGTAGAGAAAATACAATAAAATCATGAAGGCAGATGAACAATGTTTAAATTTAAATTCTGTTTGTTTGTTTTTTAATTCTGCCTTTGGACAAACATCATTGTCATTTTGCTTTCATTTCTTCCATCATAAATTAGAACAAACATATCCAATTTGCAATATATTAATGATAATTATCTTTGGAGATCCACATATATATGGATCTATAATACAAATGTATATATGAAGAATCTATGATATAATGTGCCAGGGGATGAATGAAGGAGAAATATAGAGATCTCTATATTTAGATAGATGACAGATAGAGACAGATAAATTGATTAATATATAGATAGATATTAATCCATCCATCTCCTACATAATATCACAGGCTTTCATATCTCCATAGCTTCCATAGCTCCTATTTGATTGTTGCTATTTTCAAAGCCTTCAATACTTAAAAATACTGAATGAGGGTACATGCAGGGTGGCAGACAATTCTATGATATTATAAAAACATAACAATGTTAAAACATCTCCCTAAAGTCTATGTATAGGAGTTCTGTATATAGGAAGATGCAACTGAAATGACTAATAATCCCATCAAGCTGCTCATTATGCTTTCTTGGGGATAAATGGAATATATTGATAGGCTTATTTGACATTGACATTTAAAATGGCTCTCAGTACTTCTATTGTGCTAGCCAGGTAGGCACCCTCTAAAAATAATTTTTGACTTGTACACAAATGAATGTTCAGAGTTATGGATTCTATGGATAATAATAGCATTGACATTTATTTGAATATATGCTTATCTCTGACGATATATGCCTCATTTCAAGGAGAATGTATTTTGTTAATAGGGAGCCTATTACATCAACGTTTTGAGACTTAACTTATAATTTAAATTCCAACAAGGGAGATTGTTTTGAAAAAAAAATGTTTTAAAGTCAATAATAATGTTTTGTAATGTCTAATGCATAATATAAATTGTGATGTTTACATATTGAGTCCATATAAAGTGATGTAACTAGAATTTATTATATTCTGATAAAAATCATTTATTTTGATTAGATTAGGTAGATTAAGATACAAATCAGATTGTTCTATACAGTTATGAATTTGAAAATAAACAATCATCTATTCTTATCTTTATTTATTTCTTATTTATGTATAGTATTTGAGAATTTTCAATTATATGACAGGCCTTAGAACCTTAGGGTAAAATGTTGAAAATTTCCCTGGCCTCAAAAATTTCCTATTTTCTAGGAGACAGTCCTCTAAACAGATATACAGAACCAATATACGTGCCGTGAAAGAGATATGGGACGTGCATAAAGTGCAGGAGAGTCTGTCAGTGACACCACCACTGACCAGAGGAATAGACAGAAGCTTAGGGAGATATGGCAGGAAAGCTTCTATTCGAATAACTGATAAGAGTCATTTTAAAAGGAGAGGGTTGAGTAAGGTGATCCACTTATGAGCAAAAGTACAAAATTAAGAGAACATCTCACATTCAGGCAATAGCAAGAGGTTTAGTTTAGCTGGATTACTGAAAGGTAAGGAGGAGTGAAAGAAAGTTATCACAGGTCTTTTATAGCATAATAATAATGACAACCTTATAATTTTTTTATTCAAACAAGGACACGTTTTAAGAGTAAACTGGTGCATAGCTAATGACAATGCTGGTATAATAAGCTTAAATCAAGACAGTTTTTTTTTTTGTTGTTTGTTTGTTTTGTTATTTAGCAAACTAGACAAATGGTCACAAAACTTATTAAGAAGTTTAAACTTTATCCTAATGTGAAATTTTCTAAAATTTTCAACTGGGAATCATATTTTTAAAGAGTATCTTGTCTACTAGAGCAATAATCATGATGGATAATATGCACATAGATCTTAGATCTTTACAAAGTTGAAATAAACTGGAACATATCTGGGGCAATTTTACATAAGTAAATTTTCCAGTAGCTAAAATGCTGATTGGATTTGTGCCTTCAAATTGAAGAGAGATACATGGGAAAGCTTCATTGGCTTTCAGGCCAGCAGGGTACTCTCGGGAAATTACTCCACTGAAAGAGTTAATGCAACTTTCAAACTTACTTTAAAAGGATGTTTTGAGTAGAAAGATACTGAGCAAGTCTAGTTTATAATCACTGTATCTGCAGAACCCTCAAACCCTAGAAATTGAAATCATATGTGTGAAATTGTAGAGTCCTTGGTGTATAGTAGAGATGACCTATCATCACTTTATGTTTTATTCTGTTTTGCCTAGTTAGCACTGAAAATTCATAAAAGGCAGAGCATAAAGTCAGTCCTTTCTATATTTCTGCTAATATTATCTGTAAATGGCTTTAGGGTTTTATTTTTAAAGGCAAGAGAGAGTCTGACAGCTCTTCACTGGTAGCTTCATAGCAGCCCATATACCTTGCTTGATATACTCTGGTGAACCTTGATTTTAACTTTAAACAGTTAAACAGATTGTGAGTCTTTCAGTGGCTGGATTAGCTGGAGAAGTTAGATAATTCGATATTGTTTTCTCATGTACTTTATAGGCACATTTATTCTGGTTTTCAGATTCAGTTCATAAGTTGGTTTGCTTTCTAGCTAGATACTCTCTCCATAAAGAAGGTTAACAAATTTACTGATCAGTAGGTAGTTTATAGGTATGCCATATTCTACTTCACATTTTAAGAATTGTCAGAATGGAAAACTTTCCAAAGGCTCGATGAGCAGAGAAACAGGAGGTGACCCAGAGAGATCTGTTTCTCTAAATACAAGTGTAAAGCAATTTGAAGAAGCTCCTTATGATGTACGTTTATAAAGAACCATGCCACAGATAGATGCCATTAGAGGCTATTGCAGAGACCCTGTTGTGACTCTCAGGAGGAGCCTCTGAAGAACTTCTGGTAAGAGCTTCTGATATCTGTGACCTGCAGGTAGTGATGCCACTGACAGTTGCTGTGAACTGTCATGGGTAACAGAACAAAACTAGTGAGAGACATTCAGAATAGTCACAGAGAAAACTGACATATTTGCTGAAAGTGAATAAAAGAGCTGATGAAAACTGTTATCATTGAAAGAAAGCCTCAGGTAGTCAACTGCTTAAGGAACAATTTTGATTAAACACTTCAGAGAATCCAATGGGGTACGAGGCTAGAAACTCTTGCTGGAACGTAGAGTAAAGTCATTTTGAAACATGAGACCCAGACTAACAACAAGTTATATAAAAGCATTATCAAAATTATTTCTGTTTCAGAAAATTCTCCTATCTTGGCTTTGTTTAACCCAATTAATTATCTGTGCAATCATTGCCAAACAATCAGATAGCCAGGCATATCAATGTGATTTACATGTGAAGAAATAAATCATTATTTAAATAGGGTAATTCATTTCTACTTTCCAAATAAATAGCTTTGACAATTTAAACCATAGAAACCATTCAATTAATTTAAAATTATAGCAATTATACTTCAGTTATTTTAATGTTCCAAAGTCATTTATTTTCTCATGATTTTTATTTATTTCTTATATCTAGAATTATTATTTTTCTCTATTCTTTATCTGATTAATTTACATGTATTCTTCATGTGTCTGCTTAAATAACATATCTTCAGTATAGATTTTCCTCACAATACTTATTACTCAGCACTCTTTAATTTACCCTCAAAGTACATATTAAAAGTACATAATCATATACTTATTTATTCTCACTAGATTGTTAGCTTTATAAAGGCAGACCCATATTGTTTTTGTTCTGCAGTGTTTACTTAATGCGTAGAAGAGTGTTTGCCTGATTTGGTCATTGGTCAATCTTTAACATATAAATTATGTCTGTTCACAGAGAGGCCATAGTAATTAAAATCATCTCCAAAGTTATAGAAAAGTATATCTGAAAGGTAAGAATATAATGTTTGTTAGTCAAATTGAACATCAAGAATAAAGGACTAAAGCATATAATTCTGTTATAGGCTTTACCTTCCCATTCTCCAGTGGTCAAATCCACCATTTTACCTGAAAGCTGAGCTTCAAGGGACTTATCTCTAACTGAAAGGGAGATAATGGTTAAAAACTGTGCTAGACTTTCCTGTGAAGATTGGCCCTGTTAAAAATACTTGCCTCAAGCAGATATGAACTCTTTGGGTGACAGGGAACCCTATTAAAATCACCATATTCTAGCTGAGGAAGAGAGTTGGAGGATACACCGTCAGCATTCTCCTCCAAACTCCAAAATAAATACCAAATGCTTAAGAAAAATAAAAGAAAATTAGTTATTTTTGTTAGTTTGTAAAATATTTAATGAAATGTTATATTGAGAAAGGGAAAAACAAAATATGATATGGGGATATCATACACTAAAAGACAGGGAAATTCACTATCTTACTTTTATTTAGTGCACATATGTTCTCGGAAGTTCTTGAGATAGAAGCACTGAGCTGGATTTGAGAACATTGAATAGCTGGGTTATATCTGAGAATACACAATTGCATGGAAACCACTATAATGCTAAACATAGAAATGTATAAAAATAGGTTTTAAAATTTATATATTGGTGATCTGTCTATACCTGAAACCTGATCACAAATTAAATATAATGAAGGTTGAGGAGAAGGAAAAGAGTAGTTTTTTCTGTTTTATTTTATTTTTGTCCTGAGCTAGAGTTGTTGATTAAGCAATATTTTGAGACTCAGAAAGGTTGGAAAAGATATGTAAACCAGCCTCTGTTTGATTCTTCTGCCCCAATGTTTTATGTCATTTATTTAATCAAAACATAATTTTGCCACACAAACAAGTTCACCACATAGTAAAAAATAACTATATATATATATATATATATATATATATATATATATACACACTAAGATTTTCTAAAAAAAAAAAAAAAAAACAGAGAAGACAAAAACATGCCCCCTTAACTCTTCCTAGTTATTTATTTCACATTTCTCTAATTATAATTTAAAAATGGAATACAAAAGTAATTCTATTTCTTTTGCATTTGCTCATAAGCATAAATGTCCATATAATAAGGCTATTGAAGTTCATAACAAATCTGAAAATCACTAAGACATATTAAATAAATGCAATCAATATTCAAAATTATCTAATGCACTGATTATCAAACTATATAACTCTTTCAGTCATTTGATAATATTTAATTAATTAATAGAAGTGTCTGGATTTTGCATAAATTTTAAATATTTAACAATAATAATCCAGGAGAAGATACATGTCTATAGCTGGCTGTAAGATTAATATGAGATATAGTGCAATATAAATGTTACAAATAAGATACACAATTAAATTGTATTAATAATAACATTGAGGTTATAAGAAATACATTTCCTATCATGTTTACTACCAGTCAGCATACATCTGGAATACTGTTTAATTGAAATTTTACATCTTAAAAACTATATGTATCAAAAAATTATACTATATAAATATGACAGCAATATGGATGGTAGGAGATTATTACATTTAAATAAGTGAAGACTAACTAGTTTTTAAAAGAGTACAACTAAGGAGATGTCTTTTTTCATATGTTTGAAGGCCTGCCATATAGAAGTCTGTAGTAGCTCATTATTCATTGTTTTCAAAGCATTATAGGCAAATGAAAATAATTTGGAAGCATATTTTGACTCAGAAAAAAATTAAAAACATAAATAGAGAGTTAATTCCCTGAACACAGATCCATGTATTAATACATCATTATATAAATTTTAGTACTTGGTATGCTGCCCTTCACATAAAAGTTCTTCAAAAATGAATGTTGAATTAATGAAAGTATTAACAGATAAGATTGGCCAATAATGATATAATCAACAGTGCAAGAAAGTAAGCTTTCTACTATTGAGAATATTAAAAGAAAGCCTAATTGACTATTAAATTGGAATGCAATGCAATTTGTGATTGTAAAGTATGCCTTATTATCATGTGTGCCTTCTAAAATTCATCTAAAAACCACCTTATTATTGTATAGCATATTATGTTATAAAAACATTTTTGTTAAGTGGAAAATTGGCATATTTTTTCCCCTGCATCTTAAAATAAGAAGATATATTGGTTAAGAGTACATATTTTGGCATGAGGTAAAGATATTTCCAAACCTGGTATACCACATAAAGATTGCAATTTGCATCATGGTGGTTTCCATCTGTAAATGTGGATTTTTATAACAATAGGAAACTTTCTAAGGGTGTTGTGAGAATTAATTGAAACTACATTTTTTATTATTTATCTATTTTTTAACTTTTATTTTTCGATTAGAGTTGACATTCAATATTATTTTATATGTTTCTGGTGTATGGCCTAGTGGTTAGACATTGATATAATTTACAAAGTATCCCCCTGATTACTCTAGTACCCATGTGGCACTATACATAGTATTACAATATTAATGACTATATTTCCTATGCTGTGCTTCACATCCTCATGACTATTTTGTAACTACCCATTTGTACTTCTTAATTTCTTCACCTTTTCATCCAGCTCCCAAACTCCCCTCCCATCTGGCAATCACCCATTTGTTCTCTGTATCTTAGTCTGTTTTCATTTTGTTTGTTCATTTAATTTGTTCTTTAGATTCTATAGGAAAGTGAATTCCTATGGCATCTGTCTTTCTCTGTCTGACTTATTTCACTCAGCATCTTACGCTATAGGTCCATTCATGTTGCTGCAAATGGTAAGAGTCTTTTTTTTATTGAGTAATATTTCACTGTATATATGTGTCACCTCTTCTTTATCCAGTTGTCTGTTGATGGGCTTCCATATCTTGGCTATTATAAATAGCACTGTAGTGAACATCGAGATGCATACATCTTTTCAAATTAGTGTTTTAGTTTTCTTAGGATAAATACCCAGAAGTGGGATTGCTGATTGCTGGGTCATAAAGTAGTTCTATTTGTAATTGTTTGAGGAACCTCTAAACTGTTTTCCATAGTGGCTGTACCAATTTGAAATCCCACCACCAGTGCATGAGGGTTCCCTTTTCTCCACATCCTCACCAACATTTGTTGTTTTTTGATTTATTGATGATGAACATTCTAAAAGGTATGAAGGGATATTTCATTGTGGTTTTAATTTGCATTTCTCTGATGATTAATAGCATTGAAGATTTTTTCATGTATCTATTGGCTATCTTTGGAGAAATGTTTATTCAGGTCTTCTGTCTATTTTTTGTAATTGGATTGTTTGGTTTTTTTGGTGTTGAGTTGTATGAGTTTTTATAAATTTTGAAACTTAAATCTTTATTAGATATATCATAGACAAATATCTTCTTTCATTCAGTAGGTTATTTTTTGTTTGTTTGTTTTGTGGATGTAAAAACTTTTTAGTTTGATATAGTCCCATTTGGTAGGTTGCTTACCTCCATTTTGTTTAATTCTTTTTCTGGAGTTTTCTCCTGTACTTTCATTTGAAAAAACAAACCTTTCTTTCTTTTCTTTTCTTTCTCTTTTTTTTTTTTTTTTTTTTTTTTTCATTCTGATTGCCTCTCTATATTTGTTTCTATGTGTTAGGTAATTTTGTTACATCTCCCAGCCTTGGACAAGTGCCTTATATAGTAGGTGATTTGTGTGGCCCAGTGGCACAGTCTCTCTGATTACCTGTACCGACTGGATGCTCCCGGAGTATCCCTTGTGTGAGTTGTGTATGTTCTGTAGTTGAGCCTTGATTGTGTGGATTATCAGTGGATGAGATTGACTCTAGAGCTGCCTGGCTATGAAGGTTGTCCATGCCCACAAGGCATGAGCTGCTGTGTTGAGGCTGACCCCACAGAGTGAGATTTGCCCCAGCAGGCTTGCATGTCTGTTGAAACTACCCTTTGGGAGTGCTGCTTATGAAGCTAATCGGGTGGTGTTTTGTTGTGGTCTGATGCCAGCTTCCCTTTGGAGGAGCTCTTATGTAGGTCAAGGCCAGCTGCTGCCTTTCACTCCCTGAAGCTACCTGGTAGGAGCTAACGACGGTTGGTTGCTGTCTGAGGCACGTGGGAGAGGTTACGCTGCAATCCAAAGCTAGCTACCAACAGTACTGAGCCTGGAGTAGCTTAGCAAAAGGTTCTGGGCACCCCAAGGCCTGAGGCTGCCTGCCAACAGCCTGTAAGACTCAGCAGTTTAAAGAGCTTTTATATAATGCATGAGTTGACTCAGACAGGATCCCAGGAAGTCACTAGGGTTAAAGCAAGGAGGTTTTACTTCACCAACTTTCTCTCAGGGTGGCAAGCCAAGGCCTGTTGATTACTGTTGAAGAAGTCTCCTGACAAAAGTACAGGGTGGGGATGGTTGTACAGCCATGAAATTTCCACCTGTAATTGGCAATTTTCAAGTTGGTGTGGTGGAATGAGCAAATCTCTCCAGGCCAATGCGGAATTGGAATTGGCCGTGTAGGGGAGGTTAAACACAAGCAAGATGCCACCCCCCTCTAGGCTGCACAGGAGAAGAGCTCAACAAAGGGACAATGGTGACTGCCCTCCAGCCTTCCCTTTGAAGTCCAACAATTTAGTCTTTCTATGTATGTCTCTGGCACCTCTCACCTTGAGGTCCCTCTGCCAGAGTCCAGGGTGAGTGTCTGCAAGCAAGTGAATCTGTGTACTGGTCCTGTAAGAGGGCATCTGGGTTTTCCAGCAGCCTCCTATCTCACCCAGACATTTGGAATCCCACTGATTTTTACAGCCAGATTTTGCAGCGGCTTCTCTTCCTGACTTTGGAACTCTGGATTGGAGAACCCCTGTGTGGGGCTAAGGCCCCTTGCTTTTCTGAGGGGACCGCCACGACAGATATATTTCTCTTAATGGTTAACTACAACATGTGGGTGCAGGGCTCACCTGTTTTGTGTCTCCCTCTCTTCTATGACTCTTTATGTGGTCCATTTTTATATCTTTAGTTACAGAAGTTATTTTTAACTAGTCTTCAGATGGGTCTCCAGGTAGATTGCGTTTATAGCTTAGTTATAATTTTAACAAGGTCATGGGAGGAGGCAAGGACAGCTTTTATCTACTCCACTATCTTGGCTTTCTTATTTGCTTTTATGTCACTGAAATTATATTGTTAAAGTCTCAGGCACAAAATACTTTATTTGTATAATACACCTCTTATTAATTACTTTCTATTTTATATGCACTTCAGATAATACTTTGGTGATGCCATATGCATACTTTTGATTATATTGTCATTTTAATCCCACCTTTTTATACTGTTACTTTAAAGTACTTAGAAAAGTGTTGTTTACAAAGCAGATAGTAATTATGTGACTAGATTGCTAGACGCTAAATACTTGAGATTTCCAGTACTAATTACAGCAGTGTAAATCCACATCAGAAAGGACACAAGTATCTGTCTCTTGTATGCCAAGGAAGCTTAGCAATGTGTGAAGTCTAACTGGACACTTAATACCTATAACATTAGAACCCCTTTTCTGCTTTACCACTTTAAATTAACTATTAGGTGGAGAATGTAAAAAGATGATAGGATACAATTACATTAGAAACAAAGGGAATTTTCTTAGACTTGGAGTCAGTGTTTACTAACATACTGGAAGCTCAGTAAATCAAGAGGTGATAAACTGTCAGGCTAAATAATGGCAAACTTATGGGAGGGTATCCTAATCAAATGAAGAAAAGGGCAGGCTGCTCTGAATGAAAAAAGAAAGAAAATTCAAAATATGAGAAAGTCAAGAATGAAAGGGAAAAAGTTAAATTCGTGGGAGAAAATGTTTGATAGCATATTTTCCTCACAAAGCTATGCACCATTTGACATGTTATTTAAATCTGCATGAGATAACAATACTTTATAGTTGTGTGATATTAATAATAACACTAAAAGTACACGAGGAAAGCTGTATGACTAAATGTAAAGAACACTAGATCCAACTACACCACTGAACTAGTTGAAAGTCACCAATATACATAATTATCATTTAGTCTTTAAACTTAAAAGGTCTTAGGAAATTGTGCAAATTTTCATCTGTGCACATGCCAAACCGTGCTATCTGAAAATAAAAGACTATACTTAATATCAAAACAACTAAATTTTCTTTGTTACTCAAAATCAGCATTTTGCTTTATTTTACTGAAAATCACAAAAGAAAGGGAAATCGACTAAATGCCTCTATGTTTTATATCATTAATAACCCTATCAGTAAATTTGTTTGACAAATAGAAACACAAGTTTGAAAGTGTAAACTGAAAGTGAACTCCTTTCATTAAATATTGATTGAATTGATTGCTGATTTTCTAGATCCTTGCAAGTTAGCATTTATGGTTGGATTAAAAAAAAATGTAGCCCACAGATTTATATCTGCTTAAACATTATAATTTCACAATTTTTACAGTTTGAAGAATTACATCTATTATTTTTAGCCACTCAAAATGGTATCTGAAAATGGCCTAGTACAGAATTGCCAACAACAATAGTACACATAGTTCTTTCACACCACGTATTTGAAATTTGTTTAAAAGAATGAAATATACGTGTAAAACTACATATGTGGTAAAATTTAATAGAACTATACACACACACATACACACATGCATGAAAAATATGTACATGGAATCTGAATGAGCTCTGTGGATTATAACCATGTCAATTTCCAAGTTTTGACATTGTACTATAGTTTTATAAGCATGGTGAAGAACACATGGGTCCTCCTTGTATTTCTTTTTTTTTTTTTTATTTGCAACATCTTGTGAGTCTACAATTATTTGTAAATAAATTTTTTAAAAAGAAGGAGATAAACGTAAGATAATATCCAGAAGCAAAACATTAACCTTGTTTAGAACCTGTAAAACTGACTGAGTAAAAGAAAAAGAAAATTGTGAGTAATTAGCAAAAATTAACATTGATTAACTTGCACTTTAGGTAATGATGCTAATTTTTAAAAGTATAAGTACTTTTGGTTATTTGAAAGTGCTATTACATAAAGGAAGTCATAACTAAGAACTTTCTCCCTGGAATTAAAAGCTAAATTAAATTTTAAAAGTCAAACAAACAAACAAAGAAAAACCTCAGCCCTATATATATTTGAGAATTCAAGTTTACCTCAAAAGTATATCAGACTAGTTTGAGAGTAACCAGACCAGTGTTGATTCCCACTGGTTGATTCCCAAATATGATATTTCAAAATGTTGACCCTGAGAAAAGTGTATTGGCTAAAAAAGACTCTTCATGATTAACTGGACTCAAATTCATAACCAGAGTCTAGCGGTCATTGTTTATAGAAGCCTTTCATGCTTGCTGCATTTTATTGAGAAGTAAAGACTGAGTTGTCAAGCCTCCTGTACTGTGCTTCTGCTGTCTAGGCCCACCCTTACACAAGTTCTTTCAGAAATGTATTTCAACCAATTGTACTAAGACTTTCCCCAACCAATCAGAGCTCTTCAACTGTATTTGTATTTGCATCCACTGACCAATTAGAACAACTCCACTCGGATCAATCAGGACAGTGCTTATGGACAAACCAAATGTGAGGATTTGAAGTCCTGCATGGACTTCATGCAAATATTTATTTGCATGAGAATGGACCAATCAGGGAACAGGAACACACAGTATTCTCTGCAGACACCAGCTTCACCTGCCTCAGTGGAGCACACTTTCAGTTTGCATCAAAGACTGTGTTCCTCAGCAGCAGCTATAACCTCAGAACTGGAGCTATAAAACTGGAGCTGAACTTGTCTTGTGGAAATAGAGCAGAGCTTTCTCACCAAAAGAGAGTTGAGCTGTCTAGCTGAAATGGAGTGGAACTCTAACACCAGTACTGCCTCGCCCAGCCTGCCTCATCCAAACTATTTCACAACCTTGTTGTGCTGTTCCACAGCTGTGCTATGTCATAATTAGGTTGTATCACTATTGAGCTGTCTCACAGGCTTACTGTTAAATAGCTGAGTCATATCACAGTTGCACTGTTTGCTCTGAATAAAGTTTCTTCCCCTTTATCTCACCCAAAATTAAAGACTCCTGTTGGCATTGAATTAGCACAGATGATCATCAGTTGACAAAAGATTAACTTATTCCTATGTTTGGAGCAGTTTGACAACAATTGAAGATCCTTCCCTCCTCTCTCTTTTCCTCTCTCCAAATTCTTGACCTGTTTTTTGTTTGTTTCTACATTTTGTTTATAGACTAAAATTCTGTTATAGAAAATGGCCTAAGTTTTTACTTCAATTGTCTAAGATTACGCTCTACTTTTTAAAATTGAAACAGTGGCAACTCATTTGTTAATTCTCAACAAAATATAATTTATTGGTTTTTAAATGCCTCCTAAAGAGGAAATTATTAGTTTAAAATTTTTAAAGCTTTTTTTGATATACCGTGTGCAACCACTCTACAGCCATCTTGTCCTCTGTGAGGATATTGGCTGGTCAGTTATTTTCTTTTCTGAGTATGAGTTAGCACTAAACTTAATGACAAAATTATCCTCAGAGCTTCAATCAACTCTTTTAATCAAAAGCAACCCATAAACATTTTGTTTATGATAAATTGATAATAGATATCTGAAGTTGGACTGATAAAAACAAAAGCTTAAGCTTAGACACTAAATTTAGGATTAGTATCTTGAAGTCTAGGGTTTTTCTTCTGTAGATCAATCAGGATGACAAGATAACATATCTCATATGTTTGTTTTAATTTGTGAGGACTAAAGACAAGATTTCATATAAAATCCTGGTCCAAGAACTATAATATAATGTGTATGTGTGTTTTTGAGGGCAACTAAGTTTCAGTATACTATGCTGAACCAGTTCTCATCAGTCTTGGATAGTTAAAGTAGGTTTGTCAACACAGAACAGAGAGATCCAGTGACTCAAATAAACAATCATTTCTGTTTGCATACAAGATGGTTGATTTTGTGTGTCAGTTCAGCTGGGGTAAGGGAGGTCCAGATAGCTGATAAAGATTATTTCTGGGTATGTCTATGACAGTATTTCTTGACAAAATTAGTATTTGTATCTGTAGGCCAAGAAAAGAAGTTCAATGAGGATAGGCATTATTCAGTCTTTTAAGGATCTGAACAGAAAAGTCAAAGAAAGGAAAAATTGTTGTTTTTGCTTGAGATATGACATCCATCTTTTCTTGTCTCATTGGCTTCCCTGGTTCTTATTTCAGGCCTGTGAACTATGACTGAACTACACCACTGACTTCCCTAAGCCTCTAGCTTTCAAACAGCAGATCATGGGACTTCTTAACCTCCATAACAGTGTAAGTCAATAATTCTCTCTCTCTCTCTCTCTCCCTCTCTCTCTCTCTCTCTCTCTCTCTCTTCTCTCTCTCTCTCTCAATCTCTATTATCTATCTATTTTATCTATCATCTGTCTATCTATCTATCTATCTATCTATCTATCTATCTATCTATCTATCATCTATCAACCTATTTATCTAATTTATCATCTATCAACCTGTTTATTCTATCATCTATCTCTATCTATCTTTCATCTATCTATCATCTATCTGTCTATATCCATCATCGATCTATCTATCATCTATCTGTCATCTATGTATCTATGTATCTTTGTATCTATGTATCTATGTATCTATCTATTATCTATATCTATCATCTATCATCCATCTATACATCTGATCTATAGCCTATTGGCTTTATTTCCCTGGAAAACCTGACCAATACAGTAGAAAACAGTAATGACTATTCTAAACTCCTTATATTCTATGTCTTTGCTTGAAATAACAAAAAAAATAAACAAGAACAAAAAAGTATTGCTATGCCTAGAAGCTCTCAACACAACATTCAATAAAGGTAATTATATAACTAAAATCTTAAAAGAAATAAAAGTAAATTCAGGCCTTTCTTTTAGTCTATAAAAATGACATATGCACAAAATAAATAGCTATAGCAAAGCAATGTACCAGGATATATATTCTGGTATTTACAAAATTAAGCAAACATATATCCCCACAGAGTTGAGCATTTTAAGAAGACTTCACACAGAAAAATAAATTTAAAGATATCTGTGGGAAAATTACTTTATTCTTTGCTCCCTTTTGATCTAATGTATACTATGATTGCTCTTTCTTTGTGTCTTTCTTTTTTTCCTTTTCCCCTTCCATTATTGTACTCTATTTGCTTCAGGAAAGATGAAAATAACATTTTTCTATATAAACTACAATAGAGAATAAGACATTCTTGCTTTCCTGGCAAAGCATAAAGGACAAAAATAATCAAAAAGAAAAGCTAAACTAGCCTTAGCAAACTAATTATAGTCATTGCTTTCAGCAGATAATAATTTTTGTTTACAGTAGAGTCATCTATTTATCAATATAGCTATATATTCTGGGTGATCTTGTCTATTTTAATGTGAACATTTCTTATTCTTTCATAAATGTATTTATCAAATTTTCAGCAATGTAAATTTTTTACTGATTTTTAAATAAGAAAAATTGAGCCTAATACTTCATAGTACTTGTGATATATTTTTCTCTGCGTGTAAATTGGATATTGTACTGTCATATAGGATATTTGATGGACTTAAATAATCTTTAAGGATATTTCCACCATAATTTCTATAAACTTATTTTTTTTTATATTGGACATAAAGACCTTTTATATATGGATGAACAACATTGATGCATTGCTTTTGACTTCTAAATGATTGGATAGATTAAGTAAATACATCAACTACCTTTCTCAGTGTCTTGTTATGCTTATCAGGCCAAATATGAGTGATACAGAAAAATGTGTCACTGTCACTTTCTTCACAGATCTTATACTTTAAGTAAAGAGACATGATTAATGTGCTTGGATTTCTATTTTCAAAGGACACCAACCTAACTCTGCCTTCCTGTCTACTTCCATTTAAGAAATAAAACTCTTTTGTGACTAATAGAAAAACAAAAGACATTGGGCATAAAATTCTTTAGTTGCCAAATATTCACAACCAATTTTCAGTGTATATCACAAGTCACTCTCACTTTTTCCTCACCTCAGTGGAAAAGATGCATGCTTTACTTCCTTGCCTTCATTGACCTCTAACGCTTATCTCCTTTTTTACATCTAGACAGTTCTAGCATACCTATTTCTCCTCAGTGAGGGCTAGAATATAATCGAAAGCGATAGTTGTCAAGGTCACAGCTTAGTAACATAGGTCTACTAAAAAAAAATTAGATTTAATTATTAAAATGTTTTAGAATTATAGTAAACTTCTCTTTCCCTAAACTTTACTACCAAATTAACAGGGATCTAGTATTACAAGTAATGACTTACTCTTATTAGTAAGAGTATTTAAGGAAGTGCAATTTCAACAGAAAAGACAAAAATAGAGTCACTAGAGGATCTTGAAGTCTCTTTGGCACCTACAATTATTGCAAATATTAGACATTGTTAAATCAGCCCTAACTGGATTGACATGAAACCTCACATTAAAGGCCTATTTGCTTATGTTCTTTTTACTCAATCATGGTCAACTTTAAAAAATTATAAAGCATAATTAAAGGCAAAGAAAAAGCAGAATCAAAAGAGACAAAGCAACATCAAAAAACAACAAACTCAGATATGACACAGATGTTAGAATTAGTAATAAGAAAAATAAAATAAGTGTGATTAATATTTCAAGTTCTCCAATGGAAAAATTAGACAACAGGTAAAACAGATGGTTAATGTAAAAGAGATGGAAATCAAAGAAAGTGTTAAAAAGAAATGTTAGAAATCAAAAACACTGTAACAAAAATGGAACCTTTAATAGACTTAATAGTAGATAAGACATGTCCCAGGAAAGAATCAGTGATATTGAAGATATTTCAGTGAAAATGTCCTAATGTGTTAAGAAAGATAAAATGAGTGAGTGTAGAGAAGAAAAATATTCAAGAATGTGGGACAATCGCCAAAGGTATAATATAAGCATAATAGGAATATCAGAGAACAAAGAAAGGAACAGGAGAAATATTTGAAGTAATAATTGACCAATACCAAACCATATATCCCAGAAGTTCAGAGAACTCCAAGCATAATGAACACACATGAACACACACACAACACAAGCCTAGGCATATCACATTTAAACTGAGGAATATGGAAGAAAAAAAAAAAAAAAAAAAAGAAGACCTTGAAAGAAGCCAGAGGAAGATGGAAACATTTATATATTAAGGAACAAGAAAATAACTACAGAGGGCTTCTCATCAGAAATCATGCAAGCAAGAATTGAACATATGGAAATATTTAAACTGGTGAGAGAAAAAAAATACTAGAATATTATATTCGATGAAATTACCCTTCAAATGTAAAAGAGAAATAAAGACTTTTTCAGACAACTAAAATCTAAAGAAATTCAATACCAGCAGGTTTTCTGTGTAAGAATAAACAAACAAACAAACAAAAAAACAAACAGATAGATAAAAAAATAAATAAATGTTTTGAAAAGTGCTTTAGGAAAGAGGAAAGAAGATAACAGGCCCAAAACTGATCTATATAAAGAAATGAAAAGTATCATACAAGGAATAAATGATAGTAAAATAAAATGTTTTGTTTTTCTTATTGTTAATTAACTTAAAAGGTAACTTTTTGTTTAAAGAAATAATAGCAACATCAGGTGGTTTTAGCATATAGATAAAGGAAATGAATGGCTTAATAAGTGTGAGATAGAAGTAAAGGATATTCTAAGTTTCCTGTACTCCTATTAAAATGATATTGTGTTATTTGAAGGTTGACTTAGATTAGTTAAAGTGTCTACTAAAAACTATATGGCAATCACTAAAATATTTATTCAAAAAGTATCATTAATAGCTAATTGAGAAAATGAATTATAGAAAATTTTAGTTAAAACTAGAGGAAACAGAAAAGGGGCAAGGATAAAAACAAAGAACAAGTGAAACAAATAGAAAACAGTTGTAGGCATGGTAGATATTAGTCCAACTATATAAATAATAAATTTATATATGAAGAATCTGAAAACATTAAATAAAAGATAGAAATTTTCTAAGTGTACTAAGAAAACAAGATTCAACTACCTGTGATCGATAAATATTCAGAAGCCAAAACTAAAGAGACAGAGAAAAATATACCATGTTAATACTAATCAAAGGAGAGCTGGAGCTAAATTAATTTTAGACAATACAGATTTCAAATAATAATAAAAATTATCAGGAATAAGAAGGGGCATTTCAAAATGATAAAGAGTCAGTTCTCAAAGAGAACATAACAATCCTTAATGTGTATGTGCCTAACAAGAGATCAAACTACATGAGGAGGCAAAAATTTCTAGAACTACAAGTATAAATAGACAAATCTACTATTACAGTTGAGACTTACCCCTCTTTTAGTAATTGATAGATAACACAGACAGAAAATCAGTAAGGATATGGTTGATCTAAACAGCATAATCAATCAACGTAATCTAATTGACACTGTAAAATGTACATTATTTTCAAGCTCACATGGAATATCCACAAGATAGACCAACTTCTTAGCCATAAATCACACCTTAATAAACTTAAAGAAATAGTAACCATACAAAGCATATTCTTAGATCACATGAAATTAAACTAGGAAACAATAGCAGAAAGATAGTTTTAAAAGATCCAAATATTTGGAGGTTAAACCACACGCATCCAAATAGCACATTCGTCAAAACAGTAACCTGAAAAGAAATTAAACTGTATAGTGAATTAAATAAAAATAAGAATACAATTTGTCAAATGCAATGAAAGTATTGTTTAGATGAAATTTTATAGCATTAAATGCATATACTAGAAAAGAAGAAAGACCTTATAGCAGTAATCTAAGCAATAATCCTAACTCCTACCTTAGAACACAAGAGAAAAAAATAAATTTAAGATAAAGCAAGCAGGAGGAAAAAAACATTAAATAAAGCAAATAATTTTAAAACAGAAAAACAACAAAGAAAATCAATAAAATCAAAAATTACTTTTAAAAATATAAAACTAATAAAGCTCTAGTTAGGATAACAAAAAAAAAAAACACAAACTAAAAAAAATATCAGAAATTATACAGAAGTTTTTCTTACTGATCCTCTGTGGGGGAGGGAAGGATAATAAAGATATACTAGAGAAATTAGAGAAAATGGATTAATTCCTAAAAGATACAAATTACAAAAGTGTGCCTAAAGAGATACAGACAATATGAATAACATATCAGTTGAAGAAATTAATAAATAATAATCTCTCACAAAAGAAGGTACTAGACCCCAGAATAATTCATTGGTAAATTCTTCCAAACTTTAAGGGAAGAAATGATACTAGTTCTCAGCTCTCTTCCAGAAAATGATAATGAGAGGAACACTTTATAACTATGAGATAAGCATTAACCTAATATGGAACAACAAAGGAACACTAAAGCCTGATATTTCATAAAAATATATGCAAAAGTCCTCAATAAAATATTTAAAAAATAATTCCAAAAATGTATAAAAAGAATTATATATCACCAGCAAGTGGGATTTATTCTGAGTATGCAAGTCTGGTTCAACATATGAAAACCAATTAAAGAAGAAAAATCACATGATCAACAATTAAAGCAGTAAAAGCATTTGACAAAATTCAATACTTAATAATGATAAAAACTCAGAAAAGTAGGAATGGAGGTAATTTCTTCATCTTAATAAAGAACATCGAGTTGTAAAATATCTATAGCTAACTAATATTACACTTATTGGTGAGAAATTGAATGCTTTCCTCATCACACATAATGGTCAGAAAGTGGATGCTGTCCTCTTAGACTGGGAACTCGTCAAGGATGTCCTCTCTGACCATTCCTGTTCAATATTGCACTGAAAAGCCCAATTAGTGCAGTTAGATTAGTAAAGGAAATTAAAAGGGTCAAATTAGAAAGGAAGAATTATAATTATTTTTATTTAAATATGACTTTATTGTCTATTTTTTAAAATCCCAAATACTTAACAAAAAAAAAAAATTCCTGAACTAAGAAATGAATATGGCAAGTTCACAGGACATAAGGTTAATGTACAAAATTCAGTTGCTTTTTTTATACTGACAAATAAAATTTGGAATTTGAAATCTTTAAAAATAGCATTTATGATAGCTCCCAAAAGTGAAATATTTAGGAGTAAGCCTAGCAAAGTATTTACATGATCTATACATGGGAAACTATAAAATTCTGATGAGAGAAATCAAAGATCTCAATAAATGGAAAGATGTTCCACATTTATGAATCCAGTGCTCCATATAGTTGACCTGAAGTTTTGTTCACTTGATCTATAGATTCGATTCAATCCTTATCAAAATCTCAGGAATGTATTTCATAGATATGGACAAACTGATTATAATGTTAATATAAAACAAACAAAAAAAAAAAACAAAAGCACTAGAATAGCCAATAAAATACTGAAGATGAAAAGAATCGGAAGAATTACACTACCCAACTTCAAGACTTATTAAAAAGTATAGTGAAAACTTAAGTATGATATTGGTGAGTAAATAGACAGATAGATTAATAAAACTGAATACGAAGCCCATAAACAGACCCAAACAAATATAGTCAACTGGTCTTTAAGAAAGAGAAAAGATAATACAAAAAGAAAGAATGGTCTTTTCCTTAAATCCTGGAACAATGGGAAGTCCTTATGCAAAATTAAGTCAAAATGGATATAAACATAAATGTAAAACAAAATATAAAATTGAGGTAAAAAAATCTATGTGACTTTGGGTGTGACAATGATTTTTTAAAACAACCAAAAGCATGAGCCATGAAATAAAAAATTAAGTCCAACTGCACTAAAATTAAAAATGGTCGCTCTGTGAAAAATGCTGTTATAAAATACAAGTAAGCCACAGATGAGGAGAAAATATTCGCAAAAACTTCTGTTTTAAAGGAATTTTATCCAAAATACATAAGAAACTAAAAAATCAATGATAGGAAAGCAATCTAATTAAAAGTAGTCAAAAATGTAAATACATACCTTGTCAAAGAAAATGTACAGATGGCAAAAAGTGTGAAAATATTTGTGTCTCATGACCTTAACAAAGTAGAGTTTTAATAATCAAAAGAATAGAAGGACCTGTTCTGTCACTTTCCCCAGCCACACCTGTGATTGCTCAGTGGACTCATAAACAAAGTGGCAGTAGTGGCAAGAATAGAAATTATACATGGGCTCAGCAACATGGACTTCTGCTCACCAAGACTGACCTGGCTATAGCCACTGCTAAGTGTCCAATCTGCCAGTAGCAGAAACCAACACTGAATCCACATTATGGCACCATTCCCTGGGTTGATCAGCCAGCTACCTGGTGCCAGGTTAATTACATTAGACAGCTTCCATAATGGAGAGGGCAGTATTTTGTTCTTACAAGAATACTTACTCTGGATATGGATTTGTCTTCCTGGCACACAGTGCTTCAGCCAACACTATCATTCATGAATTTAGAGAATGCCTTATGCACCATTATATTATTCCACACAACATTACTTCAGATTAAGGGACTAATTTCACAGGAAAAGAAGTGCAGCAATGGGCCTATACTCATGTAATTCACTCATCTTACCATGTTGCCTACTATCCAGGAACAGCTGGTTTGAAAAATAGTGGAATCACCTTTTAAAGATTTAATTAAAAGACCAGTTAAGTAGCAATATTTTGCATGGTTGGGCAAAGTTCTCCAGATGACTATATATGTTTTGAATCAGAATCCAAAATGTGGTACTATTTCTCCCAGAGCTAAGGTTCATGGGCCAAGGAGTCAAAGGGCATAAACAAAGTGTCATTACTCATTATTACCCTTAGTGGCCTACAAGCAAATTTTTGTTTGTTTGTTTCTGGTTCCTATTTCCTTATGCTCTGCTGACCTAGAGGTCTTAGTTCCAAAGGCAGGAATATTTCCACCAGGAGGCAAGATAATAATCCCATTGAGCTGAAATTAAAGACTGCCACTGGGCTTCTCAGAACTTTAAACCAACAGTCAAGGAAGGGAGTTATTGTGCTGGCCTGACTGATTGATTCTGATTAAAAATGAGAAATTGGACTACTACTCCACAACAGAGGTAAGGGAGACTATGTCTGTAACACAAGAGATTCCTTTGGATGTCTCTTAGAGTTCCTATGCCCATAGAAAAATATGACAACTTAATCTAGGCAGGACTATTATTTGCTCAAACCCTTCAGGAATGAAGGGTTGGGTCGCTCCACCAGGAGAAGAACCATAACAAGCTAAGGTGACCAGTTACAAAAACAAGAACTGTACTTATGAATATTTTCTCCTTATTTTATTATTTATACATTTATATATGTGTGCGTGTGTATAGATCTTTGTTTACTCTCTTCTTATTATCTTGTTATTTAACATAAGATGTATTGACTTCATAACATAGTATTTATGTCTTAGTAATTTTACATTATTGTGTTTAAATTACAGAATATCAAGGTAATTTTACTTCCTCTTGCAGGAAAGAATTAGTGTGGGGGTTTTAGGCAGAATAGATGTATCATATTAGGTGGAATTATGACCTTGTTATTGTCTTTATTTTGAGTTAAGTATGGTTTAAGGAATATGTATGAATGCTAAGTTGACAAAAGAGGACTTTTCATGGTTAATTTTGCAAATCAACTTGACTGGAACATGAGATTCTTATTGTTTCTAGGTGTGTCTGGGAGGGTATTTTTTGAAGAAATTAGCATTTGAATTGGTGAATTGTGTAAAGCAGGTTGCCCTCCCCAATGTTGGTGGGCATCATCCAATTCTTTGAGTGTCTAAGTAGAGCAAAAATGCAGAAGAAGGAAGAATTCACTCTATCTTCCTGAAGATGTCTATTTTCTGCCCTCTGTGGAGATTTATACCATTGGTTCTCTGGTTCTTAAAACTATACCAACAGCTTTCCTAGGTCTCCAGCTTGTAGGACTTCTCATTCTCCTTAATCCCACAGGTCACTTTCTTATTAGAATCTCCCCTATGGTAGAAATCTCCTATTGGTTTTGTTTATCCGGAGAATCCTGATTAAGAAAATAACCTTTTTCTTAAGAAATTATTGAAATGTTATGGCACAAAGAGGTATGCTACTATATGTATTCTACCCTCAAATGGTCCAGAAAAAGAAGTACATGAATATATAAAAATTTGTGATGTACACATACACGTACATACACACCCATATATAATACATAAATATATTTATAATTTTATATGTTTATAATTATAATTGTGTGTTAAAAATGGAAAAACTACAGAATCTATTTTAATATAGTTATATAGTAATAATGATATCATTATTTATTTATATCTACTGATATATATCTGTATGACTACTTATATATAATATTTATATGTAATTATAATTTTATAATTACTAAAATATGTAATTATGTGATTATAATTTTAAAGCATTATAACATAATTATAACATATTATTAAATTAAATTATACTTATAAATTTCTGTAAGTTTCAATCTATTTCAAATATATTTTAAAATTTAGTTACATTATTTGGGGTTATTATACATCTGGTAAATTAAGAGCCAAGAATTAAACCTCAGTTTTCTGGTTTGATTTAATGCTTTTTTTTTTTTTTTTTGCTACACTAGAGTTTATTTGTTGATTTTTTTACTGTGAATAGGAAAGACAGTCTAGACAATAGGGAAAACATTCTTAAATATATTGATTTAACACCAATCTCAAATTATCAAAATGGCATTTGAATGGAAGTGGTAAGGAAGCTCCATTAGAAAGAATAGGACAACATATAATTAGAGGTATATTGAGGTCAACACATGGACAATCTTCTAAGTAAGAAGAAATGTATTCCGTTAAGTAATAAAACTCACTATATTGTTAAATTTGACTTGACAACTGGTTAACAGCTGGGACTGAATGATTTACTGCTTTAAGAAAATGTATCTCATACAGAAGTACTCTTGGAAATGAATAGTGATTCACCCAAATAGTTTTAAGAGCATATCTTCCTTTTAAATCTTTTCAGCTGACATTCCATTCCCAGATGCCACCTCATTACTTTGCTTAATGTTTAATGCACTGGATTAACAAGATGCCTAGGGTCAAAAATGCATGATTCTTGATCTCTTTGAGCTAAGAAAGCAAATTGCTCACTCAGCTTACTCAACTATAGTACACTATAGGGACAAGTGCAACTGATGGAACCTTGAGGTACCTGGGTTCTATTCCCAATGCAGCTTTTACTGGTGGGACCCATAACTATTCATTTTCTTTGAGATATTTTACTCATTAAAATAAGATGGTAAGACAAAATCATTTTGAGTGCCTCTGTTCTTCCTTTTCTTTGTTCTATTTTTCTTTTCTTTTTTTTTTTTAATATATGCCTTTAAATTATACAAACAAAATGGAACAGATTTTCATTGTGTGATATATTAGAATAAAAAAGTAATATCCAGGTTTTCTGGGGTGATACTTAATCCAGGTCTCTAAGGGAGATGATGTTATTGGTGTCTTGATATGCCTTTTGTTCTGGACTAAATGTGTGTATTCCCCTAAAATTCATGTGTTGAAATCCAAGCCTCCCAATGTTATTGTATTAGAAGTTGAGGCATTTGAGAAGTAATTAGGTCATGAGAGTGAAGCCCACATGATTGAGATTAGTGCTCTTATAAAAAGGCACTAAGGCTTGCCTCCATTCCCTTGCTTTCTCTACCTTATGAGAAAACCTGGAAGAGGGTTCTCACTATAACCCAACCATACTGGCCTCATGATCTCAGACTTCCCAGTCTCCAGAACTGTGAGAAATAAATATTTGTTGTTTAAGACACTCAATATGGTAATTTTTTATAACTCTAATTTTTCATAACTAAGATACTTTCCTTGTACATTATGGAATTTTTTTATTAATATAATTTTTGTTCATTTTCACAGCATTCATATGAGTTAGACAAATGTATTCTATCCATTTATATCTTGGGAAGCCGAAATAAAAAGGAAGACATTCACATCTTTCACAATCATTATTCAGACTTAGTCTTGATTTTCATCTAATTTAGGATGCTATGAGATCATATGATGTGTATATGCATGTGCTTGAGCCCACACATGTGCATACACATATTCACACAGGTATAAAACTGAATATACGATAGAAAAGAAACTGGACATATATTCAACAATTTTAGGCTTTATATTATAACAATGAGTGATATACACATAATGTGAGCATTAAAAGTACCATGTGAAAAAATGTGGAATATTATGAAGTTCCTGAGGTCTACTTTATTTTGAGTGAAAATGGAAAATTTTTGTGAGGTAGTTGCTTTTAACTTTAAACATGATAATAAAAGGGATAAGTCATATAAAGTTCTGTGTGGTGGGTGGGGAAAGGAGAGCATAATGTTCTATGAAGAGGGACCATTATGTTCTAGTAAAAAGAAATAGTCTATAAAATTTAGGCCTGAAGACTAAGATGAATAAATGAGAAAGTTACAGAGTGGTACATGTAAGACTGAAAAGATAGGCATGGACCATGTAATGCACCTCCTTAAGGACTGTAGCAGTTAAATTATATTTTAGCCTAAGTATGATAGAAACCTTTCAAGAGTTTCAGGAAATAGAATAATATTTCTTTATTTAACAAATATTCATTGAGCATTTACTATATACTATATGCTAAACTTGCTCTAGAGTCTAAGATATAATAATGACCAATACAAGGTGAACAATGATAAGATCCAATTTATGTTTTAAAAAGGTTTCTCTGTATGAGTTAGGGAAAATGTATTTTAGGAGCTCAAGAATGGAAAAAAGAGGTAATTGGAAAGCTTTTTAAAGTATGCTAAGAGAGACAACGGTAGGCTTTAGGTAAGCAAGGTGAATAGATTTGGAATATATTTTAGATATATTTTACAGGACTCAGGAACTCTGGAGAAACACAAAAAAAGTAGATGGCTTAAAGTGTGAGCAGAAGGCTGATTTGTCAGGATCTGGCTCCTTTTTTTTTCTCTCTCAGATAGCTGCTTTTTATCCATTTATGCATCAGGAGTTTTCTTTTCAAGTGTATATATTAAAATGTGTTTTGAAGCTTTAAAAAAGCTATGTAGACCAGTGCATTAATATATGTAAAGTCCCTAGTTATCACTGTGTCTGCATCAAAACAACTGGGATTTTGTGTTCAAAATAACTGATGACTATCTCTATTGCATTTATATTTAAAGATTCTTTTCCTTCTCATTAAATCAGAGATATGGAAGTTTCTTGGATCTTTAAATCTTTATATTTATTTAAAGTTACCCTCACTTCTCTATAAAATTATTTAATTTCAAAGTTCTATAGATTACAAATGGATTTAAATCAATCCAGTGTTTTCCTCATTGACCCTACACTCCCTAACCCAACCACACGCATCTTGTAGTAACCCTTTATAACCTATGCTAGCTTATAACAACTGCATCTCCAGTTTAGGCATAAGTCAACATTATATTTATAAATATTATTTTTTATTATAGAAAATCATAGTTTACTAAGCCCAGATTCCTTTCCAGGACTAAAGAAATATTCTTCCAGTTACTTGTTTTATAAGTTTTCATCATTACTCTCTGGAAATTTCCTTTGATTACATAGCCACTTCCTAAGATCATTCTACCTTCTTGGAACTGGCTGCTTAAAATGACTGGTCTATGTAGGAGTGTATACCTCTGCTCCCTTACCACCTGACGATAACTCTGAAGAGCTATCCTAGGTTTAAAGATTCCTGTGGGGTTACTGAAGGCATTGTAACTACATTGCCGCTCAACTTTTCTCTCTGCCCCATTTTGTTTCCATTTCTTACCCCTCAAGCGCTATTCCTGCAAACATTTCTTGATAAATTCCACTTACTGAGGAACCCAAATCACAACATTAATGATGATTACACTATAACAGTTTATTTGAATAAGTTTTTGTCTACAGATAAGTATCTCTATATAAGACTTAAGATCACGGCAGAAGGTCTATAAATTAAAACCATTCCTAACTTATAAACTGAGATAGTGGTTCCCCAAAATTGTCTGTAATTTTGAGTAAGAACCATCTGTCATGGCAGAAGGCCCAGAATATTTAGGTTTTGATTAAAGGAAGCCAATTACCAGAGCTCTGTACTGCCACTTCTTCTGTGTCCTTTCTAGTCTTCTATTTCTCTCACATGGTTCCTGAGGACTTGCTCATTGTAGGACTGTGGTCTGAATGTTTGTTTTCCGTTCCCCCTAAAGAATAAAAAATTGGGAAAGTAAATTTTGTGCTTCCTGAGACCACACCTACTCTCTTGTCATGTGATCCCAAGAAATGGGTGAAGAATCTTCTGAAGAAGGCACATTTTCTTTTTCTGTTTCAACAAAAAGCAAGATTTCTTACCTTATTTTCTGTGCCTCAGTTTCTTGGCGAATTTCTGAACAAAAAACACAAAAATTAAATATTTATTTTTAACATTAAACACAAAACCTGAAATACTCTATGGAATGTTCAAAAGAGAATATGTTTCTCAACTTTTATTTTTTAAATTAATTAATTAATTAATTAATTAATTAATGATTTTTAATTTTTTTTTAGGTGAGGCAATCCTTGGTTGACCTCACAAGATTGCAAGGAACTTGTCAGCTTACAATTCCTTATTTTTTTTTTATTATATTTTTTTATGCCTACAGCACCTGGTCTTACTAGGTGATCTCCCAAGTACTAACCAGGCCAACCCACTTAGCTTTCACGATCAGATGGGATCGGGCTTGTTCAGGGTGGGATGGCCATAGACTTTTTTTTAACTTTTAATATTGCCTTACCAGATGGTAATATTTTGCAGTGTTTAAGGTAAAGTTATTTCATAAAAATTCTCTTGTGAAATATCTAACTGGAAGACTAACTAAAGTGTATCAGCACATCTAACAAAATGCCTGTATCTAGTTCTACACTGTGGGAAAGCTGCCAAAGTCAGAACTTGGGGGGAATATCTGTAAATTTAAGATTTAAACACATACAGGGATATGACATGCAATTTGACTTTTGGAATGTTGATAAAAATATATCCAAGGTAGCTCTGTGTCTTCATAATCTATAAGAATCAGTCTTCGTGGACAATATTCTTTTTGCACTAAATACCCTTCAGGGGGAAAAAAAAGTGTTAAATACTTAAGCCACCTGAGGGAAAAGATAAGTGGTGGTATCTAGTATTCAGTGAACTGTTTTATATTCCATGGCAGTTGAAGATTAGCAGTAACCAGATTTGTAAGAAATTTGTGAAATGTTTCCTTGGGCAAATTTCAATTAAACAAATACCTAATTTGTTGTGTAATTATAATCAGTTAAATAATGCCACTCAACTCTAATGAATAATGTAGTGTATTTTATTCATATGAACTGAAATGAACTGATTTTCTCTGACTTCTCTCAGTAATCTGATATTTGATCAGCTAAGGAAGGTTTAAAAAAATTAGTTCATATTTTAATTTAGAAATGAAAACAGTGCTGAGAACATTTATATTATAAAGAAAAAACTTTATTCATTATATCAGTTTTTAGATTTTGAGAATGGGGCTCTTTCCATTTTCTTGTTTCATTCACCAATTTTATGTTCTAAAGTTGAGTAGTACTCTGATCATTTCTATGTAGCTGCTCACTTCAATCACTTACAAGTTGAATTCTAAGTATTGGATAAGTTTATGAAATGGACAATTTGAGTCATAGGAGTAATCAAAATAACTGAACTGTAAATGATTGGTCTGGTTATTAGGTCATCCTAGCAACCAGATTGGATAACCCAATCAGCAATCAAATTTCTCTGCTCAACCACCCAAGCAATTGGGAAAGCTAATCAAGTATCTCAATGACCAATTCCATGTGCTTTACAGATACCCACTGTGCTTTACAGATACCCACTGTATCATTTGTATTTCTGTTCCTATTCCTTCTTTTTCATGCAGTTCACTTTTCTACCCTATTTATTTTATTGTACTTTGATTATTTTTCTTAAATATATAAGTAGATGCTTTAAAAAGAATACATTAGTTTACAGTTTTAATGTCTTCATATAATAGCTATTTATTTTACAACATTCTAGGGAACATTAAGCATTCAGAATAATAAAAGTGACACTTTGTATCTAGTTGAAATTTACCATTTAAATAAGAAGACTACCAAGTCTGGTGTCAGAACAAATATTCTACAGCTCAAGAGAGTGCACTCATGTCAGTGTAGCAAGATGGGGATTTTAGGCAACTTGATCTTTTTACTTCATGCCCAGAAGCAAAAATACTAACAACCTGAAGTGATAAACTGTTATCATCCACACACCAGGGATTGTTAATGTGATTTATTCTGAAAAGATTTTGCTCACTGCAACTTTTGGTGTTAACGAGGAAAATGGAAATGAATCTTATGTCCAAACTATGCCCAGTCTGCTAAAAATATTTCCTTTTCTTTATTCTTTGTCATTTTATTTTAACAAAATACAAGGAAAAATAAATAGTAAAGGACAAAACAAAACAAAATATAAATAGATACATAAGGATATATATACACATATATATATTTTAAGGACATATATGTGTGTGTATATACATATATGTATGTGCATATATGTGTGCGTGTGTGTATGTGTGTGTGTGCGTATACGTGCGTGTATATATATATATATATATATATATATATATATATATATTCTGTCTTAAATTATTCAACAAAAGAGCCAAACAGTTACTACCTAAAACTATTACCCAGTGTTTTTGTGTTAATAATAAGAAAATGGTTAGACTCACCCAGACAATGATCAGTATCATACTGTATTATTAGATACTCAGTGTTTACTTCCTTAAGTCATATATGTATTTTTATACATGAATGTTACGCCAGTAGAAAAATTTTG
This sequence comes from Eonycteris spelaea, assembly GCA_003508835.1. Lineage (NCBI taxonomy): Eukaryota > Metazoa > Chordata > Mammalia > Chiroptera > Pteropodidae > Eonycteris > Eonycteris spelaea. The sequence continues at coordinate 95,330 of PUFA01000360.1, read as the reverse complement.
TTATGACTTAGGAATTTATTTTATAATTTTGCATACTTTGTCAACTTTGTGCTGCATTGGATCAAATTTGATGAAGAGAGAACACTGAAAAATCATAATCAATCATAAATTAATGCTTAAAAATTGTGAACAATTAAATAGCATTTTTCTTTTAAACAATTGCTTAGTGCTCATTAGTAATGAAAAGTTAAAATTTAGACATCATAATGGTTAACTAATTGACTCTATAATAACCTAATAAGACACAATAAAAATATTTTTATATTATCATGAGCGCCATAATCACTTTAGTAGACTATCTAAGAAAAATTAGTTATCATATTAACATAATGTGCACCAGAAATTAGAAAATACATATATGCCTGAAAAGAGTATTGGCTTTCATAAGGGGATTATTTGGCTCTTATGTGTTGCTATTTCAAACATTTTGTTTCTATTCTCTTTAGCAGACTTTTGGGAATATCACTTGTCCCTTCAATACCATGAAATACTTGGATGATTAAGAGATTAATTATTCATTTTATTGTTTACTACAAAGCACAAAAAGCATATTTCAAAAGATGTAATGTATATGTACACATATACATACATATATATATATATATGTATATATATTAAGGCAAATTTAAATTCATCCACAAATTTACAAGAGTTTATTGAATCACTTATTTTCTGAGAAGGCATCCTAGAAAGGCAAATTATTATTTCTGGTGGAAATTAAGTGAGAATAGAGTATACAAGGTGTGATGATAATTAACAGGTGATTTCTAATTAAAATCCTTTTCTTAAAACATCATAATGCTCATTTATTTTTTGTCATATATAGGTATTGTAAGTAAGTGCTTATGACTTATCTATACATTACCTCAGTATTTACTCATGAAGTTTTTCAATAGATATCTAAATAATATCAGGGATACTTGAGCACTTAAGAACAACAAAAAATATCTAATATGCTATACTACAAAACTTCTTAGCTCATTTTTTTTTCTGTAAATTCACTTCATGTTCTAATCCGTAGTACATAATTATAATCAAAGCTATAGGTCTGAATTAAGAAAAATTTTTTTTATAAAAATATCTAGCTTATTCTTTTTGGTTTTGCATTCTAACTAAATTAAAAGAACAAATTTCTTAATAAGGAGTGGCTTTTTTTTTCATTTTAAGTGGAAATTTAAAACATATATACATATAAATAAAACCATACAGTATTTATCTTTCTCTGTCTGAGTGAAAGAAGTTGCTGAGTGAAAGAAGTACAAATTAGTAGTAGAGAGATGGTCGTGGGCATGGGGAGTATGGCATAGGGAATGCAGTCAGCATTAATCTAAAGGCTAGGTGGAGAGCCAGAGGAGATAAAGAGCAATCAGGGAAATCATTTTATAAACTATATAAATGTCTAACCAATGTACTGTACACTTGAAACTAATAATAAAATAAAATAAAAATTATATACATACAAAAGAAAAAATAGCAGTAAAATACAACCCATATATCTCTTACAAAACTTTAAAAATTATAAACTCTTAAACAATGTATTTCCCTCTACCATCAGCCTCAAGCCCTTCTATATTATCGTGAAGAAAATTTCAAAAATTATATAATTTTTTTGATAAATTAGCCATTAAGTGTTTATAAATGACAAGGACTCCACTTTTTAAACATAACTCCAATGCTATTGTTGCCCATAACCCAGATCAACAATACAAAAATAAAACCTTAATATCACTGTATTGACATTGCTCAAACTGTACTGTAAGTTTTACCTTTGGTCCATATGTTAGGATTAGTTATTGCATCTCAAAGTCTGTTTTAATCCTTGTATCCTTGCTTTTTTTATTCCTTGCAATTTTTTTATTTTTTTAAAGCCAGGTAAATTTTTCATTTTGATTTCCTTCCTTATCTTATGGCTTGACATACTTTTCTCTTAATGTATTTCCCAAAATGGCATTTAAATACAAAGAAATGAGTATTAAATTTAAAATTTTGGCAAAACTACTTCACAGGGCGTGTTATATATTTTCATCAAACAGTATCAACTGTTCCTAGAAGCCTTTGATGATAATTGTCTAGATTAATTAATTCATTCTGAGGTACAAAATTCTTTCTTTAGTTGTGAGCTGGAATATTTTTATAGAGAGAAATTTCCTCTCTTCAAACTACTTTGTCACCCTTAGATAAATTCATAAAGGAAAGGCAAGATAAATGATTCATTCTTTCCAATCATTTGTCATTTTTCTGAATAATGAGTTTATTTCCTAGTATATTACAAACATGATCTAGAAGTAAAGGGGTTTTTTAAAGAGTCATTGTTAATTTAACATGTTTGATGCACTATGATTTATTCTATTTACAAACTTAATTGATGATCCAAATGTTTGTGTTTAGTCAATAGAAACTGATTCTATTTGAGTACTCTTAAAATGCTTCAGAAAGATTGAAAACACAAAGTTAGGAGAATGAAAATTTGAAACTAATTGCCACAAAGACATTACTTAAAAAAAAAAAAAAAAAACTCTTGGAATCTAAAGGTAATGAAAGAATGTCTTGGAACATTGTGAAGAAGCCAGGGTAAACCTAATTTCTTTTTCACAGCAACAGTCAATGCTATAAAAACCACAAAATCTTTAAAAAAAGAATGTGATCTCTAAGCTGTGTACATATTCAAACTATTATTCATTTAAGAGGCAATAGATATACATTTTTGAGATACAATAGCTAAGGATGTTGTTTTCTCATGAATTCTTAAGAAATACCAATATTTCAAACTTAAAGCAACAAATTCATTAAGTGGAAAATTATGGCCAAAAAAACTGAAGATAACCCAAATTCATAGAGTATTAAATAAGAATTTAAATAAGATGATAATGTTAGTAATATTGTTATATAACAAAAAATAATATTGTAACACTTACATAGAGGATAAACTATAATCAAAAAAAGTATTTAGAAAATGGGAAGCTAAAGTATCAGATAATATGAGTATGATGATTTCTCAACTATATTGCTACAAATAAAGGTCAATTCCCTATAGTATCCATCAATTATGTTGAAAAAAATAAAGATAAGAGAGCTACTATAACCAGCTAAATTTGTATCTTTTGTAGAGGAAAGAAATAGAAAGAGAGTGGAAAAGAAAATATACTAAGTGTGTCTATGCTTATATAGGAGGTTGATGGATACTGTCTAAAGAAATAGAGGATTAAAAGGTAGCATGTAAAATTAGATTTATGAAATTAACTACTAAAACAACAAACGGTACAAACTCAATGATCAATCAGAATAAATGTAAACAACACATAAATACAAGAAAAAAATGTTTGTAAATTTTTAAAACTTTCAAAGAAGAAATTATAATAAATCTATTTGACACAATAATACAATGTCTATAAAAGAAGATATGTGGTCTGCACTCACTGGTTAAAAGTTAGTTTTTCATATTGCATCCTGAAGCAAAATGTCAATCTTCCCATGGTTACAAGATTTTCTTAAGGTATTTTAGGAAATATTGAAAACATAATGATTGTGAAAAGTATAGTAGGCAAATTAAAAGAAAAAAAAACCAGAAAACAGCAACAACAAAACATAATTATTTATTATGTTAAAATTAGGCAAAAATATTGAACACATTTTAAAATGGCACTTCATAAAAATACTAGAGGAATTTTTAGTGGGATGAAATAATTAAGGATATTTTCAACATATTATAAAACATTAGATTTTATGAAAAAAAACAAGAAATACAAAGATAAATAGAAACATATTACTAATATATTTAAAACACTATCACGATGGATTAGACAGGTTAAAATAAATAATATTTCAAGGATATATATTACATAGTTCATATTGTTTACTTAATTAAAATACACTGACATGTAAATCTTGAGAAAAGAAAATACATTATTACATTTGATGATAAACATTAAAAAAACTCTCAATAAAAAATAAGAATTAGAAATTATGAAGTCATCATTTTTTATGACAAGCTGGAAAGTTATAAATAATATCAGCTGTAGTGATAGGTTACCTATTTCTTTGTATGTTTGAATGTCCTGGGTTCAAGAGATTTTCCTAGTTCTTTGGGGAATATTTAATTTTTACCCTTTACACAGGAGTAAGTGGATTTTTGTCCTATTCCTTTGGGGGCAGAAATTCCGTTTTTTCTTTGTTTGGAGAGGGCATGATATTCTTGAGATTTCTATATGCTAAACAGAAGTAAATCTATAAGCAACTATGTTTGGCTTTTTTTTGCAGAAATAAGGGTCAGAAACAGTTTTGAAAATAGAGAAAGATTAGTGCCACAATGAATTATATTGGTTAGTACTTTTTTCTTAGTATGAGATATCTTCATTCATTAATTTTCATTGTGTAGTGATCCTAAGGAATCGAAATGGACCCACCACCCAAAATTTTGAGTGTCAAACGTGATTATATCACACATGCACAAAAAGGGTATAAAAGTTTTTATTGCTCACAAAATGAGGCTTTCTGGGGAAAGTAGAGCAGACCTACAAGTAGGTCTGAAAATGGCTTGAGAAAGCAGGGAGAGAAGACAGGCTTGGATTGTATTTTGGTTAGGAGGTGGGGCCAGCCAGGGTCCCATGCATGGTCTAAGATTTCACGGTTTGTTGACACCAAGAATTGGTGTGTGAGCTCTCTTATCAGTTTGCCCAGATGTAGAACAAGGAGTTTTGAATAAGCTGTTTTGTCTTCTGTGTATTAGCTTTTATTTTAACTTTTCTTGACTTACACCAAAGGACTTTAAATAAATGACACCAGAAGGATCCAAGGTTCTTTATAAATACCTCTAGAAACTCCTCAAGAGCTGGTAACACTCCAGTATAATATCTACCTGTCTATAAGAGCACTTGAACATTCTTCACAAGCATCTTAGGGACACCAGAATTGTTCCCAATATAGCTGTAAGTTTTATTTATCTGCTGTGCTGTGCTGGTTAAATAAATGATTCCAGAATACTATGGGGATGCCTGAAGTTTATAAACAGTCTATGTACTCAACCACTTGGATGACTACTATAAATTCCCTTAGGGATTCTAAATCCTAGTATTAATCTGTGTCCTAGAGGTTTCTGACTAAAGATACTTCCTGTTATTCTGACATGATAGAGTTTTACTGTCAGTTTTTTAGATGTTTGAATATAGGGTATAATAACTCAAAAAATTTCTTTCCTTCTAGGTTCTGTGCCTGGTCTGATAATTAAACTGACATGAGGCAAACTAACAGAAGAAAAACAAATTTAATTTCATTTATGGAAACCCATAGAAATATGAGACACTCAGCTGTGACCAAAGCAGGCAGCTTTTAATACCTTTTAGACAGGGAGAGAATACATTTGTGAAAGAAACAATAAATTTGTAAAGAATTTATAAAAGTGTTTGTGCTTGGGATAGCAAATTAGTGAAGGAGTAATGAGATTTGTTTATTTAAACTCTTTGGCCCTGAATTCCCTATCTCTGGTGATAAGGATGCTTTCTACTTCCTAGTACAGAGAGGGTAACTTCACATGGGAAATTTATATTCTACTTTCAAGGGAACAAAGGAGAATCAGAGTGTCTTTCCTTCACTGGCTCTTTTTAAAGTAACTTTAATTCATAATAATCAATATGCCAACGGGCATATTTGGATGTCATTATCTCTCTTTAAGGGATATTATAGAGCATCAATGGTAACATGTTAATCCATTACCTGACCTAAACATACCTTCTTACTTATTCTACATTTTAGGTTTTACCATTGCTTCATTACCATTAAATACATATAAACCAAAAGCTTGAATGAATGAACAAATGAAGAATGAATGAATTTACCAGTTGTCAAATGCAGACATGACTTAAGCTTCTTCTTTAAATATAAATAAATAAATATTACAAATAAATATTACATATTTATAATTTCTGTTTTAGTAGCACAGATTTGAAAAGATATTTAACTATAACCTTAGAATGACTTAAATACGCTTACATAAGTAGACCACTACAGCAATTACTTGAGGATTAAATTAATCTATTTCTCAGACAGGAAGTTGTATTAAGATACTCAAACAATCAGAGGGATTAAATAAATGATATTGATTTAATCTCCTACATATGAAGACAGTCATGATTAATTACAATACCGTCTTCACATTTAGAGATAAGTTTAGTAAATTATTTTTTTCACTACATTACCTCTTGGTCATAAACATTATTATAACTTTGGATCTTTTCCAGCTTTGGTATTGTGTAGTCTAGCTTATGTAAGTATATCAACTTTATTACTATTTAAAATTAAAATGTATTAGTTCAAAAGTCCACGTAACCAATTAATTTGAAAAAAAAACATATTGAATATCATATAAAAACACATGCGTGAGATTACATAGACAACCATGTAAACTTTCTATGGGGTAGTGTTTATTTTTTTAAATATACAGAGAAGGTTGTAGGCTACTTGTAAATGGTAACAGCTACCTCAGTATTCTTAATCTACAACAAAAATATATTTTTTTCTCTTTGTTATTTTGTGGCCCTGATAGATGACATATTCCAGAATGTTTGTTACCATGTACTTAATGTAATTTGAGGGTTTTTTTTTAAGTCTTTCTGTTATACTTATTTTGATATTACCCAAATATGAATAGAAATCATCCTTCATTTTGCCTTTTATTTTTTGATTACTTCCATGTATTACTGGAGAATATCATGAAACTAATTTTTCCAAAATAACTTGATACACACATTAGTTACTTCCTTATTTTTTCAAAAGATGCTAGGCAATCTTTCTGTTTATCTTCATTTAACTCCCAGGCACATTTCCCAAAACACATATGTTTTCCTTTAATTTTTTATTTTTTTTTCCTTCTCAATCCTTAGGCTTGAGGTTATAGGAAGCAGGGGTGGTAGCATCTAGTGTGAACAGGGCAAATAATGGTTAGGCCCTGGGGGGCCTTTGAGGCACAAAGATTTCAATGTAACACTTAAAATTTGGAAACTTATAATGCATTGTGTGTCTATCTTCAATCATTTCTTCTTTTAATTTTTGCACAGGTAAATAAGTATCTTTTTATTTTAGAACCCTCCCTTTTTATCCCTTACCAAATACCTGGAAATAATTTTTCATATCAAGTATCTTGTTCTCTTGCATCATTAGTCTTTCTAAGGTCACACATATAGCCCCATGTCTCCTCCTAACTTTTATTATCACTTCAAAGAAAGAGAAACACACACACACACACACACACACACACACACACACACGGGATTTAAATTTGGAAGACAAACTTTGATGAAACACGTCCACTAATTACTAGGAACATAACCTTATCTTTTATTACATCTTTCAATCTTAGATATTTCTAGGTGTATTACTAAGGGAAACTGCGCTGCTACAACAACAGCACACAAAGCTTGACTTAAAATGTAAATAATTACTTAGCCCTAAAGAACCACTTAGATACGATTTGGTGGGACATCTTGTCCATTCAGTGATTTACATTCCCTAGACTCCCACCATTTTTTAATACCCAGTTTCAACATGTGACTTGTACCTGGTAGAAGCAATAAATGAGAAGAAATGGCAAAAGTCATTTTGTAAACTGTTTCTGCAAGATAGTGACACACACCACTTGCATTCTCATTCTGTTTATCCTTAACAGAAATCTGATTCCATCCTAACTAGAATCTCTTAGTGAAGAGATTATTTTGATAAAACTAGAAAATTCTCTAAATATAAAACATATTCCTGGGTCAATTATTTCATACTCATTATTTCACTCAGTTGTCATGTTTACTGTTTTTCAGATTGCTTTCTTCATTCTAAATTAGTAGCGACAAGGTAATTCCCCCCCCCAAACTTCTTACAATAATATATACAACATTTTGTACAGAAATATTTCATTTTTCGTGCTTTAAAATGAGAAATTTAAAATGTGTGCCATCAAACTTGAGTAAGTAATAATAATGTTCACTCTTAATCACAAAACAGTTTTTTAGTTACCTTCTTTCCTTGAAAATTTACAGTCAGTTATTTAAAACATGATATGTTTTAAAAACATCTATTATAACCAAATACAAGTTTCAATACTTTATTTCAGCTTTTTTTTTTGTAAGATAAACTTATCTGATTAAACATTCATCTGTATTGAGTTACTGTATTGGTTTTATTGTATTCTCTATGTTCTGTTGGTCAAAATTAGAAACTTGTTGAACATATGGTTCATTCACTTAAGAAATATTTTAGGCATACACAATTTCCAAGCTATTAGGAATTAAAAACTTCAGAAATCTGTGATATATGTTCAGTATCCACAAAATTTTCACCTTTAGAATAAGGCATACTTCTAAGCAAATAATTGCAATAAAGTGTCACAAGTCCCACAAGAGTATTCAGAACAAGATTTTATTAGAATTATAAAGAAGGAAGGTGGAATCTGTATACCAACAGGTGATACTTACATTTTGTTTTAAAGGATACAAGAATAGAGTTGACTATGCTAACAAAGTGAAGAGTTGCATTATTCACAGTGGCCAGGACATGGAAGCAACTGAAGTATCCTGCAATATAAGATTGGATAAAGAAGCCATGGTACATATATCAATGAAATATTATTCAGCCATAAGAAGAGATGAAATACTACCACATATGACAACGTGGATGTACCTTGAGATAATTATGCTAAGCGAAATAAACCAGACAGAAAAAGTTGAAAACTACCTGATATCACTTATATGTAGGATATAAACCTAAAAGCAACAAACAGGAAACAGAGATTTTTGGACATGGACAATATACTAGTGGTTACCAGAGGGTAGGCGGGGAGAGGGTATTAGGTTCACAGAAGGAGGAACACACAAGGCCAAAGGAGTTAAGCAAGATTTATTGTAGCATAGTGACAGACTATTGTAGCATAGTGACCGAGCCGAAGATGGTGTCAGCTCCAGAAATGCAAGGGGACTTGAAATTTATATGGGACTTGAGGCAGGCTTTTTTGGTGGGAATATTTTGGCAGGTAAATTGGTGGGGAAGGGAGGAGAGTCAGTGAAGTGGGAAGTGAGCATGTAGTGTTGCTATCCATATGCAAAGTCTAGTTCGCACACAAAGGTAAGGGTTCTTACACTCGAGGTGTGGGAGCATTTAGAAATAGAGATTGGGCATGCCTGGGGAGGTAGATGGGGTAAAAGGGATAAAATATATGATGACAGAAAGATATCTAAATATGGGCAGCGAACACACAATACAATGTATACGCGCCTAACTGTTGAATTGTACACCTGAAACTTACTGGATTTCATTAACCAATGTCCCATAATAAAAATAAATTAATTAAAAAAGGATAAAACAAAATTGCATATAGATATATGTTTTTTTTTGCTTTTTACTTAATATTTATTTTTAATTAGGTAAATATATTTCTATATACACATCAAAGGAAACACAAATATTTTTATAAAAAATGTTTCCCCCATATGAAAAAGTGCAGGTGATGTTCTGAGACACAATAAACTATTTTTTAATGATCTTAAAAAAAAATGAAGAGATGTATTGCTCAGTAAGAAGGTACATATGGGAAGTCATAAAAGAGTATCATGATAGGAAGTATAGGAATCAATACTTAATGAGAACCTCCTGTGTTTTGTCATTGTTAGCTCATTTTATTCTCAGAAACACCATGATTTTTTGTATACATTTTAGAAATAATTAACAAGTTTAAAGATGTTAAGTAACTTTCACAAGATTGCATGTATATATTGCATGAATATGTTGGTTAACTACCTACAACCCTCACTGTCTGACTATAACTCTTTCCACACATTTCTTTCTGGGGATGACTCATTTTTGTTCTAATCCAAGGAACATTTACATATTTTTTGTTTCTCATTCAATGCTCTTAGCACCCTTTAACAAGGGAATCACTCATGTTTCCTCTTCCTATGGGGGCTGTTTCTTATGCTTCTGAAGGAAGGCTGACTAATGCTCAGTGGGCCAATGACCTTATGTTCAAAGGGCCTCTGTAACAGGATCTGAATTTTTTTTCTATTCATAACACACATTTCCAGATTGAGGCCACATTGTTTCTGCCATCATCAGCATCATCTTAAAATGGAAGTTCTCTGTTCAGCATCCTAAACATCATCCTTAAATTATACATTTGCTCTTGACTAATTTGTCCTTGGACTATTTCTTTAATTTTCATTTAGTTGCCTAATTTGGAAACTTTAGTTTATTGTGAATTTGTGAAATTAGCTATCTTAATAAATCCCTTTTCTCTGCCTTTACAGTATCACTTCTTTTCAACTTGTACTACATGTAACTCTCCTCCACAGTACTGCTTTTCCTATAGCTCTGGAAAAGCTAATTATTTTCCAAGAAGCCCCATAAGAATGAGCCAGGAGATGATCACATCTATTTATTTGTTTGTTTGTTTGTTTGTCTATCTATTTGTTCATGTATTTGTTTATTTATTTAATTTTAGATCACCTTGTTATTGAAAAGCTTTCTACAAAGTATGCTAATTTTTGACATTCAGATCATTTTATATTCTTTCCTAGTCAATATTATCTATTTTATTTCTCTAAAATACTGAGTAGCTTGATAAATTTTTTTGTGATTCTTTCTTAACCATTATCCTGAATCTCCTACCCTCCATTCATGAGTCTTTCATTTCTAACCTATGTATTTAATCTATATTGCCCCAAATCATCTATCTAAATCACCCATTTCCTGGATTATTTTCCACATTCATTCTCATAAATATTTCTTAATAAAGACTTATTTTAGCAGACAGGAAGAAGTCATACAATTCAATACAGTTTAAAGAGGATCAAGGAGGGAAATAAGAAATGTTTGCATTTGTCATTGTGTATACTATCTTGACCTGAAATACACCCTATGTTTTAGGTAAATTTGTGTCAAATTTTAGTTTCTGTTCTCTCAAACCAACTGGAAAAAAATACATATAAAGACATTAAATTTTTTTATCTTAATTTTCTTGGATCTATTTGATAATACAGTTCCTTTATAATTCCTGATAAACTGTTTTCTGATGCCTCTCATTTTTGTCTACACTAATTTATCTCCCATATTACTATGTTTAATTTGTTTATGGTAAGTTTTTTAGAGAAAAAATAATTTTTTATGACTTTATGAGTGTATTCTTAGTAAATGCATGTAATATTTTAATTAAATTATATTGGAAATTAATTATTTTAATTTCACTAATCTTCAAGCCAAAAGTTCTCTTTCTTAGAAAAAGTATACTATCTCACTTCTCTTAAAAGACTTAATAGCTTTGTATTACTTAGAAATCTATTCCATCATTAATTTTATACATTATACTGCAGGACATTAATTGGAATAGTATGAAGTATTATCATACATAATTAAAGCTAACCAATGAAAGTAAATGAGCAAAATCTATTTTCTAATGGTGCTTTTTCCTTTAGTTTATTGTTTTTATCTTATTAATTCTAAGAATTCAGTATTTTCCATTTGAGTCTCCTAGATATTAAAGAAATTATTTAGATATCATTAAATACTTAACTGTCTGGTTTCAGTTCCTATTTATTGCCACCTAAGCTCTTAATGTGTCCACTGTTTAGTGTTCTGATCCCCTTAATGGGTCAGATATGGTAATTTACAAAATTTTCTCACTGCTTATGAGAGTTGAGGAAACTTTATAATGATGATAGAATATGGGGGCATTTAAAATGTCCCTATGATACAATCTGTCAAGTAGTAAGTTCCCAACAAATATTTTTTGTTGTTGTTATATCACTATTTTATTGAAAGTAGTGACTCAGAAAGGAAAATAGCTTGCTCAAAGAAGAAGCAGAGTTGAAAGGGATAACTCAGCTCTGATTTTTTAAGTCATTTTTTAGTTAGGTATTTTTAACTAGTTCATAAATATGTACAACCAATAGTAAATGTAAATAAATTCTAAACTTAGCTCAACCTGGATTTATGCTTTTGTCTGTTATTTATGATTAATCTATCCACAAATTATGCAAATGAGAATCTAGCAATCACTGATTGATTTGGTCAGTGTTAATCCTTATTAGTCAAGTCCTATATTCATAATTCTCCCATAAATAGAGCTATTGACCACACTACTCTACTTTGTATAATTTATGTTAACATTCTGTTTTTTTTTTACTCTTTGACCACTAGAATTATCTGTGCAATGACAGTGATCACATTTCCTATAATTAGTTCAGTTGTTCAAAATATGAAAATAATTGTGTATATAGATATAGTGATCTATTAAAATAATACTTTCTATTTTCTCATTTCATTCAACAAAAAATAATTCCTTCCAGTGTACTTTACCAATCATTTTGTCTCAAAATTGCAAAATTTATTACATATGCAATAGTTGCATAATTTAGATCCCTACCCTAGAAATCCCAATCAATTTGTATTTATTTAAAATACACTTAAAACAGATATGAGTCATTCACCAAATATAAAATTTTAATGTAAATATAATTTTAAAACAATGTAAAAATTATACCAAACATAAATAATTGATATTCTATACCAATTATTTTAACTGTTCTAAAACATATAATATTATATTTCTAGGTACATGGAAATATTATGAATGGAAATTCAGACTGGTTTCTAGCACAGCATTCTTACCAGTTTTCATCTAATTTCTTCTGTAAGATGCAACTCCACTCTCATTTCTCAGGAACAATCATTTTTGGCCACCACCAAATTATCTTTGCTACTAACATATGCCTAATTTTTATGAATATTTGTTCTTCAGTCCGTTTAGGACACCCAAATACTATTACAGTTTTCTCCTATCATTAGTGTTTATTGTTTCATCAACTAGAGTATTACTTTTGAAACTTGTTTGTATTTAAAGTTCCACTATAGTTGAATAATTAGCAGCTGACTTCCTTGATGCAATTGCGCATGCAGTTCCTTGGCTTAGCTTGGCAACACTGAATGTTAATTTAGTTTGAGGCTTGTCAAAATAAAGTGGGGACATTGATTTGCAAGTGATCTAATTTTGTTGTTTTAGTTTCTAGCACTTTAGATGCATTTTTTCATACCTCAATCTGATATTTAAAATAATAACAAACATTTATTGAGCACTTATTTTATGTCTGACCACAACTTGTTGTCTTTTTATATTATAGCTTTCTAGCATCTTTTTTACAATTAAATAACTCCATAAAATAGAAAGTGTAGTTCTTCTCAATTTATAGCTTAAATATGTGAGAATTAAGGAGGCTAAATAGTTCAACCAATGTCATACAGCAAGAAATAATTTGGAACTTGGATTGCTATGTAGGCAGTCTAACTTAAAAGTCCTCTCTCTGAACCATTTTTTTTTTTTATATTACTGCAAGTAATCTAATGGGTCATAGCTACATCCTGAGATATGAGAGTGATGATATAATAACTTTAACAATAAGATTTTTTATTCTATTTGTAGGAGTTAAGTTTCATTTTATAAAGTAATCAATGCTGTACCATTATCATATGGCATAAACTACTTGGGTAATATAATAACAAAGATTACATGAAAAATATTTATAGTAGTACCCACTTATTTGCTGTTTTGTTTTTCACAGTTTCAGTTACCCTCAGTCAATCATGATATGAAAAATATTAAATAAAAATTTCAAAACTAAGCAATTCATGATTTAAAATTTTGAGTAGTGTGATGAAATCTTGTGACTACTGCTCTATCTGCCTGGGATGTCCACACTGTATACGCTACCTGCCCATTAGTCATTTAGTAGTCACCTTGGTTATCAGATTATTGTTGTGGTGTCTCAGTGTTTGTGTTTCAGAAACTATTATTTTAATTAATAATGGCCTTAAAGAGCAACGGTAGTGATGCTGGCAGCCTGGATATTTCACAGAGAAGACATAAAGTGCTTCTTTTAAGTGAAAAGGTGAATACAGTAAAATAAGATATTTTGAGAGAGACCATATTCATATATAACTTTTATTACAGCATTTTATTATAATTGTTTTATTACTTGTTTTTGCTAATTTCTTACTGTGCCTAATTTATAAATTAAACTATTACAGGTAAGTATGTATAGGAAAAAAATGGTATATATAGGGTTCAGGCATCCATTGGGAATCTTGGAACTTATGTAAGAAGTGACTGTGAATAAGAGGGTACTACTATATAAAAATAAAGTTTCAAGAGAGCCTGGTATTGGATAAAATGCTGTTTTTTCAATGGAATTATGTCTTCTTTCTTTTAATATACAGTTATTCATAGAAATAATGATGATAGCTTTATAGAGAAATATTAGAGAGATATTTTAGCAATGCCAAATGTCACAACCATTTCATTCCCATTCGACTTGAGCTTGCAGAAGAGGAGGAAAATAAAGTTTACATAGAGTTTATAAATGGAAAAAAATGTTGTTTAAAATATTGGATAAGAAAAGCTTACATTTTTATTTATTTAAATGACTAACTTGAGTAAGGGATATTGTTTGAAAGCTGTCATCATTCAAGCTCTCTTGAATTCTTTTTAATGGCTACTTATACTCCACACTGGGCATGGAGCAGAAGTCAAGGGAAATGCTGTTCTTTTTCATTTTTTCTTTTACTCAACATTCTATCCTATTACTTAATGTTTACTGGAATTGTAGAAATTCAATACACAGTACAGCGTTCCCCTGTCTATGTTTTAATCAAGTGTTAAATAAGACATGGGAAATAGGCAATTGGTGGTAAACTTTCAATTATTATTTTGACAATTTCATTGGGGAATAATTTATTGTGTGGCCAAAAGAGCTGACTACCACTACCTATTCTCGTATCTCACCTTAATCCAGGTCTAGGGAGAACTTGCCTTAACAAAAGTTTATATCAGCAGAACTGAAACATGTAGCCAGAATCACTTTCTTATGGCAACCCAAAGTAGAGGGAAAAAATAGTGAATTTTAATAGTTTAAATCAAACTAATTGGGTGTTACCTAAAAATCACACAATTCTACATAAAAAAAATAAATAAAAGGACATTCTCTCCCTAAAAAGTACAAGGTTTACACTCAAAAACAGTAAAAAGGAGTTGGTGCAACATTACCTCATGCACGGTTGAGTTTGCTGTGGTAGTAGAGATGGTGTTAAATTTTGTTGAATTAGTTATCTGGATATGGACAAACGGTAGATATTAGGCTGAACTTTTTGAGTATGAAAGTTAATAAAAATTAAATTATTCTTCATCTTTATGGATTATTCAGAAAAGGAAGATATGTATTTAACATTAAAAAATAAGTAGCTACACAACCCATGTCAATTTAACAGTCTTAGTAAGTTTGAAATATTTGTCTAAATCTTTATCCAGATTTTCACACAACTCATGTTGAGAACATGGAAATTGGCTGTAATAATTTAATTAATTTTACTATAATAGTACAGAATAATAGTTTTATAATTAATTCTATTTTTATTGCAAAAGACCTTCAAATCTTCTGATTGTACTGTAATTTAAAAAATGTGTAGGAGTTTGGCAAATTGGTCAAGTAGGTTATCCATTTTGTTAAGCAATTTTTCTAAATACTGAATATAGTTCAGTATTATGCTATAACTGGAAGCTTCATTTATTATAAATATAAAGCATTAGAATAATATAAAAAATAGTCTGAAAAATATTTTTTTAAATGCAAAAAAAATTTTGAAACAAAATATTTTATAAACCATTGAAAAGCTAGAGTAACATGAAGAAATGCTGCATAATACATGGTATTAAAAGTTTGTCATTAAATTTGGCAGAACTGTTTAAGTATTGCTAGGTGTCAGACACTGGAAATTGAAAGAAGGAAGTGCTCTATAGGAAAAGTAAATATTTAGGGGAAGGAAGATAAGCTGAAAAGAGGAAACAGTATAGGTCAATGAAGACTCCAGGTTTCTGGTCTGTGTTTGAATGGATAATGGCCCCACTGTAGACAAAAACAAACACAGAAGAATATATATGATTGAAAGGGGGAAGTAAAATAAGTTTAAGTTTGGAAATGGTAATTCCACTGCAGATCTATTCAGTAGGAAGGTTTGAAATTTGAGATAGAGATCAAATCATAAATATTGGTTCTGGAGTTATTAACATGACAGAATAATCAGAGAGAATGTGGATATTTAGAAATGAGAGAGCAAAGACAGAATCTATGAACACCAACTTTTAGGAAAAAGCATGAAAATAAATTTCCAACAGAACCAGTGAGAAAACCAAGAGAGAAAAGTGTCATGAAAGTCCAAAGAAATGGTTTCAATAGGAAAGGTCAAGAGTTTCAAGATGAGAGAGAGGTCAAGTAAAAAAAGAATGAGGAAAACGTCTATTGTATTCATGATTAGTTAATTGTTGGGCTTGGTCTTTCAGATTTGGAATTATGAAAAGTGTCTCTGTTCCATGGTTACTCTTCAATATAGGATGTTAATTACTACATGATTTTCTATAAAAGTAAGCCCAGTTTGTTTTTGTGTCCAAAATGACAACAGAATGTTCTATATTGAGAATAAAACAGGAAACACTTTCTAACCATTTTATAAAAATAATAGGTTGGCATTTAGAATAATATGATTTTTTTTCTGATAACATACTTCAATATAATCTTTAGAATAATAATTCAATTTACTCAATTTTCCTCATTCTTCCTGCTTATCACATAGTCATGGTAGCTGCTCTCCCTATTTTCCAAGTATATTGAGAGGATTTATAAAAATCATTATGCAACTGCAGAATGGCTTGTAATGGACAACTAATTTCAATCTCAGGGGGTAAAATCAGGAGTGACCATTTAAGGAGAAAGTAAAAGGACCCACTGATGCTCTTTGAAAGGTAAAGACTGGCAATTAACATGAGCAAAGTGTCTGAAAACAAAGTACATAGCATAAAAAGTATTCATTTAGACAGCAGATAATAAGTTTGTGAAATTTGTTACCCCAAGAGGTATTTGTTTGTTTGTTAGAATGAGTGGGTACCATGTCCATTTTACATACAGTCCACTTATTCCTTGGAGTTTTACATAGTATTTGATACGTGGCTGATGGTTAATTAGTACTTATTGAATGAAAGAATGATATACTAACTGTACAAAAAAAATATCGTAAAATCTATCTGTTCTATGACTATCCAGATTAATCTCATTATGCTCTTGACCCCATTTATAGCAGTTGTCATAAGAAGCCTAGGACTCCTGCATCACTCCTTGTCAGGTTCACCAAAGGAAGAACACACAAGGACAAAGGGGGTAAACAAGGTTTATTGTAGTGGTGTGACAGCCGGGCTCAGCTGAAGATGGTGTCAGTCCTGAATACAAGGGGGCCTGAATCTTATAAGAGGCCTGAGGCGGGCTTTTTGGTGGGAAAATTTCAGGCGGGTAAATTGGCGGGGAGAGGAGAAAGATCCAGTGAATGGAGGCAAAGCATATGGCATTGCCAACCTGATGCAAGGTCTGGTTCCCACACAAAGGTAAAAAGGAGTCTGGTACTCATACTACAGGGTTAAGGATAAGGGCCCCCTGGATCTTTATTCCCTATATTCTCATTCTCATAAAACTCTGTTATTTATTTGTTTTGTCAATTCACACTTTCCCTAAATTTAAAAAATTATTCTAAAATGTCATCTTTAAAACAGCTTATTTTTAGCAAAATATCCTATCTCTACTCAACTTCTTACTTGAAATTTTCCTTTACCTTATTACTCCAAGTGAAACATTGACTACTTTTTGAGAATATGACTTCCCACACAGCCCGTTCCAGGACCAAATATTTTCTTCCTCATACATCTTACTCCATTGGACCTCAATGCCAGTTCTAGATGCTGAGAATCTAGACCATTCTCTTTTTCATAAAATGCCCCAGGTTTGAATTTCGTGTCATCAAGACTATACAACCCCTTACCCATTAGTATAAAGACTAATTATCTGTTCTCACCTTGGCCATTCCTTCTCATCTTTAGCTCATTCTCCTTTACTCTAACACTATCTGTGCTATTCCTCTACTCTTCCATAGCCACTCACTCTTATGGTCATTTCCTAGATCAAGCAATTGCCCAATATACTAGCCAAGAGCTATTTGAAGGCATTTACATGTAAGTTAATTACAATAATTAGTTTTGTAGCTACACTAACCACATATCAATGGTTCCATATTCATTTGTGGTTATTGTGGCTATACGACCATTCTCATCATCACATAAATGATTATTGGACAGCACTTCCCTAGACCCTTTATTTTGGTAAACATATCATCTCCATACCCTCGAATTTAAATATCCAACTCTTCAGCTACTAATTTGTTTCTATCTTCATTTCTTCTGGTGACAAGATTTCTATGATGTAAAACTCATTGACCAAATCAAATATTTCATTATTACATACATCATGTCCTTATTTCCTCGCAAGTAACATCAAATCACTTACTTTTCTCTAGTATGGTCAAATTCTACTGGCAAGACTTCAAAGATAAGTGCAGACTCCTAGCAGGACTTATGTAGCTGAACATGGTTGAATGGCAAATAAATTAATGCTGAATGGTTTCACATTATTATTTTGTCTAATAACCTCAAGTAGAGCCTTAAGTTTCTGCCTGAGAGGGTGTTATATTTTCAAATTTTTTAGTCTCTCCTTCCTTAGATGACTACTTTATAACTTTTCTCTCCCTTTCTTCCCTCCTCTCCTGTTAATAAAATCACTGTTTACATTTTCAGATGATGTCTACTTATGCATGATTTCCTCTCAACTAATTCAGTATTTATCATCTCTCTCTTCAGAATAACAGAAATTTCCATCAATATACAAAATCATAATATATGTCTATATTTATCTATGTCTATGTCTATATCTATATCTATCTATATCTATATCTATCTATATCTATATCTATATATCTATATATCTATATCTATATCATCTATATCTATATCATCTACATCTATATGCCTTTCTAAAACAAAGATATAAAATAAAATAAGCAACAGATAAAGTATTTTCAAACTTTATTTCTCTGTTATCTTTTAAAACTTTGCACTCAACATGTTAACAACTCCTGTCTTCCAGCCCCTACCCTTTCATTTTTTCATAAATTCAATACATTCTGCTAGTGCTTTATATTTCTAAAAATTGCTGTTCTCACACCTGCTTACCACATTGCGATACAACAGTCAGTTTGTAATTCTAATGTTTCTTAACCCATTAACAGCTTTTGACACAGTTCATCAAGTGGAAGACTTGAATTATTTGGATTCTGCATCAAAACCTTCTCCTATTTCTCTTTCTTTTTCACTCACTTCTCTTTCTCACTCTCCACTGACAGTTTTTTCTCTCCCAGTTGTCAAAATTTTGTATTGTTCCATCAGTCAGTCCTTGAAACATCTCTCTTCTATTTTCATTAATTGGCTCTCTGTTAATTTATAGGTTAACCTATATATGATGACAAGTCCTATATTTTACAGCCTAATGGACATCTCTTCTTGCATGAGTAATAGGCAACTCAAAGTTAATATACTGAAAATAGCTCCTGTTCTTCCTCTCTAATACTGTTCCTCAGATAAACTTTTCTATTTAGCAAACGTTAATTCTAGTTAGTCGGGCAGTATTTTCCTAAACCTTCTTATTTCCAATAACCTCATTACTTCCATATTCTCATATTAAAATATCAACTCTTCAATTGTGAACTTGTTTCTATTTTTTTTCTTCTAGTAACTTGACTTTAATGACATACTATTCATTGATCATCCAAATATTTCATTGTGGACCACATCATACCTTTATTTACTTGTGGATGACAACTTTCAGTTGCTCTGGCCAAATGGCTTGGTATTGTCTTGATTCCTACTTCCTTTTTTTCTCTCACTGCTTACATCTAGTCAGTCAATCATATCAGCTCTATTTTTAAACTATTCAGAATTGGAACAGTTTTTACCTCCATTGCTACTATCATAAATAAAGCTACAAAAATATCTCAACTGCATTACAGCAAGAGACTCTTAAGTAATCTACATTCTTATATTGTTGCTTCTCACCCTAGCCCCTAATCTATAAACAACACAAGAGTCAGATAGTCCTGTTGAACATAAGTTATGTCACTCTGCATCTCACCCTGGGATAGATTCCTTTGCATACAATTGTTAGGATCTATACAATCCTCGAGTTACTGTTACTTTTGACTCTTGATCTCCATCATCTACTATTCTTTCTCATCATACACTTTTCTCCAGCAATGCTGACCTACTTGCTGTTAATGAACATACCAGGAATATCTCTGCTTTAGTTTTTAACTTGCTGTATCTTTTCTTGGAATACAACTCTACCAGATACCCACATGGATTCCCATCTCACCTCCCTCCACTTTGCTCAAATCTCATCTTATCACAAGGTAAGATCACAATGTCATCTTGCCAAGAGGTAAAATTGCTTGATTTAAAATATCAACTTTATCCCTATTTCTTTCTCATCTCCACATTCTATGCTTTATTCTTCTACATGTTACTTTTTATCATCTGATATACATGTTTCAATTTTTAATTGAATACAGATTTAATTGAATACAAGCTTCATGGGAGAAATAGTTTGTTGTTTCTTTCTTTCCCCCCACTTCCATCTAGAATCATAACTGGTAAAAAATGGATGCTTGATACATTTTTTTTTAAAAAAATAAACACATTTATAAACAACATAAGTAAAATATTTAATAATAAGAACAGGAAACTATTTCACATTAAACTTTCAAGCATCATGGACAAAACCCACGTTCCTCAGCTTTGTCACTAGAATTCTTTCTCTTCAGAAAGCAATTAGCTTTTTTATTCCACATAGTCCTAAACTGTGTTGTTAAAATTTTTTTTTCTCTCAAGAACATGGTTGACAGAGAGTAAATTTTTTATATAATTCAATATAATATACTATTCTCTTTACTTTCATATCCTTATCAAGTTAGCTTTAAGTTTCATTCAAAAAGATGTTGGTTATTAAAGAGCACAATGAGGTACAGATGTTTGCTGAAACAAAGTTTTACTTTCCTTATTTTAAAAAACAATTTTACACATATTTTGTTAAGTTTATTCTTAGTTTATTCTTATGCTATTGTAAATAGAATCATTTTATTTATTTATTTGTTTGTTTATTATGGTGACATTGGTTAATGAAATGAATTATTCTCCTAATTTTATTTTCAGACCATTCAGTCCAAGTATTTAGCAATTTAGTTGCATTTTGTATATTAATCTTGTATCCTGCAACTTTGCTAAACTTATTTACTAATTCTAATTAGTTTTAATGGGGTTACTTAGGAAGAGTTTTTATGTGCAAGATCATGTAATCTGTGAACATAGATAGCTTGTTTTCTATTCTGGATGCCTTTTATGTCTTTATATGCCAACTGTTCTGGCTAGAACCTTCAGTAAAACATTAAATTAAAGCAAATATCTTTAGTTTGTTCTTAATCTTAGTGGAGAAGCATCCCATTTCTGCCATCAAGTATGATGTTGTTGACTGTGAATTATTCATAAATTCCCTTTATCATGTTGAGGAATTTTACTTCTATTCATAGTTATTTGAGTATTTTTATGATCAAAGGGTGTTTAATTTTGTAAAGTGCTTTCTCTGCAACTATTAACATCATGTGATTTTTATTTATGTTATTAATATTTTATTAATTGATTTTTCCACTGGAACTTTCTATTTATTTTTAAAATATATATACATATATTTTTTATTTATAGTTGACACAATATTACATTAGTTTCAGGTGCATTACACAGTGATTAGACATTTGTAACTCACAAAATGATCACCTTGAGAGACTCAGTACCTATTTGATATGATACATAGTTATTACAGTACTACTGACTGTATTCACCATGCTATACTCTATCCTTGTGACTATTTCATAGCTGCCAATTTCTACCTCTTATTCCCCTCCCTGCTTGACTCATTTCCCAACCTCACCCCTCAATCTGGCAACCATCAAAATGATTTGTTTGTTCATTTAGCTACCCTGTTCTCTAGATTCCACATATAAGTAAAATCATATAGCATTTGTTTAACTCTGTCTTACTGTACTCAGCACAATACTCTCTAGATCCATCTATGTTGTTGTAGCTGGCAAGATTACATTCCATTTTATGGATGAGTAACATTCCATTGCATACATAGATATCTCATCTTCTTGATCCATTCATTCACTGATGAAAACCCAGATGGCCTTCATATCTTGGCTATTGTAAATAATGCTGTAATGAACATATGGATCATAGGTCTTTTTGAATTAGTGTTTTGGGTTCCTTTGGATAAATACCCAGTAGTGGAATTACTGGATCCTTCTTTGTCTCTTGTTATAGCCTTTGTTTTAAAGTCTATTTTGTCTGACATAAACATTGCTACCCAGATTTTTTTTTTCATTTCCATTTTTATAAAATAACTTTTTCCATGTCTTTACTTTCAAATTGTGTGTGTCTTTTAACCCCAAATGAGTATCTTGCAGGCAGCATATGTAAGGGTCTTATTTTCTTATTTATTCAGCCACTGCATATCTTTTGATTGAAGCATTTAATTCATTTACATTGAAAGTAATTTTTGATAAATGTGCAGTATTACCATTTTATTATTCATATTGTTGATTTCTTTTTTCTTCCAAAAGAAGTTTATTTAATATTTCTTGAAATACTAGTTTGGTGGTGAGTAAGTCCAGCTTTTTCATGTTTAGGGAGCTCTTTATCTGTCCTTGATTCTAAATGATTGCTTTGCTGGGTAGAGTAATCTTGATTGTAGGTCCTTGCTTTTCATCCCATTGAATATTTCCTGTCAATCCCTTCTGACAGAATTATGGGAGCTCCTTTGTAGCTTTATCTTTAGTTGCTTTTAAGATTCCCTTTTTGTCTTTAACTTTTGGCGTTTTAATGATATCATATCTTGATGTGGGCCTGTTTGGGTTCATCTTGTTTGGGACTCTCTGCGTTTCCTGGGCTTGTATACCTCTTTCTTTACCAGATTAGAAAAATTGTCCATCATTATTTCTTCAAATGGCTTCTTAATCATTGTTCTCTCTTATTCTTCTGGTACCCCTATAATGTGAATGTTGACACACATGATGTTGTCCCAGGGCCTCTTTCAACTATCCTCATTTTTTTGGATTATTTTTTTCTTGTTGCAGTTCTAATTAGGTGTTTTCTGCTACCTTGTTTTCCAAATTGCTGATTCATCCTCTGATTCATTAATCCTGTTGATTCTCTCTAATATAGACTTCATTTCAGTTATTATATTCATCATTTCTGACTAGTTATTTTTTATATTTTCTATCTCCATTTTTATGTTTATTATCTCTTTATTGAAGTTTTCACTAAGATCATTCATTGAACATTCTTATAATCAGTGTTTTGAACTCTTCATCTAGTAGATTGTCTGCCTGTATTTTGTTTAGTGCTTTTTCTGGAGGTTTGTTCTGTTTTTTTTTTTTTTTCATTGGGAATATGTTTGTCTCCTTATTTTGTCTGCCTCCCTTTGTTTGTTTCTATGTATTACATAGAGCTGTTATGTCTCCTCATTGAGTAGAATGGTCTTATGTAGTAGATGTCCTGGGAGGTCCGGTGGTGCAGTGTCCCTGGTCAACTGAGCGGGTGCTCTAGGTGTGTCCGTTCTGTGTGTTGTGTGTACTGTCCTGCTCTAGTCGAGCCTCGGTTTCTGTTTGCATTTCAATGGGAGGGAATGACTCTCAGGCTGATTGGTTGTTAAAACTGGCG
The DNA here is from genome assembly GCA_003508835.1 of Eonycteris spelaea. Lineage (NCBI taxonomy): Eukaryota > Metazoa > Chordata > Mammalia > Chiroptera > Pteropodidae > Eonycteris > Eonycteris spelaea. Next base: position 71,614 of record PUFA01000360.1, on the reverse strand, counting down.
GTAACTACAGTGGAGGAGCTGTTGTGCAAGGGCTGACCATATGGAACAAAATTCACTTTAGTAGGGCTCTGGTGCCTTTCCAGTTTTCCATTCGGGTGTTTCATTTGTGGAGGTGATTGGGTGGTGCTCTGGTATAGTTTGAAGCTGGCCACCAGGTGTGTTGGTTCTGGGGCCTCTTGGGCGGGTCTCAGCCAGAAGTCAATTTTATCTACTGCCTGTGCCCTGCCCAGGGCCACTTGTTTTGAGTTACCACGTGATTTGCAGATGGTTGCCACTTGTGCTGAGCTTTGAGGTACCTGGGAGAGGCTAAACTGCAAATCAACGCTGGTTTCCAATTGTGCTGGGATTCGGGATACTTAACAAAAGGTACAGGGTATGCTGAGGCCATATACTGCTTGTTTGGGGTTTGTGAATTTTTGAGAGATCTTAGAGATCTTTTGAGAATATCCACAGCATGAGCCATGTTTGTATAGAAAAGCCACTGGAAGTGGCTTGGGTGGGCCCACAAGTTTGATGGGGCAGGGTCTAAGGGAATTATCAGAGCATGGCAACCAGTGTTAGCTAGGTTGATGGAGACTCAGAAGTGGCTGCTCCCTGTATTTGCATGCTGAGTGAGGGGAGGGCTCAGGTAAGAAATAATGTTTTCTACTAGCACTTCTGTCTAGGAGAAAGTTGCCTCTCTAGCCCTTACCCAGAAGCAAGACATTCAGTTCTTCTTGTATGTCCCTGGCACTTTTCAAGCTGCTGGCCCAGTGCTGGAGCTCGGAGTGAGTGACTTCCTCAGTGAAAAAGTCTACGAATGAGCCCTTTAAAAGGAACACCTGGGACTCCTGCCGCCCTTTGTCTCACTCAGCCACAGTGTTTGTTTGTTTTCACAGGTAGAAGTTGTGGGGACTTCCATTCCTGACACTGGAAACCTGAACTGGGAAGCCTGCTGTGGAGCTGGGTTAGCATAGCCAAGATATCTCTCTCAATTCTCAATTGCTACATGTGGGTGTGGGACTAGCCTATTCCATATCTCTGCCTCTCCTACCAGTCTCAAGGTAGCCTCTTCTATATGTTCCCTGTTATAGGACTTCTGTTCAGATAAACTTCAGGTGATTCCCAATGATGGTTGTTTTGTAGTTGTAATTTTGTTGTGGTTGTGAGATGAGGCAAGCACAGCATTTACTTACTCCGTCATTTTGACCAGACTGTCTTTACTTTTTAAACTTCTATTTTTATGTAAACTCATAAATCAATGTAGCAGTCACCTAATCAAAGATTTATTATGTATTGTTTTTAAAGATGCTTTGACAGTTAACTATGAATATAATGCATGTTATTTAATACTTATTTATTTAGTATGTGGATATTTTAATAACTCCAAGTAGAGAAATATATAACGTTTCAATATATTAACATATATATGTTATATATTTAATTTATATATAAAATTCGGCTACCTTAAATACTTTTTATTCTTTCCTTGTTTTTTATCTTAAAAATCTCTAATTCTTGCAAAAAATAAAATGCTTTTGCTTTTTAATGATTTTATTTTTTATCGCTATTTTCTGATGAAAATAAATTACATGATTCAAAATATCACTATGATTTTCGTGGCTTCATTTCTTTTTAAAATTTTAACTTTTTAACTTTTCTCTTCAAACCTCATTAGTCATGAAAATGAAAATTAAATTGAAAAAGTTTTTATACCTAAACACACACACACACACACACACACACACACACACACACACACACGTAATTGTATGAATAATTATAAGTGCCACATGTCAATGTTGGATATGAGTTTTTTAATCTAAGATGGTAGATGCAAGCTCTTTCCAGGAAGGAATATCTGTGTCTTATTATTATAGTATTGATTTGAGAGTTATTTGTCCTTTTAATCAGTGTTTACTTAGATTTATTTTTTTTTAATTTTTTCAACTAATCCTTCTATGGATTTACAACAAATTTTTACTTCTAAATTTTCTGAAAGTTGATAATATTTGAATTTGAGAAACTTTTATTATAATCTCTGTCTTCAAACTAATGAGAAGGAAAAAGGAAGAAACCAATATCCTAATCAGGATATAAAAAGACTAATAAAGTTTATGAAGAAATCTCTGTGTAGTAATAATTCTAGGACCTAGTCTTTGCAAAAGAATCATAACACTGTCTCCAATTTCCAAAATTGTAACTTTCTAAATTATTAATTGTATTCAATTATTACTCTTTCCAGGCTTTCTAAAAACTTTTTTTAACTGCTAACTAGAAAAATAAATGGCTGAAAACTTGGCATCATAATGGTTATAATTATAGTCAATTATTTTTGGTGAGATAATGAATATTAAGATAGCTGAAATAAAGTGAAATGATTCAGTCATAATTTATTCATATCATTGCTTCATGGAACTGCATAGTGATTATTTCTCCAATGAAATATGTCATTGTATATGGAGTTACATATGAACATATTTATATGCATATGTACATGTATACATGTGTGTGTTACTATTTCTTCATTTCATTTAGTTTCTTCCACATTTGCTATGGCAAGCTTTTCCTTTTGTTTACTTGTGATGATTGACAATAAGGTTTTATTAATACATCAAAAATAGAGCATTACTAAAATATTCATACGATGTGGTTATTCTGAAACTGGGCCCTAAATCATTTTAGAAGCATATGCTAACTCCAATTACCTTAGCTGTGCTGAATCAGAGACTGGAGACAGGATTCAACAATCTATGAAAGTTTGTACTTTAAAAACCTTCCAGGTGGGTGATTCTGAGACATACTAAAGTTTGAGTATTAATACTGTATGGAAAAAAGAAAAAGCTTACTATAATTGCTTTGTGGGATATTTCCTAATTCTCCATGTAACATATTTTTTCATAAAATCACCACCACAAAAGATTCCCTTTTTCTTATTATTAATATACACCCTTTATCTGAGAGGTTTCATTCACTATCTTGGGTTCAGTATTCAATAATTCTGTTTCTTGAGATACTTATCTCTACCTCTTCTTTCTTTTTTCCCTCATCCCAGTAAATGGACTAACATTTTCTAGTTCATAATGCCAAACTTTCCATTTTCTCCCACTTCTCTATTTCTTATATTTGATTAGGAAAACATTTTAATTATTTTCTATCTTTTAATACTAATATCTGTCTTTATTTGTTCAGGCCTAGGAAACACAAAATGTATTACAAAATGTATAATCCCCATTATTATTAAAATACAAAAACTGCTAATTAGAGGTAAATTGTACAAAAAGTGAAAGACAGAATTTTAACTGTAAAATATAAATAACTTTAACAAAGCACTCTCTTCCCAAGTATTGTACATTTTCATCATCCTTAGAAACTTCTTTTTTACCCCTTCTCAGTCAGCCTACAGAACACTGCTGTTTTGATATTTTGCTTTTCACACTGAATTGCTGTCATCCTTTTTAGAACTCCATATAACTAGAACCATGTAGTATACACTCTTGTTTTTAAGATTTATGCTTACTCTTTCATGTATCAGTGATTTGTCATTTTACCTTTGCGAAGTATTTCATTGCATGAACGTACTGCACTTTCCACCTATATATTACCACGATAAACAACCCCTGACCTTCACTTTGAGTTAGATTTTCCTTCTGTATATTTCTGCTGTATCCTATAATTGCTTCATCTGGATACTTTAATGCCCCATAATATATGATGAAAGTAAGTATGACATAATGGTTAAGTGCATTCATCTGGAATATGAATATCTAAATTTGAACTTCAGTTCTTCAATTTTAAGTACCTCTATGATCTTAGACAAGTAATACAAGCCTTCTGTGTCTCAGATTTCTTAATTTTATTTCTTTCTTTATTTTATTTTTTAAAATTTATTTATTTAAATTAATTTCAAGTATATAGTACGTTGGTTAGACATCTATGTAGTTCATAAAATGATCCCCCCAATTGCTCCCTCCTTCCCCTGGTCCTTCACCTAGAGATTTCTTAATTTTAAAATAAATATAATAAATACATTATTTAGTAATTAATAGAAAAGTTTACAAAATCAAGAACATAGAAAATAATTAAATAATGTGACACATATATATAGACTTAAATTGTTAACTATATTATTTTATTATATATTTGATTTTTCATAACACTGTTCACTAAGAATTATGTGAATAGTTATTATATAACTAGAATATGGCAGGCATCAGTGCACGTTTGTTCAAGGAATTGATGGATTGTATTATTATAGAGCATACTGGGATAAAAATATTGCTCATGATTCACTGTTGAGAAGAGAATGTATTCTTACTTGTGAAAGATTTTGCAATTGTTCCTCAACATCCATTGTTCCATTCTGTGTTATAGTTACAGATCTCTCTGAGGTTTTGATTTAGCATACATTATGTATCTGACACTAAGTTTTCTAACTTACCTTGCAGCAGTTAAGGCTTTATGAATACTTAATTATCAAATGAATAGGACAGAATCGAGAATTACAACTTTTGTATGTCATTTGTATAAGGAGATTGCTTGGTCTCCACTTCTGCTTTCCCAGTCTTATGGGCTGGACTGCTGGTGGGGTCCTTGTGGACCTCATTAACCATGTAGATGAGGTCAGTACCTTAGGGGAGGACAGAGTAATAGGAAAGTAGGAAACAGAAAACAGACTCTCTGGATAACTACTTAGAGCAGATTTTCCTGAGCAATTTGTACTGTATATATACCTCTGAATTGTTAGGTGTGTGTGTGTGTGTGTGTGTGTGTGTGTGTGTGTGTGTGTGTGTGGCGGGGGGGGGAGAGAGAGAGAGAGAGAGAGAGAGAGGAGATCTATTTTGGTTGCGTCATTGGAACTTTTTGTGTCATTTTGATAGCAGGTTAGTTTGTACCTTAGATAATGCACTAGTTAAGAAGAAAAACATGTAAATGGTCAGAAGAATCATGAAGAATTCTGCATGAATACACTATCAATTCAGTTATCAGGGTTAACTTTGAGAGTGATGCTGTAAATTTGGGTCACCAGAACATTACTGCCTTCTCCATAATCAGAAAATTACCTGCGGCATTGAAAAGTGGCTATTACAACTGCGAGTTTCAGATCCGTGAACAGGTGCTGTAACCAAGAAACACTTCTAATGCTATAATCAGAAAACACTCATGATCAGGAAGCTATTACTATCAAGAAGGTGACAATGAAAAACCAAATGTCTTTATGCTGGACTTACCAGCCAAAACTTATTAACAGAATGTGGCCTCTGCCTCTCTCTGCACTCTAAATCTTATCGAAATGTCCCCAATGGCGAACCCTTAATTATCCATAACTCTTCCTGTAATGGTGTCTGTGGAACTTTTTATTTATCTTTCCAGCTTCTACAACATGAGAAGTTTCTTCACACTGAAAGGAATTTAGAAAAAAATGTTGAACACAAATACTCTCAATTCTCTACATAAGATATGTCTTGATTTTATAAGTTATAAACTGTGTTACTATGGAATGGTCACTGAACTCTGTGAAACTAAAAATTAACTGTTTTGCTTAAAGCAAGAAGAGTATCCGTGCAGTGGGTAATTATTACATATGAGTAATTTAAATGAATGACAGAAATGACGTGTGTAGGAGAGAAATTGTGATTACTCTGTTAGAAGTTACTTGCACTATATATGAAATGATATATATTATTCAAAGGTGGATTTAGGTTGCTTAAAAATGTATATTAGAAAATTTTAACATTTAAAAACTGCAATACCAAATAACTACTTCATTAACAAGACTTACTCTGTGATTTCAATTCTAAATTTATTGAGGCCTATTTTATGGTTCAGCTTAATATTTGTCTTGCTGACCACTCCTGTCATGCTAGTAGTGCTCTATAAGTATTGTTCAGTTTGAGTTGTTAATCCTCTTTGAATATTCTATCTTTGCTCATTTTCTATTTTTCTATGAATACTGGACTCTCCTTAGTCATATATCTCTCTCTTTGTACATTCAGTTCTGTTAGTTTATATTTTATGTATTTTTTTTTAAAGTTTTGGTAATAGGTTCATACATATTTAGGTCTACAATGTATTTTTGTTGTTGTTGATGATGACTTTACTGTAATAATTTTACTATAATGATTACTATGAAATATTCTTCTTCACCTCTGATAATACTGTATACCCTGAAGTCTATTTTGTCAGATATTAATATGATTGTCTGAATTTCTTATGATTTGTATTTTCATGACAATCTTTTTTCAATATTTTTACTATTAATTTATTTTTATCTTATTTTCAATGTATATCTACTTTTAATGGCATGTAGCTTGATTTTTCTTTTTCTCTATGAAGTGTTTAGTCCATCTATACTTAATGTCATTTTTATGTGATTGGAATTAAGTGTAACATCTTGCTATGTTTTCTATATGTTATATCAGTTTTGCTTTTTTCTTTATCCTTCTGTGATGGTTGATTTTATGTGTCAACTTGACTGGATCCTGTGGTGCTCGGATACTTGGTCAAATGTTATTCTGGATTTTTCTGTGAGAAAGTTTTGGTAAGATTAAAATTTAAATAGGTAAAATAGATTGCTCTCTCCAATGTGGGTGGGCTTTATCTCATCACTTGAAACTCCGAATAGAAAAGACTGACCCTCCCCAAAGTAGAAGAGAATTCTTCCTTTCTGGCTGCTTTTGTGCCTTCAAGAGACATTTTTTTTTTTTTAATTTTTTTCACTTTCAGACTCATATTGAAACATGAATGGTTTCTGGGTCTCAAGTTGACAGTCTTTTGTTTGGAATCCACCATTAGTTCTCCTGGGTCTCTGGTTTGCCAGCTCACACTGGAGATCTTGAGACTTGGCAGCCTCCATAATTACATGAGTCAATTCCTTATAATAAGTCAATCTCTATCTCTATCATCTATCTATCTATTAATCTATCATCTATCATGTATCATCTATCATCTATGCATCTGTTCTGTTTCTTTGAAGAACCCTGAATAATATCTCATCTGTCTTATCTTCATTTGGACTATTTGAGAAATGCTTTAGAATTCAAGTTTATCTCCTTTATAGATTTATTAGATATACTATTTATTTACCTTTATTTATGGATGTGTATATTTATTTTAGTGATTGCTAAAGGGTTCATAATATGCATTTGGTACATTCTATGTCTGTTCCTAAAACTCTTAGATTATTCCCAAATTTCTTCTCTCTTTTCCCCCAGTTTTAATTAATTCTTTCTAATCATCACACTTCCTTTATTTCACATTTCTGGATCACATAGAATATTAGGTAGTCTGGCCTTTTTGCCTTTTTTTTTTTTTTTTAAGGTGCTAAGTTTTTGTCATTCCAGATAACATACACATATAGGATCATTATACTCAACTGAATAAATATTTTTTTCATCTACCAGAAATTCATTATCATAATAATCTCCCCAATATAAGGAAGTCATTTTACATCAGACTATTATAACCCTATAGTGGTCCTCTTCATATCCACCCACATGTATTTTTAATTCCATTATCAGTGCCTAGATGAAATTAATTTTGACCTAGATTTTTACACTGTTACAGCTTTCTAAATATGCTTACCATAACAATAAGAGAGTTGTAGTTTCAATAAAATAAAATGAATTACAATGGTCTTTTCATGAAGCTTTTGTTTTTAATTATTTTTTATGCCAAAGGAAAATATTCAACAGAGATTTCTGACAAGAAGTTGTCGTTTCAAACAACGTTTCCAAATACATTGCATGGACTTTAAAACAGTTCACAATGGTACCATCATTCATAAAATTCAAGTTACTTACACACACATTTTTTACTGTGGCCACACCAATATTTATTACACTATTATCTCCATTTAATGTGAACATATCTGATACCTTTTATTTCTGCTTATTAGTAACTGAGCACAGAAACTTTAAGTAAACTCTCTATTTCACGCTTTTACATATCAGTTTTCACTGACAACAATTCTATCATGATCTTTAATATACTTTATAGTCACATTAAGTAAAATGAAATTTCAGGACTGTGTAATTAAACAGAAGACTTTACCATCCCATTCTATTTTATCTTCTCTGGGTACTGCTCCTGCACAAGAGTGCTTTATTCCTCTGTATCAACCACATGACCCTGCAACTTTTTTTTTTCTTTAGAATTTCCTCTTCTAAAGCCATCCAACACAATGTTGTCAGCATAATCTTCCAAGGTTTCAGAGCTGATCATGTCATTCTCCTACTGTATCTAAAATAGTCCATGACACATTTTTGCCTGCAGAATAAAATTCTAACTTCTGGTTCTGACATTGAAAAATGTGCATAATCTTGCCACTGACTTCTCTGTGCAGTATATTTTCTATTATGATAACCCTTTTGTCCATATGCTATATTCAGGGTAAGCATGTTTTCTTGGATTATTTCCTTTGTTTACTTTTTCTCTCTGACTGAAATATCATTCAATTTTCTCTGTATGTTAAAAGCCCATCCTACTTCATTTCTAATGAAGTATTGATCTGGTCTGTAATCTTGATTACGAAACAAAAAAGTTGCCCTAAAAAGAGTTTAAAATTAAAAAAAAAATGGGTTGGGGAAGATCAAACAATGGAAAAGAAAAAAATATTAATTCATGCAATTAAAAAATATAGCATTTTTAAAAGCAATATCTGGCTCCAGATGTTCAAACAATAACAACAGATCAAACCGCTTTGTCCCAATCTTTTTCTTTCCTTTTTATTTTTCTAAAGTGTTTTTTATTATCAAAGGAGTTCTATCTATGTTATGAATCTTAAAGTTTATGGTTAATAGTCTCATCAATGAGAGGGTGATTGTTTCCTTAGAATCTAGAATTAGATCTAATTGGTTTAACTCTAGTCATGTGCTCATCTTAAAAAAAAATAAATGTGCTCATTTGATTAGTTTGGGCTTGGTCATGGGTTTATTTCTACAGCCAGAAAGTGATACAAAGGAAGGTGAAAGTGAATCCTACTAAGATCACATGAATTGAAAGTGGATTAGAGATGATTCCTCAAAAGAGATTCAGAGCATTTTTATTAAAAAAGAGAATAGAAACTAGGTAAAAACAGAGTCCACTACAATGGAATTTCATGACTTTTTTACATCACTCAGGATAAATAATTTATTTATATCTCTTAAGACTTATATTCACACAAGTAATGCATCCCATTCTACTGCTACTATAGTATATAATACATATTCATGTTTACTCTTAGAATGAATGTTCCATTTGTATATGGCTTTTTAAAAAATTATCCATACACTTAGTATAATATTTTATTCAAGCACTCATTACATATTTACTTATTGCACAGTATTTTGTTAATTTAAAGTTTCTCTAATACGTTTGTTTATTAACAGTGAAGAATCTTAGCTAATAGTTACTTTGTAAATATATTCAAATTACTATTGTAAAGATGGAGTACAGCGTCAAATTGACCTTCAGGTTTTTTTGTGTGAAGAAGCCTGAGTTCCTTGACTTTCTTCTTTTCCAGAAGAAGGTAGTTACTTTCAAGCCTTAAGGAGAATTAGCAATAAATGTATGTTGATTAAATGAGACAAGAGTTATTAATCTTACCATGAATAGTATGTATTTCATGTGGGATTTTATTTAGTATTAGAGCGAGGTAGAAGAGTAATGACTTGTGAAAATGTGAGGCATTCAGAGAACATTATGATAAAATGGTGGCTGGTATGAGACATAGTAAAAAAGAATAATAGCTGACTTGTATGCAGGGAAGAGTGTCAGAGTATAGAGGATCTACCTAGGATATTCTTGGTTTGCCAAGATGTAATTATGAACAGCGCTCCCGTTACTTGTAAATGTTCTGGTTTTCAATGACAATTTATACAGGGTTTATCTAAGCAACAACCCAGAATCCACAAGTCACATTGACACCCTTTGTATAAGAGGGCAACAACAATTAAAAGGATGAGACATTATTTGACCTATAGAAGCCCATATGAACCAATTCTCTAGTTCATTAGTGAGAATCGAGAAACTCTGTAAAACTAGAAAATTTTACATGCCTATTTTTGAGCACTTTTTGATGGGCTATTTAATTGTTATTTAATATTGAAATTTTAAAACCAAGTTTTTATATTTGCTGATATAAATTTATTTCCAAAAAAGAAAATTATTTCTTTATATTTATAGCAGTATCTTTCTCTCTCTGTATGTGTGTGTGTGTGTGTGTGTGTGTGGTGTGTGTGTGTGCACGCGCGCACGTATTTAAGACTTTCTTCTCTATTTTCCAAGAGAAATACTTGTCTATAAACTGCCAATTTAGGTGAAAATACCAATATCGTATCCTTAAACTTTATTTTCAGGGTTTAAAGAAAGTTGATGAAAATATTATTCTATGTGATGCTCTAGTCTAAAATTTTAATGTGAAAATGATTGTTATAGATATCTAAAATATTTTGTAAATTATCATTTTATCCGACTTTTCAAGGGGACCAAGAACAAAGAAAAGACGCCATTGATAAGGCATTCTGCAAATTGTTCTTATCTCATCAGATGGTCATTTGAAGTAAAATGATCCTTCTTCTACTTTCAAGGTATCCAGCGAAAAAGCAGAATATTTGTCGTAATATTTGCTTAAACATCCCACCATAGGAATGTAAAATATATAATGTGAAATTACTTTTCCTGAAAGGTAAATCTATAAGTAGAAATTCTTTAAAAAGCTTAATGAAAGCACACAAATTATTAAAGTCTAAAACTTAATTAATTTTGCATTTAGTATATCTGATTTGATGAGGATTTTACAGATTATGTTAATTATTATTAAAGAAAAATATTATAATCTGTCAAAGATCTGTTATATGAAAGCAGAATCAAGTAATTCTGAACTCCAAGACTTTGAGTTCTTAATAAAAGATGGTAAAAAAATTAAACTAAGCTTGACACAGCTGCAGCTGAACTTGGCAGCCAATGTCTTATATGTAGTTTTGTTTAAATCTGATTTAGTCAGACCTTGAAAAAATAATTAATGTTAGACTATATTAACCTGAAGTCATAAGTCCAAAAAGTATCCCTAAGTGTGGAAGAACATTTTCTGAAAAGGAAAATGCCCTTTTATTGTTAATTACTTTGGAAAGTCACTGATAATAGGCCAAGAAAACTAAGGCTTTAAACTGAAGGTAAGAAAAATCTTTGTCTAACTTTGAACTTGGAGACAGTTTGGCCTACCTGGGAATGTTGGGGAAACTGAAGCACATTCATGACTGTGGAGAAAACAGCATGATCCTCGGACTTAAGGAAATATCATGTCTGAGAGACAGTCCTAAGAGTAGTTGGTGTCCACGAGATAGATTTAAGATGTTCGCCATGTGACAGTTCACTTTCTTTGATATTATTGAAACTTCAGTAAAACTCCTTGTTAGTTACAATAGCATCTTTGCTGGAATGCAAGAGATTAAAGAAAATGTCCAGTATGAAGACAAAGGTGTGAAGACAGAGGAAGTTCTATTTTACCTACCCCAAATGCTGCTGTGAGCAATTCCTCAGGGCAGGACTGTCTCCACCAAGAACAATGATATCCTATGGGTTAAGATGGCAGGTGACAAGGATAGCAATAACAGCAGAGCAGCCTGATCCTGACTTTCTGTGGAATGGAATCATGTGATTGTCTCAGAAATGACTGAGAAACTCTCTGAGTGATGTTAGTCCTGAAAAAAAAAAAAAATGAATGAAAGAAAAGAAAATAAACAAGAAAGAAACGAGAAAAAAATGGAAATTGTATTTGAAGGCAAAAAGTTTAAGCCTCTTTCTAGTTATAAACAATAAATAAAAAAAAGGTAAATAATTTATGAGTTGACTGAGATCTTAGTATAGGTTTTTATTTTGGAGCTTCAGTCCTATCCTGATGTGTCTGAAAATATGCTCTCTAATGTGGTGTCCGATAGCATTAAAAAAAGCAAGTTAAAATGTGAATGCATAATAGATATGAAACTCTTTCATCTCATTTAGAAGATCAGTGAAAAGCCAGTATATAGTGCTCTCTCATCAGAAGGATAAAAGATGAGCTTCTCCTGTTGAGATTCAAGCCTTCTGCTCTGAATAACTGAAAGAAATCCATCACTACTGAGCTATTAGGAGTAGCTCTCTATAGGAAGCTTTAGGACACTCTTCAGTCCTGGCTTTGGAACAGCTTTATGCATTGTTAAAGAAACATTGGTATTAAAGATTAAGCTGGTGTTGAAAAAAGAAATTAAATGTCTGCCATGGAAATTTTAAGATTACAGGGATTTTTGTTCCTCTTTATAATATTTTCAGAGACATTTTCTCTTGCCTATTGCACTGGGCATTTTACATCTAAACATAGTTGCACTTGGGCATAAAGTGCTAAAACTTTTTTCTTCTTAATGTTTGGTATGGGGTATTCTAGAATTCTGTGTTATGAATACCTGGAAGAAACTATCAATAATGAAACAAGACAATGAACTGTCAAGACTCTGTGGCACAATGTTATCTAAAAGTTTAAAAATCATGAATAAGGTAGTATTTACATTTGTGAGAGATATTTAAAAAAAAATAAAATAAATAATTATACAAGTGAAGCCAGCCAGCTCAAAATGGACTCTGAGTGTCCATCCAGAAGAAGGCCTTACATATCTTGTTGCCTTGAACCTTTGAAATGTTTTGAACTAAACCAAATAATCTTTGGGACTGCGCCAAACCAAACATTGCCTTACAAACAACTATTTTTAAAGCTAACAGAAAAGCAGACCTCCTGTCCTCAAGGACTGATAGTTTGAATACTCTTCAGAATCATTAACCAGCCTTGTACATCTAGAGCAGCTTATTAGCACCAATAGAAATTACTTCCTCAGCTTATTAGCATTGATAGAAATTCCTCCATTCTATTCATGTAATTATTTCCTTTCTCTTTCTCATAAAAACCCCTTGCCTTCACCCCATAGTCAGAACACTATTTGGGTTTCTGACTTTGTGCTTACCAGAATTGCAATTCTTTATGATCCTAAATAAACACTTTTTGGCCTCTCACTTTGGCTTTTTATATTTAGATAAAAAAACCTGTGTGAAGCCTTTTATTGATCAGAGTAAAATTAAAGAATATGATATGCAATGAGGGTGGATTTATCCTACATTGTGACGACCACTTTATAAATAATTTTGTCAAAATCTGGCCCTGACTTACCTCTCTAGTCTTGACTTTTATCATTCTCTTCCTCTAGTATATAATACTGGCCCTGATACACTCTTTAAAAATCTTTGAATGAAATATGATTGGGTTTATGTTTTGTTTTGTTTTGCTTGGCCTTTATCTTTAAGCCTTTTCAATTATTTCCTTTGCCTTTCCTTCAGCTGGCTACATATAAAATCATACTTTAGGTCTTTAGACAATTCTTACACAAAACCTTTTCTCTCCCATCCCAGTCCTGGATAAAATGTTCCTTTTCTGTGCTTTTTTGGTGTCTTGTGCTTCTTTATCATCACTTTCATTATTATTTTTATTCACTCATCCTACAAATGCTGAATCATGTACTGTTTGTGTCAAGTTAGGACTATTGAAAAATATGAAATCTCTCTTCTTACTGAGGTTGATTTTTGTGATAAAATATTGATATTGAATAAAATACATGAACAAATAAGACTATATTAAAAGGGCTAATGACAATTATTAAATAAGGGGATAACTGTGACTTGTCTGAAAGCACTAATTACAGTTAGTGGTTATTACTATTGAAGCAAAAACAATGTGATGAGAATAATAACAATTGGTATAATTTTGTTTTGGTGGTCAGGGAATATATCTTTAAAAAGGTGAAAAATAAGTAAGGAGAAGGACCCAACCATGGAAGAATATGAAAGAATGTATTTACCAATATAAGAATTAGCAAATGAAAACATATAAATTTAGGCCCTTGATTAAAAACCAGCTTGGTATAAAAATAGAAGTGAATAGAAAGTTAGTTTGTATTGGTATCATTAGCAAAGAGAGATGAGATGACATTAGAGTGATGAGAGATTAGAAAATATAATGCCTTCTAGGTCCTAGTGAGGAGTTTATATTTTATTGTAATTAAAATTTGAAGATTTGAAACATAGAAGTATGATAGACAACCAACTGTATCTTTCTTCTCTCTCTCTCTCTCTCTCTCTCTCTCTCTCTCTCTCTCTCTCTTCTCTTTCTCTCTCTCTCTCAGCCCTACCCCTTCTTTCTACCCTCCCTCTCCTTTAGTTGGGTGTATCATTGCTCAGATTTCCCAGTCTCACTTGCAACTAGCTTTGGAATTGCAATTCTTAAATGGTTTATAAGAAAAAGGCAATCTGTACAATTTTTCAGATTATCTACTTAAGGTTCAAGCTCTTTACTCTAAACTTCTTACCATCTTCCTATAGGCTGAACTGGTAATTGGAGAGAGATAAGTTTATGTAACCATGCAGATGAGAAAAACACATAGTAAAGAATGAAATAAAAGAAAGGATCTGGGTTTTTTGAATGACATTAATTGGTAGCCTCTCTGCCTGCACTACACCATGATCTTTAACTTTCATTTGATATATATTTTAGAGAGTTTTCTTTTTTGCCTTTTTGCTTTATTTGCTTTTGTTTACAGCAGTTCAATGTAATTTGTATTTTTTGTTTTTTAAAAAAATAACTTTATTGAGATACAATTCACATACCATACAATACATCAAGTATAAAATTCAGTGGTTTTTAGCATACTCCCAGATAAGTGCAACCATCACCACAGTCAATTCCAGAGCATTTTTACCCTCTCAAGCAGAAACCGTGACCTTTAGCTACTGCCCTCTTATCTTGCCATGCCCCTTCCCCCCTCGAAACAATCCTTAATTTACTTTCTATCTCTATAGATTTTCTTATTCTGTACATGTCATGTAAAGGAATTGCATAAAATTTGGTCTATTGTGACTGACTTCTTTCATTTAGAATAATATTTTCAAGGTTCATCCATGCGTCAGCCTGGCATCACGATTCTAGTTACTTATTCATTCATTCATTCATTCATTCATTCATTCATTCATTGGCTTGATAATGATCTATTATATGGACATACCATATTTTGTTTTATATATTCTATTCATGGATATTTGGATTGTTTCTAGCTATTGCTGTTGTGAATAATGTTACTATGAACATTCATGTACAGATTTTGTGTTTGGTATCTGATTTTATTTCTCTTGGGTATTATCCTAGGAATGTAATAGCTGGGTCATATGGTAACTTTATTTTTAATTGCTTGAGAAACTATCAGACTGTTTTCCAAAATGGCTGCACCATTTACATTCCTATTAGCAATGTATGAAGTTCTAATTCTCTATATCCTCAACAAATCATATTACTATCATTTTTATTATAATCATTCTAATGAACATGAATGGGTATCTCATGAGAGTATGATTTGTATTTCCCTGATGACTAATGATGTTGACAACCTTTTCATGTGAATATTGGGCATTTATATATCTTAATTAAAGAAATGTCTATTCAGATTCTTTCCCATTTTTAAATTGGGTTATTTGTCTATTTGCTATTGAGTTGTAAGAGGTTTTGAAAAATACCATTGATTCATGAGGTACATGATTTATAAAATATTTTATTCTCTTCTTTGGACTGTCTTCTACCCTCTTAAAGATGCCCTTTGAAATACAAACTATTTTTCCAAAAATTTATGAAGTACAATTTAACTGTTTTTCTGTTGTAGTTTTGTACTTTTTGATGTCACATCTAAGAATCCTTTGTCAAATCCAATTATGAAGATTTGCCCCTACATTGTCTGCAAACAGTTTTTATAGTATCTTTTCATTTTTTTATATGTTAGCCTGGCTAGAGACATATCGATTTTATTGAACTTTTCAAAAAGCACTTTTTGGTTTTATTGATTTTTCTTTATTGATTTTCTATGTTCAATTTCATTGATTTCTGCTCTAATTCTTGTAACTTATTTCTTCCACTTACTTTGAGTCTAATTTTTCTCTTCTTTTTCTAGTTTTCTACAATTTTTAAATTTACTTATAATTTTAATAAATATTTTCTTGTAAAAAAGGCATTGCTTTTACTGTATTAAGGAATGCTTTAATTGTATTAGAGAATACAAAAAATAAATGACAAAAATCTTTTTATTATTTACATTTGACTTTCATTTTACCAAACTTTTACAAGTATTTAGTATTACTTAAGTGCAGGATTAGTGTTCCTATGTGTTTAAATGAAGAATGGAGGATCACAGATCACTTACTTTGCTTAAGACAGATCAAGGACATAGCCTAACGCTCTTCTACTATATTATACTGCCTTTCACTGGTAACAATGGAAATGCTCACTTAGATGTAGCTTTAAAGAGAATAAATGACATGTTTAAAGAAAGAGAACTTTTAACATAGATGTCCTTGACTTCTCAAATTATCTGTCTTAAGAAAATCTGATTTTCCCAACTATAGGTTAAAGGAAAAATCAAAAGATTTAAAATGTATATTTTTATTAATTCTACATTTTTTATTTTCTTTTTAAAACTACCCATTTTTTTCAGGGCCAATTTCCCTCATCAAAATTTTTAAGTAATTATTCTTAATAATTACTTGAACTTTCCAGGGATTCCCTATGTTAGACACATCTGTGATATTCAATATTTAGAAAATAATAAACATTTTTCCTTTATATTTAAATTATTTTCTAAACCCCAAAATCTAAAACAGGGACATTAATATTAACAAAAAGCATTGACCAAATTGCTAAAGGTTAGTGGAAAAATATGGTGTTAGTGGAAAAATTTAGCTATTTGTGGAACAAGCTCAATTAAAGCTTTCTGTCTGAATAAGACCTGGAGGCTACATCATTACTTTTTCATATTATTATTATTATTATTTTATTATTATTATTACTATTTTATCAATATGCTGGAGACTTTGTTTTAGTACACAGAAAAGAATCAAGATGAAGTAATTATACTTCACTTGTTTACTGAGGCATTTCCTTACCTTACTAGTAAAACTCTATATTAGTGCATTAAATAAATGATTAATCATTTGTAGGTAAATAAAAAAAAAAAAACATAGTATCCAAATTTCTTGGCTTAAAAAAGTCATACAAAAGCCTTATGATTTCTTGACAAGAGTACCTATTAACTGATAAGATTGAATTCAAGCTATTCCGTTAAGACAGTTTTCCCAATTTTTAAAAATGTTCTTTACTCAGAAAGCTAACTCTGTTAAAAAATAAATAAATAAATAAAAAAGTAAAACTTTTCTGTTTTAAAAATGGTGCTGTTGACCTAGCTGACTTTCTTATCACGTCAGGAGGACAGCCCTTTGCTGACATTCCTTTGTTATTGTTGTTCATCACATTTGGGATATCAGCAGAGCAGATTGTTCCTTTTTTCCACACATTTTAGAAGTCACTTATGCTTCATTTCCCTCACTATCAGTCTTAAGAATCTTTCACACTGAAAGGTGTGGCTTACCTTTCTCTGTTTTTTCCTGCTCAGTTCTGTAAGATCTCTCACTTTTGACTGCTGGTGCATCTCTTATTTTACCAGAGCTCCTCAGTTTCCTTGTCTTTAAATAGAAACTACTAAGAGCCTAATTAATTCATTCCAGTCATACCACTGATGAAAGTATTTCCTTCTCATCACTGATTCTGAAATACATTGTTGGAACTTTAGTAAAGGGGACATCTAAATTTGTTCACTATTGGATATTTGTATCCTAAGCAGAATTAGGAACCATTTTTGGAGAAATGTCAGCTTTCTCCATGCTGAAGACATTTGAAGCCATTAGGATTGTTTCTGGTAACCCAAAGTGAGAGCACAACTTAATCATGAAGAATATCAGTAGGTACCTTGTTATTTGTTTTAAATACATAAAATCATAGCATGTTAAAACAGGAAGTGACTGGAGAGGGCCTAATATTCAGTATTTTTGAAAAGAAAACTAAGGCAAGTTTCTTGCTCATCCTATTAATAAGCTCTTTCTACTTCTGTATATTGCCTCCTCTCTGTAAAGGGGACCTTTAGAGATTTCACCACATATCTTTAAAAAGAAATGAAATACTGAATAAGTCTAATAATGAGAAGTAAAATGAGCCTCGTTGAATTAATAAAAATTATTAAATAATTAGCATATGATTATTTTATGGTAGGAAAAAACAGGGTGGGCATGGAGGGGAGAAAAAGAATTACACAGTTGTTATAAGCTTATGTGTAGGAAGAAGCTTGTTAAATAATATTTAGTCTGTTCACTTTAATTTGAACTCACTTAAAATTAAGATTTAAACTGGTTTATAACTTTGAAGATGTTTATTCAGTAAATTCTATGTGTCAAGCACCATCTAGCCTTTAGAATAAAAAGCACATTTTTACATGGAACCTAGATTCTAAAGAGAAGCACACATACATGCATGCATGTGCACAAACATGCACGCAGTGCTCACATACACATAGTTTTCGAAAAGTAAACAAACAAAAATCCTAAGCTATTATATGGTTGAATAAGACTTAACTATTCAGGATTGATATTTTTCTTATTATTTTAAACTGTCAAGTGTCTAGGTAAGAAGACTCCAGAAGTTATCTGCATAATCAGCCTAAGTCTAAAATGATTAGAAAGACTCTATATTTGATTTACTTTTCATCTCTCAGTGTAATTTAGAATTAAAAACCCTTGTATTTTTCTTGAACTATGTTAGCTGCTATATTCAATATGTCACAGTCCATTATTATATTTCTTGGGCCTGAATAAAGATAAATTGTCAATAAATATGACCTATAAGAAATATTAATGTACTTAAATAAATTAATTTATACAAAATATATGGACAAATACATGAATGAGCAGGAAACAAGCAGACAATAATAAAATATGTATGAGTATACAATGAATATATAAAAGACATTCTGTCAGAGGGTTGACAAATTTTTTAAACAATGAGAAAACACCAATAGAAAACATTGCGTGGGTAAGGTGGATGGGTTGTAAGTATGAGTACAAGGCACTTTTTTTCAAAAACAGAAATTTATTTATAAAATATATTAAAAGTTTGATTTTAAAAAATGCTGCAAAACCACACAATCTTGTACATCTCAATATCACTTACCATAGTCTACAAACAAAAGTCTCACTAATCACTGGTATTGGTTAAGTAAAAAAGATGTCTTTTAAATCAAAATATTTCATTTTATTATTTATACTGCTAGAAACAATTGCCCAAATCTAGTCTGACTGTGCCACTTCGGTATTTTATAAAGTAATGTTCTGTACTGAAACTTAGTGACATTGCAATCTCTCAGAGTGTATTTATGAAAGTTAATTCACAGAAGTTTTACAAGGCAAACTTTAAACCAAATTAAGTGATCCCTACCATAACACTGCAAACACTAAAATGCAACATGAGTGCTGTTATAAAATATGAAACTTTGGAATGAAGAATAAATTTAAAATATGTTTAAATATGGATAAGTATCAATTATTTATTAGAAATAGAGGGAAAGGAACAGAGCTGGCTTTGAAGATAATGGTGTCTCCATGTGCAGTAGCAAACCAGTGACCAGCTAGGTCACTGGAACACATGTTGGTATTTCACACCCAGAGAGAGGCTACCTGGAGGTTTGAGCCTGGGGCCTTTTTTCATCATTGAAGTCCAACTTTGTTCAGTTAAGGCTGAGGATCCAGAACATATTTAAAATTTTGAGTGTTCTGATGGAAAATTTCAAGTCCAGTCTTTAGATAAAATTTTATGAAGTTTTGTAATAATCAGTTCTCTTACCATTTTATCAAATGAACTATAGATGCAGAGACCCTTTTATCTGGACTCTAGTCTAAACTAGAAAAGGACTGGGTGAACATAACATTCTGTAGAAAGCTGACTGAACCCTCAGCTACCATCACTACTCCCTCAGAACCTTTCTTAGACTGCCGAATAGGGCATTTTATGCTTCTAGAGGTGAAGGTCACCAGCACCTCTGGCTGTCAGAAAGAACTCCCTGTTTTGTTTTGTGCTGTGCTGGACCTACTGCACAATACATTCATGAGCCTTGCTTCTGTGAAGCAGAAGCAAAAACTTTGTGGTCGACTCAGTGTTCTCATGGCAAAAAAACATTAAACTTTCCTTCTAGAGATAAACTTTCCTTCTAGAATAAGCTACTAGCTTATTCATATTGATGTCTTTTATGTCAAACTCGCAGCTAAACACCCCATTTTTAATGTTTGTCTCCCATTGCCATGATATATTTTGAGTGCAGGGTATTTTACAGTTGGTAACCATAGTATTTCTGAGTTGGAAATGTAATTTGAGACCAGAATGATGGAAATGATTCAGTAGAGCATGAACCTGGGCATCAGCATTCTAAGAAAAATATGAAGTTCAAATGTTCTAATATGGAGAAAAAACTTGCCTTGTTTGAGAAAAAAAAATGAGCTAGTATGGATATAGCATTAAGAGCCATAAGAAAATGATTTGAAATGAGACTGAGAGTGTCTAGACCACTACATAGTAAAATATTGGGTCAAGTACAATGGGAAAACAGAATATGTTCAATCAGAGGAATACTATTATCTAATACATACTTTAAAAATATTACTCTGGCCTTAGTATAGACAACAGGTTTTTACTCTTCTTTCATACAGTTGATATCAACTGGCAAATGTATTCTTTTGAATGTGGTAGGTTTTTCTTTCTTCTCAATTTCTCTCTCATTGGTGTGTGTGCGAACGCACATGTGTGTGTGTGTGTGTGTGTGTGTTTCATTTTCCTCATTAAGCTTTAGAAACTCCAATGGAATAGTTAGAAGTACCTTATAGACCAACAAGAAATTATAGTCTATGCACTTAAATTCTCTTGATGGCACAAGACAAGCAATAGAATTACAGAAAATTATAGAAAATTTAGTTCAATTTAATTTATCACAAAGATGCCAGTGAAATTCAGTGAAGGAAAAAAAAATGGCATTTTCAATAAATAGTACAGGAGCAATTTTACTTTCCTTTGGGAAAAAACATGAACATTAACATTTTTCCTGCAATGTGCTTTCTGATGATTTAGCTGGAGGGTACATTAGTGCATGTATGTGTAAAAATTCACTGACATTATGCATTTATGAGTAGCACACTTCTCTATATATCTGATACTTCAATACAAAGTAAACAGAAAAATTTGTGTGAATGCTTATTTTCTTAAATTACAAATTAATAGATATTTAGAACAACCCTAACTGGATTCAAAAGCCATGTAACAGAATAAACTAATGGCTGAAAACAAAGTGATGTAATATCGATTCTGTTTAAAATCAAGTATATTACAATTTATTATGATATAAAAACAAAAGAAAACAAAACAAAAACAATAATAATAAAACTAACATGAGAGAAAAAAAAACTACAAATTTTCTGGGGCAGAACTAATGTGATATCATCACTAATAACCAGATTTTGACCTCGACAGGTGAGAATGTATTTCAAGATCCAGAGTTGACCATTGACTTATTAAGTAATATGTGGTCGAAAGAACAGCCCAAATCAGGAAGATATAAAGAAAGAATAGTACAGAAATATTCAAGATTACCCAACAATGGCGGTTAATACAGGCAAAATATCTTAAATTCCTTGACACTTCTAAATTTTTTTTCTCTATATTCTAGGTACCAAATTAATAACCTTCCTATCTCTAAAAGCAGATGCTACCATTAAGACTATGTTTCACTGTTTTTACCACCCGTATGTATGCTAATTCACACTTATTTTCTTCAGAATCTTGGATATATACCATATGGTCCTGGTGATTTATCAGACTTGAGTTACTCTACTTACCCTAAAACTTTCTCATTTTAGATGTCAATCTTTGTCAAGGGCACCATCTAATGTTCTATGAAAACTGCCTCAGGATTAGAAATTTTTCCAAAGCTCTCACAAGTATTTTAATATGAAAATCATTTTATTAGTTCTATATTCTATTAGTAATCTTTAAA
Source organism: Eonycteris spelaea (assembly GCA_003508835.1). Lineage (NCBI taxonomy): Eukaryota > Metazoa > Chordata > Mammalia > Chiroptera > Pteropodidae > Eonycteris > Eonycteris spelaea. Next base: position 49,673 of record PUFA01000360.1, on the reverse strand, counting down.
ATTCTCCTTAAGGACTTACAGGTCTTATTGTTCTCCGCCCCCTCCCCCCCCTCCCCGCTTAATGTACATACTTTTCAATTTTTCCTGGTCTTTTGTGTTTCCAATTACATGTTACCAGATTTGGCTAACCTTCTGCTGAACTTTTACCATTGTTTGATTTAAATAAAACCTGTACAGTGCTGAATCTAATTCTTAGGAAATCTGAAATATAATATAAATAATACATTTAGTAACAGGGATTGAAATAACAGCTCACATCCTCTAAGTTAAATTGATCTTTACCTAAGGACAATTTTCTAAGGTCATAAATATTTCCAAGTTATGTCTTCAAAGCTAGAAAAACCACTAGTTGCAATATATGAGCTGCCTGAATAAAAATAGGACTCATGTGATCTAAAGGGACTGATCCATATATTTGATTTCATAAGTATTTTAACAAATGGTATTCTGAAATTTGCACATAATGTTTTGAAAAGGTTCTTCCTTTTTTTAGAAAGAAGAAAAAACATTTGTATTTATGCATCATCTATATACATAAACTATATTTTCATTTATGCCATTCACAATTATTGAATATTAGCAATAATTAGTTATATTATCCCTTCTGAAGTGACTTACATATATTCCTTATATTTTTGAAAGTTCAAAAAAAGCGTATGCATATTTATTTTGTGTTTGTCCCTGTAAGTGTTTGAGGTGTCCGCATGGAGGAATTTAATAATGATTTGATTCTCATTTAATATTGATGGCCTATTAAATTATTTCCTGTCAGCTTTCTTCTCTTTCTGTTTATTTTTTAAATTTATCTAGCAATATCTTAGTTTAGTCCTGCTTATAGTGTTTAGAAAAATTTTGCATTGAATATTATGCTGTGCTAGATAACCATTTTCAAGAACATATGGATGAAATTCGAGAGTGGCTTTTATTCTTAAAACCAAAAAAAAAAAAAAAAAAACCTCAATAAAAACTTAAAGTTATACCAACTCTTAAATAATTCAGGTTTTTTCCTCTTTTAATTGCCAGCTTTAATAAGAAGCATTAGAAACTTTTGTGCTAGAAATTTTTCTGCATTACCTCAATTCTTTTAATTTTGGGGGGAAAACAACATTCAGAATGTTTATGGGTGCCGAATGAGTCCCCTCAGAAGCCTGACCATCCTTTTTTTAATCTCTATGGCAGCGAGCTTAGTTGATAGCCATCTTTCGATGGCCATTATTACTCACTCACATATATGAGATACATAAAATAGTCAAACTCATAGAAACAGAGAGTAAATGGTGATTCTTTAAGGTAACATCATATATTTCTTTTCCTTTATGTAAAGAGGAATGGAAAGGCATGAAAAAAATTTAAGATAGAACACTGGTATTGTTAGATTTGCCTTTGAAACTAGTACTTTGGTTACAGTCAGGGTGAAGTATTAGAAGAGGCTTAAAGTGGATATATGAAGAATTTTTTTAAATGTAGACAAACACTTAAGTGGTGGTATAGGTAGTACTAAGAATGGATTTAAGGAAATGGATATTGGGAAATGATAAAAAGCAAAATTATTAGTACTTTGTGATAGATTAGGCATATTCATTGAAAGATGGTGATGTGGCAGTGGTGACTGTTTAGTTTCTACCTACCATAACTCTATAATTGACAGAACTATTTAAGATGGGTAATATAGGGAGAAGGACACATTTAAAGCTATAACAGAAAAGGAATTGAAGGTTCAGTCTTAGATGATCTGAGTGTATTGTTTTTGCTTCCCCGTTAAATTATATCCTGTCCTCTTAAGTCTCTATTATTTATTTGTTTTCTTATTACATATTTACTCTTACCATACTTGTCTTCATATTTGTTTTCATCATTTTTTTTTACTCAACTAGAATAAATTTGTGAAAGGAATTAAATTACTTCCCAAGATTTAACATTTTTTCCCCTCTTCCATCCCTTCAAATGTTTGTTGAGCAGTTACTTTGTTCCCAAAATGAAGCCAAGTGTTTGAAAGGTAGCAGCTGTACTAGATGGAGTCCTGGCAACCACTGAGTTTCTAGGGACCATTGCCAGGACTAGAATCCAGGTATTAGTCAGCGCTCTTCTAAACACCATAGAAAATCCTAATACTGATACAGACCTACCTTCTAACAAAACTGAAAACTAGGAAAATAAATTAACTCAGCAGAAGTATTAGTGAACATAATAAAAATAACACATGGAGGAAAAGAGGAAATGTAAGAAATTGATGAAATGAGATATGAGATTGCTTTGAAGCTTACACAAGTGATAGAGTGGAAATAGAACATGATTTTTCATCCTTTTTGGAAAAGAGTATAGATCTTTGGAACTCATGAATTTTCTGATACAGTAGGAGCTAAGTAAGTTAGTATCAGAATCCAATGCTAAAATTAAATTTGAGAGTTTTAATTTATATCACTGTTTAAAAAAATTCAGTTGCTTTTTATATTTTGTGAATTCGAGCATATTTAGCTACTGTTTTTTTAGAAGGGGATGCTCCAAGCAGAAGTGGAAGAATGTGAGCTATTTCTTTATTGTGTTTACAGAAAGTAAATTAAGAACAATATATAGTTTCCAGTGCATGCTAATTCCGTTCCATTACTTAATCAGTTTTTATACTCTAAATTATATCATAAGTTATAACCTGGGTTGAAATATCTCTTATTTTTATTTTGTTGACTTTGTTTGGTTCTGCATAGGTTTTGCCTCATGTGCCAACACATTCTCTGAATGAGAGGAGTTTCTGTAAAATGTTTCTTATTTTTAATCTTCTAAATAATTTATGAGATGACTTAGAATTACATTGAAAAACTTAGCAATACCTGAAAATCTTGTTCACCCAATGGAATGAAAAAGGCATCAGAACATGGTTTTATCTATACTCTTCACCTTTACCCACACATAAGTTTCATAGTTTAAGATAATCAACATCAGATTGTGATCCTGAAAATCTCCATCTGTTGTTTCTTCTATTAATAGTAATTTAATAATTACCATTGAATCCTGATTTTTTATTACATTATTCAAATAAACTGGGATATATGGACTATTTCTTTGATTTGCTATAACTACAACAAATAATAATATGTATCTAATAGAAATACTGCATCTGAAAGGATTTAGTGCTTAGATTAGGGAAAAGAAAAGAAAATTTCTTCTTTATTTTGAGACAACAGAGAAGGCAGAAGCTGAATCTAATGTGGAAGAGAGCTTCACATGGATGCAAACTGGTTGTTCATCAAACTGAAGTTTTGGATGAAAGCAATAAATAAATCTATTCACCTCTCATCTTTAGAGGATACCTGTGGTGCACTGGGAAATGACTTCAATAATTGCATCCAGACTTTCTTGCTTCAACTAGCACATTGAATATTAGTCCTTGTGGAACTTCTGCAATTATTAACTGCCATGAGAAAATTTCCAACATTTTTCATGGAAAGGATAGAAATATATATATAAGTCACTGACTAGCTTAAACTGACAATTGACAGGCAGGTGAAAGTGAAAAGAGAAGGATGTGAGCTCAGATTATGGAATCATTTCAGCTTCAGGGGGGCATTGGAATCAGGGGGATACATAGACTTTATAAATATTGCCCCATCGCCTCTTTTTCATAACACTTTATCATTTAGGAATAGGAAGTGCAAGGCATTTATCAGTGGTGTTTAGTATTTAGGCTAGAAGCAATGATTGCTAAAAATAGAATCCTTAAAGAAGAATTATCTTTTTCAGAGAAAAAAGTCGCACAAAGACATAATTTTTTGAGGGAGGGGTTGTGAGAAGAGGGTCAGAGTGTGATTGCATTAGATAAACAAGATCACATTGTTAATTGGGCAATTTAGAATTTTGATAAAGTAAACCAAATCTCATCTTTTGTCAAAAAAACACTATATTCTGGTGACAGTTCCCGTTTCAACTGACATATAATTATGACTTAAAACAAGGTCTCCTGAGCACCTTGTCAGGTATTCCCAGAACGTTAATCTACACCCACAGTTGCTGCATGCGAGGAGTAATTTTGAAGTTTATTTTTATTTCTTTTGACTTCCCCATCCCTCATAAAGAATGTGCTATGTAAACAAAACATTGTTAAAATATTTATTGATTGGTATAAAATCCATTATGAGGAAGAAATGTTGGATAGGAAATAATATATATATATATATATACACCATATGTGCAACACTGAAATTAAAGACCATAGTTAAGTACATATGTATGCAATAATGAGAAAATCAAAATTATTATTAATTATTATTAAAATATTATTATTTTTTGCACCAAATAAGTCACTTCCTTACTCTATGAACTTCGATAAGTATACTGATTGCTCTGGGTCTCAGTGTTCTACTTGCAAAATGTAGGGCAACGATATTATAATGGCCAACAAGATAGAGCTTAGAATGAGATCGATTTCTATACAAATTGACCCATCCTATACTTGTTTTGTAGCCATGATAAAATTTCTTAATTTTCTTCTGCTTTGAATTTCACTATATAAAATTAGAATAATAATAGTAATTTCATTAGGAAAATGAGCTTTGGATTTTTTAGAATCAGATATGTAAAAAATCTAGGAAACATGAGACTTCCTGATTTGCCTACTCTTGTTCAAATATAAAATCAGAAATGTTTTCAATAATATTCTCTTTAAAAATCTTGGGAAACTACATTTAAAAATGAATTCATCTCAACCAACTTTGTCATGTGCAAGCCACCTTAGAAATAGAAGAAAAAGTTTGCATTCAAATATTTCTAGAACTAAAGCTAAACTTAAAATACTGTCAACTACAGAATTATTCCAAATTCAAGTTGAACATAAAGTTTAACTACTAAGTTTTCATAACTACATAGTTTAACTAAATTATTCAAGTTACTACTGACTCTATCATGAATTAGTAATTATTGTTATTTAATTCATGATATATTATTTACTTTTGTTAATGTTCTCACACAAACATATAGAAGGAAGAAGAAAAATCTATTTTTTAAAAATTCAAATATTTGTGTTTTATTAAGCCTCTCTCTTTGGCTCTCTCTATTCCTTACTCTCTATCTCTGACTCTTTTTCTCTTTCTGCGTCTTATCTTCAGTTTGGGAAAATTTTTATTTAACACCAAATTCCAACTTATTTCTTGGTAATTTATAAAAAATTAAGTCAAATAATTTTCTTGGGAGTTTCAGCAGATAAATAACATAATGATTTCTACCAAGACATTTGAAAAGTTTTTTTTTTTTCCATTTGATTGGAAACAACAATACAGAGAGAAAAATGTAAACATTAATTTCTCATAGCCGTATCACTCAGTGACCATAATTAAAAGCTTTGACCTCACAAGAAAGAGCCCATTATCTGTTTCCAACACTGAAGTTTCTATCACTAGCATTGCTTCTTAAAAGGCAGGTGAGCTTATTGAAAAACACAGTATTTGCTTTGACCATCTAAGGAAGAGTGCATCATATTGAATTATAAGAAGTAAACCATATTTTAAATATTAGGGAGAACATTATATCCTCCTGGGTGAAAAATTGCACGAGTCCCACTTTGAATTGTCTGTCAGTATCCATACACTCTGCTGGCATCTGGAAAGGTACTAACTGTAGGCAATAAAAAATGACACAGGAAGGCAAATTCTGCCTCTCCTGTCATTGGGTCTCTAATGAAACTTTGTTTAAATATTTAATTATAATTTTTCTAAAAATTTTTTCTTAACTTTTAAAATTCTGATTTGATAGGCCTCCACATACAAAACTGCACTTCATATAAATTTTGAAGTGTTAAATGTGTATAGATTTTGAAATATTATAACATGTGCATTAGCATATCATTATTTCAAGTATATAAAACATGGATTTTAAGTTAGAGACATATTTTTAAACTAACAAAAATAATATTTTAAACCATATGTAGCAGCAATGGCATAAATAATATTACATTTAAATTCAACAGAATATTACTCAAGACCACATTGAACTGTAAGGCAAAAATGGTTTTATATGTATGTCAAGCAATTTTCAAATTAAAGTAAAATTAATATTCCTTGAAGAGTTTATTTTGTTTCTTAATTTTTTCCTCATAGTTTCTCACATAATTAGCACTATTTTACATACTCCCCTTTTCTAGGAGTATTTATATATATATATATATATATATATATATATATATATATATATATATATATTATAAGCACAGGAAAAAATTCAGATTAAGATAAAAGATGAATATGTCAATGGTTTTGTTTTTACTTGCTACTATAAAAGTATCCAAGCTTTACAAGTTTTGTTTATTTTGTATTTTTCTTTTGTAATCTTTCAGTTTGAAAAAAAAAAAACAATTATAATAGTAATGAATATATACATTTTTTAAGAATCCATGACAAAAACATATATTTGAATTTGTATGGCTGAATATGGCAGTGAAAATTATAAAATAAGTGGACCTAAAGTATTTAAAACCTGAAATATATAAATGCAGTTTTCAATTCCACACTATCTTATATACACTTATACACTATTAAATGTTTACCTTTAATTCAGCTTGTCTTTATCATAATGGCATTAGCTTTATAATTAATTACATTAAGCCTTTATATGATAAATGTTTTAAAACAACCATTAAATAGAATGGAAAAAGCTTCCCACTGCAACTATTTTTTAAATATCCAAAGATCAGCATAGTTCCTGCCATATTAGAAACTCAGCCTAGGTTCACTACAGAATTCTAATCATTTTCCAATTCAGTGAAAATAAATATATTTTGAAATGATGAATTTAGTAAAAGCTGCTCCTTTTCCAATATGATATGATTAAGAACTAATAGACAAATAAAAAAAAATGTCTAGGATCTCTGACTTTGCTTAATTTCATAGATTGTTTTTTCTTCTTAGTGATTTTTTTTTTTTTTTTTTTAGATTTAATTCTCCAAACTTGACTTTCATCATAGCTGCAACTCCATAAATTTTTTATAAATATTATTGGGAAATTTTATATAAAACATTTAAAATATATAAAGTATAAAAATTATTCAATGTGTACTAGCTGTCCTTGTAATATAATTCTTGCATTATTCAGTCTTACCGTCCATAAAATAATATTTCTCCTTGCTTTGAAGATTTTATTCTTCTATTATTCAGCAATTTTATTATTTACTTTCTTTAGGGCTAATATATCTGTCTTTATATATGTATTTTTGTTTAGTTGATATTATGCTTTCCATTATGAATATAGGTTTTTATTTGTGTTTAGTTGATTAATGCTAATATAAGGAAAATATTTGGATTTTCATATATTTGTATTGTAATCATTGCCTTATAAATTCAATACACAACTCTTGCCTTTTTTTAGGTTTTGAATTTCCACTTTATCTATTGTTATTTTAGTTTTCTCTCAGTTGAGTATTAAGATCTTTAAGAACAATATTAAGTGAATATATTATTTTCCTTAATATAACAATAGTGAATTTACTATTTCATAGTAAAATAGATATTTGCTGTAGATTTGTATGTACTTATTTACATGCTATAGATACATTTATTTTCCTAAGTAGTCTTTAAAAAAAAAAGTCAGGAATATATACATTTAAGACATGAAGATTAATATTTTTACAATAGAAAAAAGTTTGCCATCTTTTATTTTGTTGTGATGCTTTACAACACAATTGAAAAAACATGTTCAACCTTATGATCAGTATTAATAAATACATATTTGATTAATATGTAGAAATTTTTTTGTTTGCTTAATCAATATTTTTAAATTGTTAACTAGACTGCCATTTTGCTATACTATGGTCTACATTATTGATCATAAACCATGGTACCATTCTGAAATCCTATAATTATGATGTTTTTTCTGCATTTTAAGTAATAAGACCTTATCTGAGTCAATTTGGGTTGCTATAAAAAAATACTATACACTAGTATTTTGGGTAGCTTAAACAACAAACATCTCTTTCTCACAATTCTGGAGACTGAAAGTCTAAGATCAAGATGTCAGTTGAATTTGATGTCTGGTGAGAACTCTCTAGCTTGCAGATGGTCACCATTTTACTGTATCCTCTCATGGTGGAAAGAGAGGGCTCTGGGTTTTTTTGTTGGTTTGGTTGTTTTGGGGGTTTTTTTTTGTTTGTTTTTTGGTTTTTTTTGAGGACACTAATCTTATCATGGGGGCTTCAGTTTTATAGCCTCATCTAAACTTAATAACCTCCCAAAGATTCCACCTCCAAATAACATCATATTGATGATAAGATTTCCAATATTTATATTTAACAAATTCAAATAAAATTTTGAGAGAGACACATTCAATTCATAGCAGACCTGCACACAGGTTTCTTTATAAAATTGGAAAATTCCTAATTATTCATCTAAATTTATAGCCATGACCCTTAGATTATGTCAAAACTGTTATGTTGTTTTTAAATAAAAAGTCCACATGACAGGCTTAGTTACAGACAAGTGCCTCTCCAGGGAGGGCATTTTGCCTCAGGTAACATTGGTAATATCCGAAGACAGTTTTGATCATTACCATTGGTTTGGGGGTGTGCTACTCGCTTGTCATGAGGCCGGGGATGCTAGTAAGCATCTGCAACACATAGGACAACTGCCCACAACAAAGAACTATTTAATCCAAAACGTCAATAGTACCACTTTGTAAAACCTCAATATAAAGAAAAATAAGCTACTATTTGAAGTAACATGTTGTCTATCTTATTTGAAGATGATATAGAAACAATATTGGTTCTGACAAATGACACATTTCTCTTTCTTTTCATCTTTTTGTAAGTATAAGGAAGATTCAAACAAGGATGATATCTATAATTTTTTTTTAAATTATGACTAGTTAGACTTTCCCAACAACTATATCCCTTTGTACTGTAGAGTTTTATGGGACCCAGTCACATCTGGCTCACCAACCATGGGCTCTGTGCAATATACCTCTGAAGGTGTTCCTCATATGAGTTATGAATAGTCATTGATTTTACCTTCATTTATTTTAGTCTGTTACCATTTTCCAAAAAAACTTTTATAAAGTTTTAAGTAATACTTTACATTTGTGTTTTGCTCAAGTAGAAGTTCATGGTTGAAAAACATTATACAGCAAACTGAATTTTTATTTAAAAGGAAGCCAGAGAAGCATGTGAGGGTTAGCAAGAAGACTTCAAGTGCAATAAGTAGGTTCAAAGAGAGAACTGACACTTAAATTACATATGACAGAGTATTAAGTGTTCAAATGATAGAACCCCAGATTCAGCATTGTGCCTCATCAGAAATGCTATGTATATTTAAATAGAATAACTGCACACTTTGGTAAGGAGAACATAAAAAAGGGTAAGCTTGTAAGTGAGCCATGCTTTAAATGATGACATAAAGTCAATCATGTAGCTGCTTATAAATATCTCCTATCAGATTTTGGCTGTCAAAATTAAAAAATGAAGCATCACTTACAACTGGTGGATTCCATAACATAGGTGACTATTCTTTGACAACTAAATTATGTCACATTCAAAAGTTGAGAATGTAACTATTATTATGTTTGCTGTTTTCAGAAAAAATATAAAAAAAATCTTAGCGCTTACTAAATACATCTGCCAAATACCTTGAGTATTCTTAAGAAGTAAAATTTTAAATATTTACTAACATCATTTTTCAGACACATAGTATGTGGACCTGCACTATATGAATAAGTACTCTGAATAATTAAAAATTTTTTTTCTCCATATGCTTATTCTTATTTTAAAAATGTTCTGTCTGAAACCTATCTTTAAAAAATCCATTGTTTCTATAAATTTGGTGCATAAGAAACCTAATATCTAGTTATTTAAAGCAAATAGCCTATATTCTTTTTCGGTGGGAACAAGGGACTAGTTTGGTGTAAAAGGCACAACAGAAGCATTTTCTCATCCTTTAATGTTAGTGTGGTGTGTGTGTGTGTGTGTGGTGAGAGGCGAGAGGAGGGGAAGAGAAAAGATCAATTTAGAAACTTTGCCTTTTCATTTATTTTGAAATTTATTAATGCTTTAAAATAAATTTTAATATATTTCTCCATTATGAAGTTATTTCTTTTTGTAAAATGTATCTCCAGGTATGTTTTTGTTGTTGTTTCCACTTGTACATGATGACTAATTAAATGACAATCTTGCATTGAATGTTACTGGGATGTACCATTGTTACATAACAATTTATGTCCAATAATCTTGCTAACTTTACTTACTAATGCTAAAGAAGTGGCTTACTTGTAGTTTCCTGTAGGGTTAACTGTAAAATCTTTCCTGGTATTTAACCATTTTTGACCCCCCCCAATAACACATTCATATACAAAATCATATTATTTGACTTTCTAACACTAAATATGTTTGTTAATCTCTCTTTTATACATTTGTTTTTACCATTCATTAAGGATAAAATGTTTGAAACTTCTTCCAGCTTCAGTAATTCTCCGTTCTACTATGTGTAACGTAATGACTAACACATTCACTTAGTTTCAACTTTTAATGTTATATTTTTCATTTTGTAATTTTATACTTTTTAAAATCTTGATTTTTATTTGCTCCTACTTTTTTCCTTATTTCAAGCTTCCTTTTTATATCATGAAACATAGGATTTCATTTTCATTTTCTATGAAAAATAAAGGTAATATTTGAAGCATCCATTTGTCTGATTCTGCTGACTCATTTGTGGTACATTGTTGCTATGTGTTTATACTACTACTACTACTACTAATTAATTATTATTATTATTATTATTATTATTATTATTATTATTATTATTTCATCCATGTTACCTAGACTTTTATCTCAGGGTTGAAGCTGAATTTTTCTAGAGATGAATTGTCTTTTCATCTGCTTGTTGCCTGAGAGTTATTCCAATAGAGAATGAAAATAATGTAATTATTTCCACAATGATTTTCAGAACACATAGGTAGTATGACTTCAACTGCTAACTTGCATGGTGACAGGCTTCAAATTATTAATTTTCAAGGGAAACATTTCTCACTTCGTTCACACCAATGTTGAAACATACAAGTTTCCTTTTTTACAGAAGGCTTATATATCTAGGAGAAGGTATTGTTCATTTGATGATAATTTGGGAAAGATCTCCTATTTTATAACTTAAATGTAAGATAGCATTTAATTTTATCTGCTTGTTCCCAAACCTCATATAATGCTGAATAAAAGAATACATAGGGTCATCAGGGTCTGGCAGATACTAAAATGGAAAGGTGATTTTTAAAGTCTGCTTTCTACCCATGTTTCAAATGTTATTTGTTTTGTCTGAGATTGTTTTTTTAGTAATTGGAAACTTAAAAAAAAACATTATTTTTATATTTCCCTTTTTGCTTTAACTGTTTGATTGTGTAAGTCAGTTAAGATCAGTCTTATATTATGTACTACTAGAGGAAACTCTTCATCCCTTCTCTCTCCTGTTAGTCCCTAGTTAAGTTTACACATGGAAATGTAATGTCTTTCATACTTTGAAATCTTAGTCAAATCTCTATCTTTCCTTACCTGAAGGTAGTGTATTGAACTAAATGTTTAATAATCACCTCAATATTAGCATGGCTATATTCTGCTTCTTTTGAAATGACCGTTAATGCAGTGCCTGGCATTAATGGTCGAAGACCATTGTAGAAAACAATGAAAGAAGACAAATTGGGGAAGATAAAGTGAATAATTTCATTCACTGTATGTTACTTTTGAAATAATTATTATATATCTAAGAATAATTTAAAATAACACTTTAATATATAAATTTTGTGTTAAAACTAGAAGTTGAAGAAATAAATTTGGACTATGTTAATCAAAAATATTATTTAAAGACATGAGATTGTATGAAATATTGCAAAGAGAGAACGTGACTAGAGAAGAGAAGATGATACAAGATTGGAGACCCTGAAGCACTCCCATATTTACAACTAAGTTAAAAAGGAGCTTCAAAGACTCTATTAGTAGAACTGAGAGCAATAGAGTTTAATTTGATCAAAGTAGCATCAACCATGCTATGATTCAAAATCAATGGCCAAATAAATGCAATGTACTTAAATTTGAGATTTTATGAAAGTTAGGAAGATTAAAAAACTGGACCAAATTGTCTTTAGATGATTCACATGACTAGTGGAATTTATATGTGTGTGAGTTATAAATAAGTAGAATGCTATTAATGATATCTCACAATGATATTAATTTGACTGTGATTATTCTGTTAAAAATCATGTTATTAATGTAACAAAACTGCTGTCTCTCATCATGAAAACTTATTTAAGAATGCTTCTCTATAGTCAATTGATTAGAGAGCAAAGGACACCAAGAGACTGAGTTTCAAGCTTCATCCATAACTCAGTAAGTAGAAAGCCTGAATCTATAGACACCACTTAACCTTTCTGTGCCTCATTTGACCTATCAGTCTAATGAATATAAAATGATGTTAACCTCGGAAAGGTGCTGCAAAAACTGAGTGATTCACTATCTCATAATAGACACTGGTAAAAAAAAAAAAAAAAAAAAAAAAAAAAAAGACAGTAAATTAAAACATCTGAACAGTGATACTTAAATAAAGAACTTTTGGTTTGGATATATATATTTTTTTAATTTCAAGTTAAACTAGTACCTTAAAAAAAGATCGTATAACTTATAAGAACTAATAACTAATCAAATAATGTTAGCAAACGGGAAAAAAAAATCTCAGGCTGCTTTTAATATTGACTGTTACTATAAACTGCCTTGTTATAAGGAATTGTTTATTTACATGATTTGTGAATAGTGGTTTTACTTTGTAGATGTTGATATTGTTATTTCTAGCTTCCTTTATTTGTTGTTTCTTCAGGTTGACTTAACAGATCTCTGGTATTTCAGCAATATTATTCCAAAGAACTTGTATTTTGAACAAGTCACTACTTGTTTAACGTACCGTGTCTTTTCACTCTGATTTAGTATTTAAAAGGTAAATCTTCTTTATGTATTACATGTGAATTGCTCAGATTTATTCATCCAATAAAATTGGAAATGTAATATTTTTAGTAATGAAAAGTAAGGTGAATCTTGAGAGTTTCGGTCCTCTTTAATCCCCATCCATATTTTCTTAGTGACAATAATACTGGACAACTATGGAGGCAATTCTCCCTTAGAAATTAAAATCCATATACTTAGCATTATGTAATCATTTCAAAGCAAAAATATTTTTCTGTGTGTATTGTTTTGTATTTCTCTTTTGTAGTTGAAGAGTTTTTTATGGACCAAAATAAAACTAAAATCATTACTCGAACTAACTAATTTAAGTCATCGGTGTCAATGTTATAGATGTTATAAAGTAGAATTATGCCAGAAAATATAAAGATTTTAAATTTAAAATTTTTAATATGAAAAGGAACAGTTTCAGTTTTTTTTTTGTTTTTATGCAATTTTTCTTATTTTCATATTCTGTTATGCATGCATGTTTTTTCCTTGTAGAAATGGCAGGAGATGGTCCATAGTCTTTCAATTTACATTCTGCATTCTAAAAGACTATAATATTTTATGGATTTGATGTACAATATTTCTTTGTTGCTATTTACATTATTTCCATTTTTCAATATTTTAATTGCTACTGTAATAAACATGTGTTTTAAACAATATATTTAAGTCCTAAATCGGGGACTATACTTAGAGGTAACATTTTTAAAGAAGTAATTAGAGTGAATGAGGCAATTATGACTGGTGTTCTTATAAGAAGAGGAGGTTAGGACACAGCTACAGGCACAGAAGGGAGACGATGCAAATACAGAAGGAGGCCACCTACAAGCCAAAGAGAGAGGCCCTAGAAGAAATCAACCCTACTGACATCTTGAACTTGACTTCTAACCTCTAGAACAGTGAGAAAATAGATTTCTGTTGTTTAAGCCATGCAATCTGTGGTATTTTGTTATGACAGCCCTTGCAAACTAACACATTTACTTTCATATATTGGGTATATATGACTTTGAGCAAAATTCTGGGTCATATCTTGAAAATAAAAATTTTTATTTTATTCTTTATTATGTGTTTATTCTGTGTCATATGTTAATTCTACTTTTGGATTTTTGAGGAATGATTCATTCTTTTTATAAACATTTGAGCACTTAACCCATGTCAAGATTTTGAGCTATATATTTAGAAAGCAAGGTGAACACAACGTATTTTCATTTTTTTAGAGTGATCACTATCTAAATATTAGAGAATTATAAAACAAGAAGCTAGGTGCAATGATAGAGATATTTGAAAGATATCAGAGTTTAATTCACCCTACCTTTGAAATTGAATTTTACTTTTTTATCTTCTAGATTAATAGATGAACATGACAAAATGTCCTTAGAGTAGTATCTTTCTACAGTACATTTTGTTTAAAAAAAAAAGTCACAAATTCTCCTTTCTTTTAGCTATACTCCTGTAATGTTAAGTTCTTCTCACAAAAAGTAGGGTCTTTTTTCCAACTTCGTAAATCTGTCTTGGTTATATGACTCGATTTAGCCAATGCAACATTAGGGAAAATCATGTAAGCGTCTTGAAAAGTGCTTGTATATCGAGGCTTACTCTTGTGATGTACTCAAATTCCTAAAAGCACATCTGAAAGAAACTAAGTTAACCTGCTGGAGAATGAGAGGCCACATAAAAACTGAGGCAGCCCAGTGGACACCTAGCCAATTGCCAGATATATGTGTGAGGTTATTCAGAAACATCCAGCCACCAGCCAAATCTGTTAGCTGAATATAACAGAAGTAGGAAAGAGCCCTCAGAGCTCACCAGAGCCAAAATGGATCAGAATTGTTCAGTTGATCCACAGAATTATGAAATGAATAAAATGGTTATTTTTAATTGCTAGACTGTTAGGCAGCAGAAGTGAACACTTTGATTACCAGATACTTTGACAATATTCCATATAATTTAATTTATTTAGTGGTTAATTTTCCTGTTCCTTGTCTATTAATATATTAATTTGCTCTAACCAATATGTATTTTATATTTGTACAAGTTGTTACATGACATGAATCATTTTCTTCAGTGTTCTACTTCTAGGCTTTAGTACCAATCGCCTAGTAATTAGAACACTCTAAATATTGTTGAATGAATGAAAGCGCTCTTTATAGTCAATAGATATTTACCCTTTGCTCTCTATAATTTCAAATAATTTTCCAATATTTTAACTCATTTTGCTATTTTTTTGTGTGCAGAAGAAAATAATACCTGATTTTCTGCATTCATATGTTTAAATGAGATTAGTCTGGTGTGTATGTGTGCAATGCACATATTCCCTCATGTGTGCATAAGCACACTTATGCACATGCATTTTTAACATTTATGCTAGCTTATAAAGAAAATTCTATTTTTTCCTGTTTTTCTTTACTTTATATCAATTTTTATATTAAGAGAATTATGTGTACTCTCTCTTACTCTCCAAAATATCAATCCTGGGTCAAGAGGCTTCTTTATTAGAGATAGTTATTTGATAAACTTCACATTTTAATTTGCTCATTTGTATCACTGGTGTTTTAATATTGTTTTTTTCTGGAGTCAGTTTTTCTAACTTTAGACTATATAATTTTTTAAAAGATTTGAAAATCACATTTCATTTTTAATTTATATTGTGCTTTTCATCAATAATATTTTCTATTGTTTTGTTTTCCTAATAAGTCTTCCATATTCTGTTATATAATTGCACTTTTAATGTAGCTAATTATTTTTAACAAAATATTTTTAAAACATAGAAGATGACTAAATACTATGTGTAATTCATATAATTAAATCAGCTTAAAGATCAAATAAAAAATGAAAAAATGATATTAATTATCATCAAATAATTTCTCTACACCAAGAAACCAGTGAGTGATATGAAGTGTAAACCAACCATCTGCTGTATTTCATTTTTTTGAAATACACTTGTTTTCTTCATCATAATTCTAGCAAAATTCTTTGCAGTCATTAGATGATTTTCTGAGCAAGATGTTCTTTCCAGATGTAATTTTATGATCATCACGTTTTTGTTTCCTTTGAAATGTATTCAGTTAGTAGAAATTTAGTGAATATCTTCTAAGTACATTGCTCAGTACTGAAGTTAGTAATTTCAAAAGAAGTGTAAAATATGTCCTTTACCTTCTGGGAACATTTATTGTGCATGGGCATCAAAGAAATAAATGCACACAGGAAGAAATTGTTAACAGTTTAAATTTATATATAATATGTAGTATACAAATGTATGATACAGAAGATAAGTGCCATAAATAACAGAATAGACTTACAGAGACTTGATTAGAAAGATAATGAGAATCTGAACTTGAACTAGACATTGAATAATAAGTCAATTTTGGAAGTCAGGGAAAATAGAAAGGTGATTGAAAAATTTGTTATTTGAAATATATATATATATATATATATATATATATATATATATATATATATTTAGGAAATGCCCTTTTGTTTTATTCCAATGAAATTCTATTCTGGTAATGTTGGCTCAATAGAAAACTAAAAGATTACTATGCAATCACAATGTATTTACAGAACTTAATTGCTTTAAAAATGCAGAAGCTTTTGTTGAAATTTGTCTTTATTCAGGGAAAAGTGGATTATTTTTATCTTTACTTTCTTTAATGAATCATTTATTTTTCTTTTCAGAAATATATATTAAATATCCACTTTATATCAAGCACATAGAGAAAATTGAACAAAGCCAAAAACAAGAAAATTACTCTGGATCTCACAGAATTTACATTTTAGCAACAAGAACAATGATTTAAAATAGAAATCAAATAATGTATATTTCATGACAGAAGCTATAACTAAGTCAAGCATTCATAAATGGTCACCTGGATATGAGCTTGAATGCCAATATATGTATTATAGAGATATCATAGTATCTTCAATGTGAAAAATAATTGGAAAGAATAATTCTGGACACAGAAAAAAATGTAAAAAGTTTTTATAGAACTCCAAACAGATCATGTTGGTTTGTAATAACAAGTTAGAGGTGAGATTGGAAAGAATGAATAGATTAGGAAAACCTTTGAGACAGACACACTTTCTGACCCTTATTGACTTATTGCTGAGAAACTAGGGAAAAGATATAAATAATATTTTTTTCCAATTTCTAGTTTAAAATTCTATTAATTCATTGCATGACATAGGGGGTATCCATTAAAACTACTTCGGTTGCCAACTAAAGAAATTTGACTGTGTCACGGTAGCGCAGGAGTCGACAGACTAGGGTCCATGGGCCATAATTTACCCTGCCACCATTCCTGCAAATCAAGTTTAATTGCAATACAGCCATACCCATCATCAAAGTTAAATAGATGCACGTGAAACCATATGTTCTAAAAAGCCTAAAATATGTATAGTCAATCTATCCTTTTACAGAAAATGTTTGTAGAAGTGGGGTAAAATTAAATAATGGCATTCATTAGGATTCACTTGCCTTTAGATATTGAAGACAGTGTAATCAGGACTGTAACACTGTATCTTTCAGTTTTGCTTTCATGCTGGCTCCTTTTTCATCGGGTTCAACAGCTTTCTATGCTAGAAGACAGCAGGTTTACTGTTCCAATTTAGAAGAGTCCAAAGAGAACAAATCTTTCTCAAAAATTTTAGCAAAATTCAAGGAAGTCATTTTCTCCATCCAGGCCTGGATGTTGTACTTTTTACAGGGTCATGGTGGAATAAGACTTACAATTCACTTGAGCTTTATCTGAAGATTTGGAGTTTCCATAGAAAAATCCTGATCCTATTAATATTCATATCAGTAAATAAAATTAACATAGGTCTTATACATTGGGAACACAGGAGGAGAATCCAGTATTGACAAAAAATAAATTTTGAAAAATAATTTTTGAGAGAAAAATCAATGTTAGTTATAATGAGACATAGAAAGAAGAGACACATTAAAAAAAATCTAACACTCATGAAGTGCATACTATATGCTAGTCATAGTTTTGATATTTGGAGGACTTTACCTATATTGACTCATTGCTGCTATATGATGGATGGGAAAATCGAGGCAAATCGAAAGTATTGCAGCAAATTAAAAGGAAATCGTAATACCTTTGCTGGTATTACCAAAATGAGTGAGTGGCTACAAACGTCCTAAGCAATTATAAGAATAAGGAATAATAACAGCTAACTAATATGACTTATTTACTGTTTGATAGACACTTTGTTAAGCACTGTAATAAAAACAATAAGATATTGTTTTATGTAATTCTCTTTCCTGACAATACATATTTTACAAGAAAAAAGTATTCTGTTGCAAATTATAATCTACTATGACACAATAGGAAAAGGACTAGAAAATACTAGCTTTCAATACCCATACGGTATCAGTAAAGCATGACAGGATACTCCCTTTTAAATAAGTGCTGTGTTTAGCTCAACTTTCTCTATATTCAGAATTGACCTATGAATTCATATTACACTGGCAATCCCTTTTTTTTAGTGTCACATAAGAGTTGAGGGAAAGAGAAACATATCTGTTTATCTGCTTTAAGATGTTCCTTCTGTATATACAAAGAAAATTTGAAGTTAATTTTGCTGTTTCAGAAAAGTAAGATTAACATTGATTTTATAAATGTAAGTGATGATTTACTATTGGAAGCAGAGAAGAAGAAAATTATGTTACAGTCAGTAATAGTGAGTTCTTGCAAAATGCCAAGTATTCTTCAGTTAACAGTCTTTAAATAAGCCCTCATTACTATTAACCTATTTTACAGCAAGGAAATTCTCATGGTCACTTGGTTCCCAACACACCCAATAGACTGTAAAGACAGGCCTTGAACTCAGTTGGATACAGCTAGAATGGAATGCTCCAGTTCACTGCTCCCATGCTGTCTCCACAGAACCCATTGTTTACACAGGAGCTGATTATTCTCTTGTCTCGGCTGAGCGAATATCCAAGGCTTTGCAACAGGCTCAAAAAAAAAAAAAAAAGGAAGGAAATTATGATACTTTTCCAGGTATTACGAGAGATGAGACAGTGGCTGCAAACAAACATACTATGCAATTATAAGAGTAAGAGACTTTTTAATTCACTGGTTCTAGGCTCCCAGAGTGTAGAGAGTGGAGTCAGGCAGACACTGGCAGACACTGGCTTTGTCCTCCAACTGTATAAACAGGCTGTGGACTGCAACAGGGGACCCAGGGTGCATTTTTCTACCTTGACACCAGGGCATACAGTTGCCGTGGTCGGTCCTCTTTTACACTAAGCAGATTATGAGGCAAACTGATAAATAGAAAGTCCATTAAGAAAGAAATAAAACGAGCCTCATCAGTGAAATAAAGCAAAGGTCATCTTTCTTAATGTTCAAACTTGTGAGAAAAATACTATCCTCACATTTCTCACGATATGGAAACACAGGCACAGAACTAAGCCTATTTATGGAAACACAAGCACAGAACTAAACGTATTTACATTATTTTTAAATGACAAGAATGTTTTAAATGTTACAATGAAATAAAATGCATGGAGATATAATAACAATGTTTCAATAGTAAAGATAACACAAAAATAGTAAAAAATATGTATGTAATATATGTATATATGTAATAAATAGGAACATATTTTTAAAGTATTGAGAACATGATCAGTACTCTAGATTGATAAGTTAAATGTTTTATTTAGATGTAAATAAACTCATTTTTATGATTATATAAGAGACTAACAATTTTTTCAGTTTTTGCAAATTTGTAAGCTACTTCCTGAAACTCTAAAACCAAAACTTAGTCTTCACTGTATTATCACATTAGTTTTTCTATTCAGTTATGTAGTTTAGATCAGCAGTCCCCAACCTTTTCAGCACTAGGGACTGATGCTCCTATGAGAATCTAATTAATGCTTGTTTATCTGAGGTAGAGCTGAGGCAGTGATGCTAACGCTGGGGAACAGCTGAAAATACAGACGAAGCTTCGTCGTTTGCCCACCGCTCACTTTCAGCTGTGTGGCCCAGATCCTAACAGGCCATGGACTGGTACTAGTCTGCAGCCTGGGGTTTAGGGACCCCTGGTGACCTTAGTGGTATCTAAGATTTATACATGTAAAATTTATCAGGATTCTAAGATACATTTACATTCTCAGAAAAGAATATTAAATAAAGGGCAATTAAAAATAGCAATAATAATAACAAAAATTATACTTGAAATACCGAAAAATTGAGACAATGACGTTTTCTTTTAGAATGGATAAGTGAAATAATTGCTTCAGTATTTGATTTCATTTTCCTAAACTCGACTTAAGATCTGACATGGGACAGTTAGAGGTATACAAAGTATATAAAATAGCAGCCCAGGAAGTTGCTTGCTATGCCCACTTTCATAATCTAATTCTGGCAAATTTATGTAGTCATATGGTCTAAGCTAAAGCTAACATAGTTCTGTATCCAACCTCAAAAAAACAATAATTGCATCTTAGTTTTACTTGTGGTATTGCTATCAATCACTTTCATAAGCTTGCAATATTTAGATATTTATATAGTTACAGATACAGATTTGGCATAGATATAAATATATCCTTTTCAAAAAGATTTCAGGCCATGACACTGTAAGCACAAAAAGAAGATGACTGTATTTTGTGTTATGCATGTTAATAACATACAGAAATAACTCTAGGTCATTGAAGCAGTTTTAGGAAAGTATAGTATTGCACTGTGCTTAAGGTCACTAATTATAACTACACTGGTGAATGGATGTGTCCTATAAAATAATTAAAACATTATTTAAGAGGTAGAAATTAACACTTAATTCTTTATATTTTACTAAGCTCCAACCACATTTTCTATTGTTTTTCTTGGGATTTGACTTCTCAGTTTGGGGAACTGTCATTTTCTGTCAAGGGTTCACCCAAAGATCTTCCCGCAGCCTCATTTTACTAGAGAGTTTGAAGACAGTTGTGGTGGAATTGTTTTATATCAAACAGTTTGAAGGAGAATATAGAGCCCCCAGGAATGCTGCTAAAGAGGTGCATTTCAAAGTAATGCCTGGCTTGTGGTATATGTTGGTATCGAATTGGTATATGCCGATATTGCTGAAGTGTTTCTTACCATCTACTATTAAATATGTTAATTATAAATGTTTGAGAAGCAATTTTTACAAAGAAGAATCTTCTACTTTTTTATTTTTAAAATACAAAGAAGCAACTAGGTTTTATTTTTATATAACAGTATTTTTAAATGATTGTTTTCATACTGTTTTCAAAATAATACAATAAATTCATCTCCATTAAAGGTACTAGGTTTTTTTTAAACATCAAATATATACACCTATCCTCAATTAATGTGAAAGTTTTAGAGTTTCCTCATAATTTTTACCAATCTAGAATTATAACTATGAAGCAAAACATATATACATATAATTTTTCTAAGTCAAAAAGGTTAAAAAATCTGTGTGGCTTAAGAAGACCAGATTCTCAGTACATAGATATAGATGAATTAGTCATCAATGACATATATATTTTGTATAGTTTGGGTTTAATTAATTTGCATAATGAAGGAAACTTCAGCCTGTTGTAATCCATGGAAAATCAATCATCTCATGTACAGTGTTCACTTCCCAGCTTTTGAACTATAATGCCTGGAAATGATAAAACAGTTCCCAGAATTTTGGTGTTAATTATAGTGTAGTACATCGTTGGGGCCTTTGTTTGAGAAAAAAAAATATCTGTCTGAGATTTATATTACATTAATGGTTATTTTAAATACAGTTGTAAGTGTTTAAGAAAGATTTTTTTAATAAATTAATTTTAGGTATTTTCTTAATAGGTTATATCAAAGATATGCATTTTATATTTTTGTAAACATGTTTTGAAAAAAATTTCTAACCCTAATAATTATCTTAAAATTTTGGATTCAGTGTTGTAGAGAATATTGTGAAACTGTCCAGATTCCTTCTTTGAGGCCTCAGCTAATGGGAATAAAAAGAATGAGACCGTTTACAGCTTCATCTCTCAACTGGGAATTGCCCTCAGCCACAGGGAATTGATTGCATAGCTCAAGCTGTCTTTGCTAGAATGTAGCCGAGGCCAATTGCTATCCAATGGAGGAGAGAGATACAAAATTCTAAGTCCCATGACTCAATTTTGGACAATGTGGAAGACCCATCCCAACTCCAGAGCTCCTCATAGAATAAACTGAGTCTTCCATTGTCACCATATTGTTGGTCAGCATTTACCCTCTGCCTATATGTGAATTTCTTATTTCTTTACCAGTGTATATTCGGAGAATACTCCACAATGAAACTTCTGACTGCAACCCTCCATTTCATGATCTGTTCCAGGAATCCTATGTAACATAGTTATGCCTAGAGTGGACTCTAAAATGTGAATTTAGACTTGTACCTCTTGCCAATATATTGGGTATTCGTAAGAGCATATGTTAATTCTGTTTACCACAAACATGTCCTTTCAAGAAACCCTCAAAGTTGCCTTGTAGAATGTCATTTTAAAATTAAGATTCGTGAATAATTTATGTTTATTATTCAGTATTCTGAAGAGCAAAATTCAAATGAATCTTTCATTCTGCTTTTGTATAAATTCTATTGTTTATCATCAGGTTCAATAATTTGCATTTCCATGCATTCTAAACTAGGAAATAACCAATATAAAAATAAATCCTTTGAAAAAGTCATCTTGTTGTCCCATTTTAATCCTTAATTGCATGTAGAAATATTGTTATTAACAGGAAAACAATAAAAGTAATAGAAGCCATCATTTATTGACTATCTGATGCTTAGTGGGAGCTTTAGATAGTTTCTCTTATTTAATTTGCATCATTATCTTTCAAGGAATGCCTTGTTATTGACAAATAATTTTTATTTATCTAATCAGCAGATTGAAGATAAAATTTTTAAAAGTTTAAAAAATTGACTTGTAAAAAATTTAAGTAAATGGCAAATGCCACAGAGATAATAAATAGCACAGGGCAATATCAAACCCAGATTAGAGGAATTCCAAAACTCCAGCTTTCCCATGTGCTACAAAGCTTTTTAGAACGTGATGAAATTAATAGTCTGGAACACATTTATAAACTCAATTTCATAAGAAACAAAAAATCACATGCAACTAATTTACATGTAGAAAGAGGAGAGCAGAAAGAAAAATTAAAAAAAAGAAAACAGACACTGTTCAGCACACTTATTCTAGTTAGGTGGGGGGAACTCAGTGGTACCCCTTCCTAACCTAAGCATAAGAGGAGTACTTATGTTCACGGAGAAAAGTCTCAAAGATCCAAGGAAATCTTCATGGACACAAATAGATGAAAAATTCTTCTTTTGAGACATAATCTGAATAGAATCTTTTTTTCCCCTCCCCTTTTTCTCTAGCCTACAGTTGCAGTAAGACAAAATAAAAATAAGCATAAGCATTTTCTCTACCTTGTGAGATTTTTTTTTATTCCTATTATTTATTGCCACATTATAAACTTCCCTGTTAAAATGTGGCTTAAAATTAAAATAATTTATCTTGTTCATGAAACTTCATTTTTGGTCATGCAAAGCCAATGTGAATGCTTGTCTATATGTCAAGCAGGTCAGCTGAGAAAGTTCAACTGGATCGGAGGTTTGACTTCTAAGATGACTCATACACATAATTGATGGAGCTTGTCAGCTAACATCTCAGCCATGACTGTCATTCAGGAATCTCAGTTCCTCTCCACATGGGAGCCTCTCGTGCTCTAATATTCTCCCACCCCATCCCCCACCCCAAACTGACATAGCAGTTGATCCTAAAAGCAAGAGTTCCACGAGATAAGAAACAAAAGATGCCAGTCTTAAAACCTGGAAACAGAAGCTGTCACAATATAACTTCTATCCTATTCCATTAGTCAAAGAAATCACAGAGAATATCAATATTGAAAAGGGGATCATATTTACTAAAGTGAGGAGGGTCAAAAAATTCTGCCTATTATTAATCCATTACAGCCTTGGAGAGTAAAAGGGTGAAATTTAGTTGGAGACATGCATGTAGTATTGTCTTATGCAAACTTGAAGAGACAACTACTTTCTCTGTATTTGTTTTTCCTCTTTGTCATAAGCTCATGATCCTTCTTCTTCTTCTTCTTCTTCTTCTTCTTCTTCTTCTTCTTCTTCTTCTTCTTCTTCTTCTTCTTCTTCTTCTTCTTCTTCTTCT
The DNA here is from genome assembly GCA_003508835.1 of Eonycteris spelaea. Lineage (NCBI taxonomy): Eukaryota > Metazoa > Chordata > Mammalia > Chiroptera > Pteropodidae > Eonycteris > Eonycteris spelaea. The sequence goes on along the minus strand of PUFA01000360.1, from coordinate 25,566 downwards.
TCTTCTTCTTCTTCTTCTTCTTCTTCTTCTCTTCTTCTTTCTCTCTCTCTCTCTCTCTCTCTCTCTCTCTCTCTCTCTCTCTCTCTCTCTCTCTCTCTCTCTCTCTCTCTCTCTCTCTCTCCCATTCTCTCTCAGCCAGTCTAAGAAAAAGAATTTGAGTATACTTTTTAAAATACCTAAAATCTCAAACACAAACATACAACTTAAAGCTCCCTCTTAATTTGGAAAGTTCTCAAGTTTAGTGTTCTACATAAAGAAAAAGTTGTGATTAAAAAAACTCTGAGGAAAAAAATAAAGATAGCAGGTAAAATAAATTTCAATGGCACAAGATTTTAAACTTTTTCGTTATCATTGTGTATCTTTATGGACTATGCATTTTCTGGTTTGTCATGGGCCTTCCACTTCCAAATGCTATTCACTTAGTCCCTTTATCATCTACATGACCCCTGAATGTATCTAAGTTTGCCATGCCTGTCATGGTGCTATAATAGCCAAATTCTAGCTAGTCATGAAAAGGTCCATATATGTCCTTTATTTATACAACCCTTAAAAACCTGTGGCCATAGCAGTTTTCAAAAATGCAGAGATCCTGTCCCTGTCAATCTCTTTCCCTGAGAACAGAAAGTGATTCATATACAAAGCTGACTCAGGCTTCTCCTCTGTTAAAGACTTGTATAGCTAAATGAATAATATAAATAATAAATATATATCAAATACTGAAAATGTTTTCAAACCAGTATTCATCACTATTTGTCTCATGTGTAGAGTTGTTCTAAATAAATCCAGACATCCACTTTTCAAGATAAAAGTGGGATTCAAATATCTAATCAAGTGTTTCATTGTATACATGATGAATTTGAGGTCTAGGAAATTAAGTGACATATCTAATTGCATAATTTATAATAAAGGCAGGACTAAAAGTAAGGTATTTTATTAACATTATGTTCTTGTTAGTAGATAGCTTAATATTTAAATATGCCAGCATCAAAACAGTCAAAACAACTTACACGTAAATATCCTTCCAGTTTTTAATATATAGTTTTGTCAATCAATTCCTTTTTATATAGAGACATATTTAAGGATTGGTATTTATTTATTTGATATAATTTTAGTATCCCTTTTTATAGTTTATTATTTCAAAGGGAGCATACATTTTTTGAGAAAATTAACATTTCCAAGAACTGAAGTAAATCTTAAAAGTGAGTGTCTGTCTGTGTGTTTATTCTCTCCATCTTAGTATTCTCACATTTCCATGAAATATGAAAAGCACCTTTATGGAATTAATCTATTTTCTTATAATGTAAATTGAAAACAGATAGAAAATTACATCTCCTTTTTATGAGTTGCAGTAAGATGTCATGCACAGACTTTAAAATCTCAGGGAGTTGTATTAAAACCCTAGTGACTCTGGCTACTTTGTTTTTCTGCTTCTCAGTTTTCTCTCCTAGCATGGTGGTTTGGAGATTAGCAGTAATATAACCAATTCACCTGGAACGTTAAAGGCTCTTCAATGTATATTAGCTTTTTCTTATTGGTTTTCAGAAAATTTAACTTTGTCTTAGCAGATTGTAAACATTTTAAGATGTTAAATACAGAAATGTATACTAACATTAAGCCATATTAAGAAACAGAAATACATGTGATTGAACAGCCATATTCTTTAGGAAGAGCCAGCATGCATGCAGGAACTACATCTTCTACTTAGATGATATCTTGTGAGGAACAAATAATGGTAATTATTAAATTGTAATGGCTTCAGAAATTTGTATCACTTAATGAGGAGGTTTTCTCAAATACACAAGTTCCAACTGGTTATAAATCTCTGAGCTAATACATCAATAGTATAAAGGTGACTAACCCTCTGGTGCTTTTTAGCTCTATAACACTAAAGTCTAATAATTATCACTGCAGTAGAAAGCATTATGAAAAATTAAGTTTTTAATTGTAATTCTAAAGTCATTTTTTAAATTTTACTTATTTTTAATAAAGAAAAATAGTAATTATAGATATGTATCTAATTTTAAGGGAATCTTTAAGTCTGTTGAGTTGATTGGAGCAAGATCCATGAAGCTCTAGCCAAATGACTACTTTTTTTCATTTCAATGGCATATCTTTAAGTGAAGAATTTTTAAGTAAAAATAACACCCAAACAAGTGAAATCTCCTATTCTTGGTATTATAGTCTCAAGGGGATCAACAATGGTCCTTGGAAATACTAAAATATTATTTTAGTGAAGTGGGAAAAACATTGACCACTCTAGTAAATAGATTAAAATATAAACTTGACTTTTTAAATGACAAAATAGAGAATAAGTATATCAATAACAGACTTTATAAATATTAATTTAAAAATTCACTTTTATCTTCTTTTTTTTTATAAGAGTAGTAATTAATCCAATGTTTTCAACTCTCAAAACACTTATATCAACAGTCTCTATACTTAGAAGTCTCCTGATAAATCAAAAAATTTTGAAGTGAAATTAAAGATATTTATGACATAATATCATACTTTTAAATGTACAAAGAACACATGATGGAAAAGATATTTTCCTAACTCAAAATTCTAACATTATATTGAAAGATTCCTTCTACAATGTATAAATAAATTTCAAGACTGATTTTTCTCATCTAACACTTTTCTCCAGTTGTTTTCTATAATATGATTTTTACCACATTTTGAGCTTCTTAAAGAGAGAGACAGTATGACTTTATTTCAATTTTCTATGCCAAGTACATAGTTGATATGTTCTCATTTGTTCAAACACTAATTTCCACTCTTAAATACCAGTCTCCTAAAGGCTAAAATAATCAAGACTGATGGGAAATTCTCTTGGCTTTTATCCCATACCTATTGCATAATAGATGTATATCTTAGTTTATTTATGTTCAAATAGTAATTATTATATTAATTTTCTAGTGTTCTGTGAAGATTTAAACTATTAACACATGTAAAAATATTGACAGCAATGTGAGACCCAGTAACTATTAAATGAAAGTTGGGCAATGGAGCATAGAGGTTAGGAGAATGGACTTAGAAACCCAGTACCTGAGTCTAGATCCTTGTTTTACAATATTATCTTTGTAATTTTGTGCTAATCAATCTCTATGTGACTCAATAGTCAACACTTATCAAATAGGGATAGTAATAATAATACTTCTACCATTTAGAAAAGTATGTGACACCTACCATTTTCAGGATTAGCTGTATATCTCAAGGTATATTCCAGGCAAATGTTCTTATTCAAAGGAGGTCTTTCCCTTTAAACTGCTATATAATTTGCTTCCTCAGTGTGCTGGGCTGGAGTTTAGGGGAGCTTGGAAGACCTACTCTACCTAAATAAGAGAAGACATCTTTCTCCTCTGCATTCTGTTTCTGAAAGACTTTAAAAACAGGGTTACTTCTTCTATAGCAGGAATAGGATCCACCACAGATAACTTCAAAAATGGAGAATCTCAGAGGTCATATATTTTAAAGGAAGAATAAATTTGAATTATGAGTTCAATAGAGAGAAAGAGAGAGAGAGAGAGAGAGAGAGAGAGAGAGAAGAGAGAGAGAGAGAGAGAGAGAGAGAAAGAGAGAGAGAGGAATAAAAAAGAATGTTTAGAAACTTCAATATTTGTGGTGATTTTTTTTCCCTCAAGTAAACAGTTCATCCACAATGCCACACAATCACTTTACACTGAGTTTGCAAATCTGTTCTTATTACTAGGCCCTTACATCGTGAACACAGTGGAAAAGGACCTCAGCATTATACAAACTATCCCTAAGCAGCCATGGATGGCATGCAAGTCTCCAAAACAGGATAATTTATTTGCTTCTATGTATAGTAAGAGAAAACCTTTAGATAGGCAGAACAAGTCTATAAAAGAAGCATGCCCTTGAAAGAAAGTGTCATAGAACTAGTCTTTGGATTCAGTCTAGAGGATCTTTATTCTATTCTCCTGTAACTTGACATCTGGATACCTAGGCCAAAGGCCTTCCTTTTCTTTCTGCTTCTTCTTCACCACTATGTCAATTTTTAAAATTTCTTCAAATATTGATTCTTGATTTGACTCCATTAAGGTACCTACTACTGATATGACTTTCTAACAATTTTCTTTACCGTTTTTTGACCACGATTTTGACAGACCTATACTGTATGTTGGCTTTGACAAGTTGGCGTAGTGTCTTCCCTCTAAGTTTACAATTGTTTTCTTTTATGAATCTTCAGTACGGGATATTACAACGGGTTTGTGACAACTTTATTCTAGGAGAATATGAATATAAGTAAGCTGGTCTAATGATTAGTGAAAGCATTTTTTCTGAAAGCATTCATGAGCACACTGAGGAAACATACACATTTGTCAGTTATATAGCCATTCACAATATAAAAAGTTATATAAAGCAAAGCAATCTGTGATGCCTATATTAAAAGAGCAATGCCATAGATTTAACTTTTTAAATTTAGTAACAAGGCCTACATCAGGCATTTCTGCCCCAACTATAACTGAGAACCTCACCTGAAATTTAAAATTCCATTTTATCACTGAGTGTTATGCCCTCTCTTAGCTTTACCACATGTCTCAGTGTCTACATATTTCTGAGCTCTATGCTGTCCTCACATCCCATTTCATTCTAAGGCAGTGTGACTGGTACTAAGCACTTAGTCTAAAGATTGATTTATTTTGTAAGTTGCATTGAAACGTCCAGGAACAAAATTATCACAATAGCCACATCAAACTGCTAAATAGCTATTTTAAATACATACCTAAGTCTTCAATAAGACCACATTCCTGTTTATCACTGACAAGGTAACTGACACCTTTTTAGAACAGATGAAGAAAATATCTGCAGACTTTTTATTTCATTGTTATTTTGTTTGTTTTAATTAAGATTATATTATAATTTCCAGTCATTATAATTATTGAGTTCAGATTTTTAAAACCTAGTTTTAATGCAGTTTACACAATAGAAAATTCAATTAAAAAGTCATGAATATTTTTAAACATTTTGACAAAAAATTTCTGTCTAAATCACATAGATAACAGAGTAAAATCAACTCTCAAACAGAATTACCTGTAAACAAACTCTTGAACTCTTAAGAACTGGGTTAAGATCATGAAATTATTTCAGATAATGTAAAAAACAAACAAACAAAATTCATTGTTAGGGAATATCTTGCCTGTTTTTTGCAGGTGACAGGGGAACTAATGATCTCTTCTAAAGTGAATCCTTGCCATATAGCATCACTCTTTGCCAACAAATCTCCAGCTTCTTTCTTAGTTGCAATTTTTACACTTATATTATTTTTTTGTTGTTTCCTATCTCTTCAATTATTAGGACTAAACGTGACTATTCTTTTTATTCCTGTGACTTTTATTGACATTTTTCTCTACTTCTGGTGCTGTCTAAGTCCAAAGGGTGATATATGAAATATCGTGTTGAATATTAGCAACACTTTTCATTTATCACCTGTATAATAGGCAGTGAAGGAAATGTCTAACTGACAGCTGACAAAGCTTTTCTTGTCTTCAGTCCCATGGCACAATTCTAACAGTTGCAGTTTTCCCAGATGTATATGGATGCTGACTGTGCTAGCTGACATGCTGTTCTTAGCAAAATGCAATGTGTTCAATCAAGCTGGTAGAGCCAGAGTCCATAAATTTATCATGCAAATGTTAGCGGTGAGAGAGCCTTCTCAAAAGATGCTGATGCACAGGGAGCTGGGTTTGGCTCCTATTTCCATCCAGACAGTTCATTCAGTGGTACTGTTGACCTCAATAACACCATGGCTAAGTTTCTCATGACCATTCAAAGCACTGGTAAAATTTGTTTAAAAAGCATAATTATATGGAAAGAATCTCGATTTATAAAATTAGCACACACCAACAAATGTTTTCCAGACACATTATATATGCTACTCCATTGCTACAAAATGGACAATGCTTAATGAATTTCATTGTGACAGACCGAAAGGTATAAAATATACGTAAGAATGTTATAACTCCTTTAAATACAGAAAGAAAAAACTCAAATTTAAAAATAAAGTTTATCTACTAATAAAATATGACTGTGCTGCTTTCCAAAATAAAGATATCCAATTTAGATTATTTGCCACAATTTACCTCAGGAAATTATCAAATTTATAAAATAGTTTCTAACATTTTGTATCTAAAAATGCCCTAGAACATCTAAAAATGATGACTACCAGAATCTCCCATTGTCTGAAACCAAATAATTAAAAATACACATAGTGAGTGCTGAATGTATCATAGTACTATTTCTTAAAATTCTTTACTTTGATTTTTTTAACTGGTGAAAATTGAGAAAATATATATTTAATAGCTTTTGTTAACATTGATACCTTGCATTTGCCATGTGTTAGTAAAAACTAACATTTTTTGAGATCATTTCATATGTTGAATGCAATAGAATCTCAAATGTTTTTAATTTAATTTTTTACTAGAAACTTCTGATGTAAGAAATTCTATTCCCAATTTTTCTTATTTGTTTTTCTAACTTTGTTATTTTCTTTCTACTCTTAGGATTATTCAGTATGTTTTTTTTTCTATTTGTTGAATCATGTAATATTTTAGTCAATTAGGCAGCCAATCAATATAGGAATTATAAACTATGAAATGTGGTGCATTTTCAGCTGGCTACCTTGTGGTCTTGCTCTTGATCTGGACATGTAGCAGATGAGATGAGGAATGTTAAATCTGCAAAGGTCGTTGCAGTTGTTGAAGATGTAAAGATTTCTATCAATTATCTATCTGTCTGTCTGTCTGTCTGTCTGTCTGTCTATCTATCCATCTATCTATCTATCATGTACCTATCATCATCTATCTATCATTTATCTATCATCTACTTACCTACCTACCTACCTATTTATTTATTTATTTTTATGACTGAGTAATATTCCATTGTGTATATGTATTATTTCTTTTTTATCCATTAATCCATTGATGAACATCCAGGTTGCCTCCATAGCTTGGCTATTGTAAATAATGCTGCAATGAAGATATGAATTCATGTGTCCCTTCAAAGTAGTGTTTCGGGTTTCTATGGATTATCACCCAAAAGTAGGATTACTGGGTTCTTCTTTGTCTTTTCTTATAATCTTTGTTTTAAAGTTTATTGTGTATGGTATAAGTATTACTACCCCAGCTTTTTTGTTTGTTTGTTTCCATTTCATGAATATATTTTTCCATCCCTTTACTTTCAGTCTGCATGTGTCCTTTAATCTGAAGTGAGTCTTTTGAAGGCAGCATATGTAAGGGTCTTGTTTTCTTATCCATTCAGCCGCCCTATGTCTTTTGATTGAAACATTTAATTCATTTATGTTTAAAGTAATTATTGATAGACATATAGTAATTGGCATTTTATTATTAATTTTTTTCATTTTTTTTTTTTCTTTTTCTTAAGGAAGTCCTCCTAACATTTGTTGTAACACTGAACTTCTCTAGCTTTTACTTGTTTGGGAAGCTCTTTATCTGTCCTTCAATTCTAAATGATAGCTTTACTGGGTAGAGTTATCTTGGTTGTATGTCCTTGCTTTTCAATCTTTGATTATTTTATGCCAGTTTCTTCTGGCCTGCAAAGTTTCTGTTCAGAAATTAGCTGCTAGTCTTATGGGAGATCCCTTGTAGAAAACTAATTGCTTTTCTCTTGCTGCTTTTAAGATTCTCTTTGTCTTTAACCTTTAGCATTTCAATTATGATGTGTCTTGGTGTAGGCCTCTTTGGGTTTATCTTGTTTGGGACTCTCTGAGTTCCCTGACTTGTATGCCTATTTTCTTCAACAGGTTAAGGAAATTTTCTGTCATTGTTTTTTCAAATAAATTTTTAATTTCTTGCTCTCTCTCTTCTTGTTCTGGTACCCCTATGATACGAATGTTGTGACAGTTGATGGTGTCCCAGTGGTCCCTTAAACTGTTCTCTTTTTTCAATTTTTTTTACACTGTTCCTATTTTCTTCCAAATTGCTGATTTGATTCTCTGCTTCATATAATCTGCTGTTGATTCCTTCTAGTTTATTCTTTATTTTAGTTATTATATTCTTTATTTCTGACTGGTTCCTTTTTATGGTTTCTATGTCTTTTATTATGCTTACTATCTCTTTGTTGACATTCTCACTGAATTCATTCAGCATCTTTATAACCAATGTTTTGACCTCTGCAACTATTAGATTACTTTTCACCATTTCACTTAGTTCTTTTTCTGAAGTTTTTCCTGTCCTTTTATTTGGGACTTGTTTTGTTTTGTTTTGTTTTTCATTTCTTCATTTTGGCTACCTCTCTTTGTTTGTTTCTATGTATTAAGTAGATCTTCTATGTTTTCCATTCTTTGCAGGGTGGCCTTATGTAGTTAGTATGGGTCCTGGTGTGAACCAAAGCATAGTCTCCCTAGTCTCTTGAGTTGAATGCTCCAGAAATGTTCCTTGTGTTGGTTATGCATGCCCTTCTGTTGTAGCTGAATTTCGATTGCTGTTAACACATCAGTAAGTGGGACTGACCCTCAAGTTTACTACCTGATAAGATTGGCCATGACCATAGTGTATGAGTTAATTTGCTCATCCCACAGAGCAGAATTTGCCTCATCAAGCTGATGCCTTAGGAGACCACCCTTCGGGTGTGCTGCTTGTGGAGCTAATTGGGTGGTGTTCTGTTCTGGTTTGAAGCTGAACACTGGGTGTGCTGGTTCTGTTGTCTCTTGAGAAGGACTCTGGTTCAGGCCAAGGTCAAGTGCTGCCTGTGACTGATAGCCGGGGCTACCTAGTAGGAGCTACAAAGTGATCGTGGTTGATCACTGCCTGCTCTGGACCTGATGGTGCATGGGAGAGACTATGCTGTGAATAGAGGCTGGCTGTCACCAGTATTGATCTTGAGACAGCTCAGCAAAAAGCCCACAGAACCCCTCGTCCTGCCATTGACTCTCAGCTATTCATAAAGTTTGGCTACTGAAAAAGCCTTGGGTGTTACAGATGGTATGGGAATTCAGTGGGGAGGGTTCTCAAGGAGTCACTTGTGTGGGGAAAATTTTTTTCAACAGAGTTTTTCAGTTCCAAATTTGGCACCTGTGCTAAGCCTGGGGACACTTTGCAAATGTCTCAGAGCTCTCTGAGGCCAGCTACTTCTCACCTGAGGCCTGCAAATACCTGAGAGTTGGCCATGAAAAACTTCACTGTGTGTCAACGACAGCTACCTGTCAGCAAAGAAAAATCCTCTAGTGGTGCACAAGTAGGGAAGGGCAGAGACCCAGGGAGTCACCAGGCTGATGTGAGAGCAATTCACCAGGCCAATAAAAGTGTAGGGGGATGACTCAACCCAGGAAAGATGGCATCAACCCTCTCCACCCCCGGCTACATGGAATGATGGCTTAACACAGGGACAATGATCGTTTTCCCTTTAGCCCTTGCCCTGAAGCTACAAAACTCAGTCTCTCCCTGTATGTCTCTGGCACCTCCCCTCTACCAGAGCCCAGCGTGAGTATCTGGAAGTGAGAGAGTCTGTGTGCAGGCCTTTTAAGAGAATGTCTGGGTTTATAGCTATCTCCTGTGTCACTGGGCCAGATAGAATCCCAGCTGATTTTCACAGCCAGACGTTGTGGGAGCACCTTTGTTCCAAGATGGGGAGCTTCTTGTGGGAAGGAGCCCTTCACTGTTCAGGGAGGACCTCTGCAGTTGAGATATACCTCTTGATTCTAGACCTCCACACATGCGCGTGGGACCAGCTTGTTCTATGTCTTCATCTTTCCTACTTGTCTTGTAATTTCTTCTTTATTTCCTTAGTTATAGGACTTTGTGTTCTTCTATTCTTTGAATGGTTCTGCAGGTTGATTTTTTTATATTTTAGTTACAATTTTAATGTGGTCATGGGAGGAGGCAAGCCTAGCATTCACCTACTCCACCATCCTGACCAGAGCCTCAGTATTTTTTTTAACCATGTGACATAATCCCACTCCTATTATTTGACCTAAAGAAATAAAAATGCAGGTTTATACAATATGACTAAAAACCAGAAATGCAAAGGTCTTTCAACAAATAACAGATAAATTATGTCTGGCATGGACATATAATGAAATACTATTAAGCAAAAAAAAAGAATAAACTATTGATAGATGCAACACCTTAAATTTATCTGCAAGGAATTTCACCGAGTGAAAGAAGCAAATATCATAAGATATATTGTAGGCCATTCTCTAAATGACACAGTTGTCAGTCTTTGCCTGGGTTTAGGGATGGGGGAGATGTTATTTTAAAGAGATAACATCGAGGTATTTGGGGATAATGGAATGGTTTTGTATCCTTATTGTGTTAGTAGTTAATTACACAAATCTATAAACATGTCACAATTCATAAATTTGTATTCCAAAAAGTAAATTTTAAAATATTCTGATTAAAAATAATTGGAAAACATAAAAAATGTAAGATAACTTTGGCAGAAAATGAGGACTTCTTCCAATGGAATTAGAAGAATTTTGTAAAAAGCATAATAATTTTCAAATATTTGAAAGACCATCATATGGTTTATACAAAATTAAAAACATAGAGCTTATTTAAAGTCATTATTTGTTTTAGGATATCACTTTATCTCATTTTGGTATTGTACAACTGTTGGGGGTTCATTCAATAATTTGATTTTGTTTATTTAAAAACCAACTATTTAGGCCAACTACTACAATCAATATTCCACTAATTATAGTTTATAGAAAGATTCCTTAGTATACCTGGTCATTTAGGGAGGTCAGAATTAAAGGAGATAAATGGCTGGACTTCTTTCTTCCCTCCAGTGTTTTAAGTCTCTTTCTTTGTGAGTTTATTTAGCGAATGAGAGCTGCCAACATCTTTCAGTTTGGAAATTGGAGATCCTTAATACTTGAACACATGGCTCAATAACATTAACATTTTAAACTTGGAATAAGTATCAGTCTCAAGGGAAAACAGCTGCTTTGCTAAGCATTGGTAGGGAACTGATCATTAAAAACTTTAAAATAAGTGGGAAATAGTATTTTGCCTGATCATTAGAAAGTTTTGTGAAATGTGAGCGCAGTTATTATTTGGAAGTACTTAGGATTTGTTTCTGTACCTCAATTAGAATATGGTGATTCACTCTCGGGGTTACTTAGAAGAGGTTATTTGACATAGCCCTCCTATAAACTGCCCTGATACCATCAGAGTTAACAATTGCCATCTAAAGGCATTTAATTTGAAGTATTTATTCAAGAATATTTCCTCCTGTAGCAAGCAAGCAGGAAAAAAAGAATTATTCAGTAGAATATGAATGACATTAACTATCGAGATAAAGAAATATATTTTTTTCATTTCCTTTCTTCTCTCTTTCTCTCTTTCCCCACTATGTACACACTCTTCCTTTCTCCTTCCCCCACTCCCTTTATTTTCTTCTTCTTTTTTTTTACTTCAGTATAGAATGGCAGAAAAAATAATCATAACATAAAAATATAAGAAAGGAATAAAAGGTTAAAATGAGTAAAGACACATCAAAGGCAAAAAATAACAATAATGGTGCATGTATTTTCCTTGTATTCTTAAACATGATAATCTCAAATTGGTCTCAATAACATAAATAGAGCATAACTTTTTAAATAAACAATATGTGTGTGTGTATCTGTATTTTGCTTTCTTGAATTTTACCTATGATAAATCCATGTCAGATGAAACTGAATATAGATTTTCATCACTAAGTCAGTTCATTTTCTATTTTGGTTGTAAGCATCTTATCCCATAGTCAGCTTTGTTTCATTTACATTCTTTGAAAACGTCAAACATTATTTCAATTCTTTATTAAAACTCAGGGAAAAAAAATGAAAATTTCTTCTCTGAAATCAGTGTAAGTACACCCACTTTCAGAAAACACATGTTGGCCTGTAAATGCATCATTGAAAGTTTAATCACCAGAAAAAAAAATTTTAATAGTATATTTGTTGCAGAATAACCTCTGATAACATTTATATGTAGAATACCTGTTTAAAATATATACATTACTGTGTTTAGAATCTTTTTTCTTACTTTTTTGCTTTTGTATATTCTGGCGAATCATAAAAAATTCAAGTTTATATAACAGATGAATAGTTAATATCCCCCAATTTTATGCAACAATTGATTTTGAACATTTGTCATGGTCATAGACAATCACCTTTTGAAGGGAAATGAATTCTATATATTCACATAAAACGAGAGAATTCTAAGGCTAAAATATTGCACACATTATATATATATATATATATATATATATATATAGGAAAATAATTAACACCTCATTATAAAGTTTCCAACTAAAAATATAATACTAAATACTTTTCTTTGATGAAGATTGTGTCACAATGAAACAATTATAATATTGTACTATTATCCAGTTCTACTTTTTTTAGGCATAAAAAAATTCAGTGTATATATTCTTTTTTCTTCTTTTATATTTATAAAAATAAATTAACTGAGGAGTAACTTTTCTTTTTATGCCTTGTATTGAATAGAAGCATTGTTCAGTAATGCTGTCTTAAAGAACTATTAGAATCTCATTCATTTGTCTCCTCTGAACTGTGTCTTTTTAGAATTATACATTAAGAAAGACAACGACATGCAGAAGACTTCTGAAAAAGAGTCAAGTTGTCAGAATTTTACTGAAAGGAAGTTACACTTCCTTATCTTCAGAGTGTATAAGTAAGTTCAATACATCACTATCAATGTCTCCTGTATCTAATATTTTGCATAGAGATTATCTTTCACTTCTTAGTGATTGTCTAATCCCCTTCTCTCTACTGCCCCATATTAGAAAGAATGATGATGCATTAAAACTTTGCCATAGTCATTGAGAAACAAGTAGAATGCAAGTGAAAGTTTTCTGGCCTGAATTTGAGTTTGTTTCATCTGTATTACCAACATGTTCCAATTAAGAAAATTATTTCATGATTTATTATTTGCTTAAGCTTGTTAAAAAGATTCTTCAGGTTTTTGTTTTGTTTCTTTTATTTTATACAGTGTATAAAAATCACTATAATCTATAGGAGTTTCATAGATTTCATTGTTTTATATTATAAGCATTTATAATTAAGAATACACAGAAATTGGTTAAATTCACAAGGTAACATAATAGGATAGGGTCAGACTAAGCACAATTCTTTTAGTCATTAGTTTGCAGAAGGTTTTGCAGCTTAATCAGCTAGGATCCATAGGCTGATCTAATGAGAATGGCACTGAAAAAATACCCAATACCTAGTTATATGAAAATGATCTCATGGGGACATAGGAACACTTAACCACATAAAACTTTTGACATTGAGATGGTTAGAAAATAATCATAATAATTATAACAATAACTATTACTATTATTATGTGTACACATAAATCATCTATATATAATATAGATAGAATATATTATATATAGTGTATATGTATTTATATAGAGAGAGTTGATACAGCATATATAAATATATATACATAGAGATCTCTATATGATTGACAGATGATAGAGAGATGGATAGATAGATATAATATTTATTGATCTCTCTATATGTACTTAAGCAATTCATCAAGCCATTCCCTTAAGATATTTCATATCCATCTTTGAGGCAAGAATGTTCATTCCTATTTTATAGAACAAAATGAAGTGGCTCTAATTTGTCAAAACATAATGTGTGCTTCAATAAGTGATGATGTTTTCAACATTTTAAAATGATCTTTGCAGTTATAGAACTTGTACTATTTATTATAGATGCTATGACATTAAATCCTGACCTTGGACTTTGATATTAAATGTAAGAAAGTATTACACAATAATACATTGTATTAAGCTCAAATGTGTTCATTACAATTTAGAACACTAAAGGCCTTGCACTCTGATAAGCATTATTTTATATTGTATGCCATGATATACTATAAATATAATACATATGGTTTACTGAATTTGTTTCATAAAATAATTCTATAATTTGGCTATCACCTAACATGATGTAGTTAAATCTAATCAGCATGTTTTATTATCTTTCCCTTATATATTTTACAATAGAAGTTTTGGATAACTAACTCAAGCTTTTGATCATGTGGACCTCAAAAGTTTTTAACATACAGTTAATATGTGCAAAATTATTTTAATAGCAATATGACTATCTATATTGTGAGATTATTCCACAATTTCTGAAAATTTATAGGAATATTATTACCTTGCTACAAAATTGGCATGAATAAATACTATCAAAAGCTATATTATGATTTCAGATGTAATATTTGATCCTGCATGTAAAATAAATGACTTTTATTCTATGAAACAATTAATTTCTCTTCACAGATATTTATGTGTGAAATTAAATATTTCATGCATTCATTAACTTTATAATTTTAGAAGCCAGCCATTCTGAGGTACACTAATCAACTTTTTCATTTGTGTGAAAGCTAATTCTTTAATGGGCAGTAATAATTTTCCCTGCCTAATGAGTCATCATGCATGCCCTGCATATTGAATACTTAAGTAGTCTTTATTTTCATCATAATCAACAATATGAAATACTGTGTATTTCAGTATAAAAATGTTGATCTTGTGAATTAGATATTTAAATCTTTCTTTTTTAATTTTAACTGCATTATTAAAAGTCAACATAATTTTGCCCTTTGGAAGGCCAGTCATCTCCTTGTGAATTCATAGTTTTTTTCTAAAAGTGCCCTTGTTTGTTATTTATTAATTCTCATTAAAGACCTGCCAAAGTTATAGAAATGGGACTGACTTCTCAAGATAGAAGTGCAAAATGACACTTACTTTTATGACATTTATACGTGGATGCAATAAAGCAAAAATAAATCACTTCAGATATTAAGCCCAGTGTATTTGTTTGCATACTAGTAAGTTTTGTATTTTTATAAGTAAGAAAAGCCACTGTGATTTTGCATAGGAAAACTATGAGACCAGAAACTGCAAAAGCAAGCTATTTTCTTAAAACTTATATCATATTAACATAATCATTTTATAGCAAATATGAAATAAATTTATTTTTAATGAAATAAACAGATTGTTCTGTAGGGGAATACTGTTCTTAAGGAACTGAATTAAGTATTTTTCAAAATGTAATCAAATAAGCATATCATATAAAAATAATACATTTCTTTCAATCAAATAAGTTTTCATCCACATATGAAGAAATCCAAAAATATTACATAATTATTATACTTTTAATATGGATATTTGACCCCCAGTTGACTCTAATTATATTCACACTACTATCTTTTTCTCAGGTAAAATATTATTAGAAACAAAAGGGAAACAAATCATTTATTTTTCTAGAATATTAAGGTACTTAGAAGAAAAAAAGTAGAAATGGTATTTCCAGGACATGTTGAGTTGAAGAACATTCTGGGTTAAGAGTATGACAGCTAAAATAAAGAAGGCCATACTTAAAGACAATTTTTCCCCCAGAGCGTTTCAACTAAGCATTTATAGCCTTAGTTTTTGTCTTTATAAGGATATAATTGTCAAACAAACGAAACTTCATTTTTCTACTGTTAGTTTTGATCTAAATCAATGCATGAATTTATTGCACTGTGATCAATCACTATTTATTGATAATAATTTGGTGCTTCATGGCAAATGCTCTTTAATAATAACCATAGAATTAAAAACAAAAACATGACTATCCACTTGAAAAAAACCTAGTCTTATTTGTAGTCAATATGATAAAACTCATCACACAGACTTAATAATGCCTTATGATAATGAATACTTGTTTCCCATTGATATATAAAGTTTCAGATCTAAAGAAATTTTTGAAACTAGTTTATTCTGTAACATTGAAAAATGAATAATTTTTCAATGACCATAATAGTGTTCAATTTTTGAAAACATGGCTTTTTTTTCATTTCAATAACTTTTTTGAGTCCAAGAAATATTTAGTTTAACATCAATTATCTCATCGTATATGTCTACATCATTCCACAGGTATCCGTGTGTTTAACAAAAAGAATTATTAACTGAATTTTCCACAAGAAATATCTAAAACTCATTTTTCTTAATTTTCCATAAGCAGCCACTACACTTTCTTCTCAGTATGGTGTTAGATTTTCCACAAACCATATTCATTAATAGATTAATAATGATGGAGGTCTCTTCCAAAAGAGCATTGCAATTTTAAGTTCTCAACTCCATGTGTCTCATCAACCAACTTAGTGTATAGGAGCAGAGAGAAGGAAGGTGGTAATAACAACTCATATGTGTGCATATGTGTGTGTTTGTGTGCACACATGTGCATGTTAATCATTTAATTTCTGTAGTTCTTGATATATATTAATTATTTGAAAGAGAAATTTCTCCCAACATGGCTTCTGTCTTTCCCATGTTAGCATTCTCAACTTTAGCTCCATTCAGTACTTCTCTTTTTGGCACATAGGAACAGTTCCCACCTAAGCATTTATCATAATTTTAATGTGCTTCAACACGTAATTATCCTTTTGAAAATAGCTTTAAAATCATAGAATACATTTGCAACTAAATGATGAACAACAAAAAAATGTTATTTCCATTAAAATCTAAAAAGTCTGAAAAATTATAACAAAAAAATCAGGAACTAGTCCTTAAAATTGCCTATTTCAGAGAAAATCAATTTGGCATCATAAATTATCTTAAATTTTAATTGTCCTCATCTAAAATGTATTTGTTTAATTGCATTAAATATTTCTTTCTTTTAATGTGTATACAGAGATACATATAATTGTAGCAAATCCTCCAAAATATGAACTGTTGTTCCCCAATTCTACAGAGTCAGCAAACTATGACCAATAAGGAAACCACATGTGTTTGTAAATAAAGTTTTATTGAAACAAAGCTATGTCCCTTAATTTACATATTGTTCATGGCTGCTTTCTCAGTAGTTGCAATAGACATCTTATGATCCTCAACACCTACATTATGCGCTTATCTGGCCTTTTAAGAAAATGTTTGCCAGTATCAACATAATAAAAATTCTTCTTGATAGTGATTTCTGAAATAATATATGCTATAATATATGATGATTTTCTAAGGTCTGCCAGCATAGCTGCAGCAGAAATTGTTGAAGTTTGTCCTTAGCCAGTGCCCCTTCTTCAAGAACTCTTTTTGTAATGCATTCACTGATGATCTCCATTCTGAGAATCTTCTTCCACACATACTACTATATGTGTAATATAACACTAACTCTCCACAGCCATTTGTATAGAGAAATTTCTTCAAGTAGATCAACCTGATTTCTTTCCCCTCAGGTAATAAAAATAATTTAATTATCCATAAGTCCTTAATCTGTAAAGTAATATACACTTTAGGGTTGAAGTGTCAAGTTAAGGATGCAATTTTGCACTATCTATTATATTGCACAAATGCAGAGAAATATCAGCAGGGAAAAAAACTATAAATGAAAAGATATGTAAAAAAAAAACATGTGGAGAAAGAGAAAAACTCTTTGCCTTGATTCAGAAAAACTGTACAAAAGTGTTTAGCCCCACCAATGACATTCATAGAGATTTGAAGGCACTACATTTATAAGTATCAAAAGAATTTGACTTAAAGTAAAGAATTGGGCATGAAGAAAGTATTTTGATAAATTATAAATGCAACTGTTAAAAATAAAAATAACTCATAGGAAAATTAGGGAGATTAAGTCAAGAAAATATAACAGAAAAGAAATGAAAGGAGAGAGAGAATGGGAAGGAAGGGAGAAGGCCAAAGAAAGAGGAGAGGAAGAAGAGACATAGAGAATCATTTTTAGTAGAACCAGTATTCCAATATAGGAGTTTCAAAAAGATATTATGAGTAAATATATATATATACACACACACATTTTAATTGGTTAAATTCTGCAAGGTATATTTTTTGTCTTTTGACTTGAAATCTGGAAAATTCCTGTAGTAAATACATTACCTTGGCTTCAAGTCTTCTTTGAATTAAATTTAAAGCTCATTTTTTTTTGGTACGATTTTCTTTTAGTTACCAAATCTAATTATATTAGCTCATGCCAATCTCATTTTCTCAAACCTATGCCAATTTCCTTCATAATATGGAACCTTTCAAATTTTACGTTTATATGATCGTGTGTGTTTGTTTTTTTTAAATCAGCATCTTTTGCCTTCACTCAACTTAGCCCTCTACGAGGATGAGTGCTATAATCAATTTTCATTGATCTCTATGTCCCTCACTCCTCATCAAGCTTGATACATAATATGCCATCAATAAGCATTTGTTTTATTCATCTTTGCAAAATGCTGAAATAAAGAATCTGGAATTACTGAATGAATTTTTAGGAGTTTTAAAAAACTCTGCTATCTATCATATGTTTTTAAAATATATGTGAAAAACAGTGCCATCTAAATGTAGGGGTCATTTCTCTTTTGTATTTTATACTTTTGTAATATAAGTGATGAGCATAGAAATAATTTAGTTTATTATTTTACTATAAAAAATTAAGAAGTGAATATTACTAAGAAGACGAAGAGTTAGAGCGTTCTTTTTAGCCTATCCTATTTTTAAAAACATTGTTTATAATAATCTTATTCATTATTCTTGGAGTTTCAGAATTCCCTATATTTATGTTTCTGTTTATGCTTTCCTCAATTACAGGAAATAATCTATAATATTAAAGTTGTGATTATCTTACAGATCAAAGAAAAAGGAGTCATTGCCAAATTATTATTCAATCTACTTAATGGGAAATTAATTTAGTAACATGCATCTGTTACAAATACAGTTGTGTACTTGGACACATCAACGTTGACTAATGTCAAATGCAGTAGGTACACAATTGATTAACATTGAAAACAAAAGATTAGCCATACAAGTTGTGCAAACAATGTACATTATTATTGCAACTGTTTTGGTGATAGTAAAAACATGAGAAAGATAAAATAAAAACTAATTTTGTGACTTTATTTGTAGAAGGAGTTGTTCAGTGATAAAGGATGAATTTATGTCATGGGTTTCATTTAGTTGCTGTATGTATACAAAGTATATGGAGTACCACTAATAGAGAGGGGAAACTGACATGAAGTAAAATGCAGCACATTGTGATCAAGGATATTTCAGAGATCGATGCAGAACTTTATTAGTAAACAGAAAGGAGAATGTCTCTTTGGGGGAATTTGAGAATATGTCACAGAGGAACTTGCATTTGACCTATATTTTAAATAATGACCAGTTTTCCAGATAAAAGGGATAGATTCTAAAGAAGGAAGGAAGCATGTGTTTAGCAATAGAGCAAAGAAATACAGCGTTGAGAAAATTTTATGCATGTCTTTAGAGAACCTAAAAGACTTGGTGAGTATAGGTAGGTTATAAAGAGTGGGAACGATGGAAGATGAGGCTGAATTGCTTGGCTATAAAAACCTAAAACAAGTAAGGAGGGACACACTCATTCTATAGGGAACTTAGTGCTAATATAAGTCTCTGGTTGGGAAAAATATATATATATATATTTAATATATATAACATATTTTATATATTTATATATATATTTACATATTATAATATACGTATATATATGTGTGTGTATATATATATATGTATATATACACACATATATATACGTATATATATACACACACACACATATATACATATATATAATTTCTTTAAAGAATAATACCTCTGAAACTTTACAGTGGAGGCAAGTCTGGAGGAAAGAGGAAATAAAGGCCAGAACATTAATCAGGAGGCTATACCAACCATGGAAAAGAAAGGGCTTGTGATTTGATATGGAAGTAGCATAGTTCCTTTTTAAGATATCCATTTAAGGAGATATAACTGGCAATGCATAGTTGCCAGTTTTAGTGTCAGTGTCAAAGTTAGCATATGAAAACTGGGTTCTTATATTTCTACTTCCTTTTAATGAGAACAAACACTTTTCTTCAATGTAGTATAGAAGCAATCTCCAAGGGCATTACCATTATCTAACTTTACAATCACAGCTATATTATTTCCTATTGTTGAAAAAAGATATGAATACACATCATTCAGATGAATCAGCAGATATTTAAATAAACTTGACAGCAAATTTCATGTATTCACCTGAAGAAAAATAAATGGACATTTTATTAAATGATTATAAATAGGCATATTTAATGTATATTATTTATGGGTAGTATATGTATTATTATATATTTTCATATTTTTACTTACTGATATAATTCTTGATATAATTTTCATTGTGATATTATTGTTCTAGTGGTACTTTTTTCTTTTAAATATGATATAAATGTAAGCACTTTCAAATAAAATGAAGTAAATTTTGCATTTCACCATGGCTAACCAACCTTCATAGGTTCTAGTTTTAAACACTCAAGTACTTTCTCAAAATAACAAAAACAAATGCTTTTCTTTATCATTAACTTTTCAAAGCCTGCTGACTTTTGTGAAATCACTGCAACTAGGCTCAAATGATGTATGAAATGAAAATGTCCTGCCTAACCACTGCACTTAGGAAACATCATGACAATGTCTTGCAATCAATGTTCTGCTCAGTTATTTTTTGTAATACTGAGGTCATGGAGTAAAACAAATTTACTGAAAAAGAGAAAAAGGGTAACTGAAACTTTTCTTCAAATGTTATTTTGATTTACCCATTTTCTATATATGCTAATTGAAGATATTAGATTAACTTGAAATAAAGTGCTGCTTTTATTGATCAACCATGAATGCTTCAATCCAAAATATTGAATATATACTACAAGTATGTATATGAAAATATTTCTTATTGGTGAGCACCAGCCACAATGGCTATGCCAGAATTAATACCTCTACGACCCTGGCTAATAACTCTACCACTCTGGAGAAGTTTCTGTCCTTGTCTTTCATATACACATAATAGCAGATTTGGAAAGTAGGCACCTTTCTTGACATATGTCTGTTGTTTTTTTTGTGTCAAATGACATGCTAGTAAAATGTGGATACAAATTGCCTTGGTTTATTAAGAGATATAACAACAGCTATAGACACAAAACACAGAACATAAACTCCCACATAAAAGTGCTTCTATTTCCTCTTTTAGTACTCATTTTATTTTCCTTTCATCTACATAACTAGAACCCACTGATATATAGCAGAAGAGATAGCATATTCAATTTTTAAGTGCGTCTTTCCAAAGAATAAAAAAAGCATAGACATGCCATCTTTCATTCTTGTGTTTGCTTTTTTTCTTTTGAATTGCTCTGTTTTGTTCTATTTGTTTTATTTTTAAAAGCATTTAAAGAGAGTTCATTTTTGTCTTTTCTAAGCCAGTGTAAGTACAGGTGCAGGGGAGACAGGGGAGACAGAAGGTCATTGAGAATTTCATTTGTGTGAATCATGATTTGATACACCAAAGAAGATAAAACTGGTGATATTAAACACTATTTCAATATTGTTTCTTTTCCCTCTTCGTAGCTGACAATAAATAGGAAGACAAAATGAGCACTACCTGTTCACCTAATTTTGGTTTTTGTTATTTTTTTCTTCGTGTTCTTCTGAAGACCTAGAATCAAGGGCCAAGACATAGGTAATCCAGAATTGGCAAACTATTGAAAACCTAAGGAAATGGACTATATAAATTGTGCTTCTTAGACCAGCCCATAAGTCCCTTTTTTGTGTGTGATATTTGATGTTATTAGTTCAAAAAAGACTGTACCCTGAATCATAAAATGTGATGAATTTCTGGTTTTCTAATTACTGTGTGATTTTGCATGACTTAGCCATTCATTGTAAGTAGTACTATTTTCACTTCTATGATAATCAAATATGAAAACATCCCATATTAGGAAGTTCCTTATAAATCGTACTAGTTTTTATTATTATTATTATTTTTAAGGCTACTGTAAAGAAGTATCACCACAGTATAGATTGAAACAACAGAAATTTATGTCTCTTAGTTCTGGAGACGAAAACTCCAAAAAAGATGAAAAATGAAGATGTGAGAAGGGCCTTACTTCCTTTGAAAAGTGTAGGAGAATCATTATTTTCTCTTTCTAGCTACTGGTGTTTGACTAGCAATTTCTGACATTCCTTAGCTTACAGGTGCATCACTCCAATGTATTTCTTTGTATGACATTCTCCTTGTGTCTCTGACTTCACATGGCCAAGTTCTTACAAAACCAAAAATTGTATTAGAGTAGGGCCCACCCTACTCTAATATGACCTCATCTTGATTAATTACAGTAACAATCATCATATTTGCAAATAAGTTCACATTCTGAGGGTAGAAACTTCAACACAGCTTTTTTTGAATGAACACAATTTAACTTATAAATATTTAAATACTATGCTGATTATTAGTTAAATTCTGATAATTTATAGATATAATTAACACTTTTCTTCTATTAGGGAAAAAAAAAGTGCCATGGCTGCCCCAGGATACCAAGAGTAGAGTAAAAATGATAATGTGCCAAAAGAAATAATTATTCTTTGTTTCATGCCTATCATCACCATTAGTTATCTGATGAATCTATTCTTATCACATACTGCTTCTAGCAAGTAAGGTCTGTTAGGAAGTTTACATTTTGCAATGTGCTTTTCATATTCTTTACTTTTCATGTTCACTTGATTCCTACAATAATTCCATGAGAAAGAATCCATGGAAACATTTCACATAGACTGAAGCTCAGACAGATAGTAATTTGTTCAAAATTATAAAACACAAATGGTAAAATGGAAACTAGAACTTAAACTCCAGGATAATAATCTTTTCATTAAGAATGTCTTCTTTCCTTCTCCTTCCGTATATACTTTCCAATTCCTATCTTTCCTGTGCTAATTGATTTAACCACCATCTTCACAATAATAGTGACTTGTAGAAAATATTCTAAATTCCAAATTTTTATTTTCAAAGCCTCATGAGAAATTATTCTAATGCCCTGCTGACATGAAAATGAAACAGGTTTAAAAATGATTATCTGATCTCAGAAGCTAAGCAGGGTTGGGCCTGGTTAGTACTTGGATGGGAAACCACCTAAGAATACCAGCTGCTATAGGCTTAAAAAAAAAAATAGTAATTTCTCTTCCTGCTTCAATCTCTATCTGTTAACAGCAACACTAAACAACTACTAATTCGGAACAGAAACTTAACAATCATCTTTGAGTTCTCACTTATCAGCACAGCCCCCTCCTGCCTTTCCCATATAGAAACAACAACCAAGCTCTGGAACATTTTCTCATCGACCCCTTCCTCTTGATTTATAGGTTTTCTATGTTTGTCCAATCTCCTGTGAACAGTTACCTAAACAATTGAAAAGATTAACTGAAATCACTGTTGGCAATATTTCTTTTTTTAAATATGTGCTATACTACTGTAGCAAGTGAGTTATTTCCCTAAAGCATTATATCATTACACATTTAAAAAATATGTATATAAATTGTGTTTTATTCAATGCAGTATTAAAATTCCTTGGAAAAAAAAATGAAACATACCTTTTAAATTCTACCTGTTCATATCCCTTGTTATTTCTTTGCTCCCTATCTCCCCTGCTACCTACTTAAACTAGGCTCTGGCTGGTACAAATGTTTGCTATTTTCCAAATGAATATGTTATGATTTCATAATCACCTGACATTTACTATATTAAAACACTATTCTAAGCATTTTAAATGCATTAACAAATTTCCATCATCTCAACAACTTCTTGAGATAGTGACTATGACTTTTTCTGATTTTATATGTAAGGAAACTATATTTTAGAAGAGTTGCTCATGGACACACAGTAAGAAAGCCTTATTTTGAGGGTTTTCACCTAGTAAACTGCTTTCAGAATCCATTCCCTTAACCACCTTGCTAAACTTCACTATATTGACATTATGTAAGCTGTATTTTTTGCAACAATATTTTTTTTATATTTTTTTTTACCTCCTTACCCCATTTTTATAAGCCATCTTTGTCTCTTTGGCAAACTCATTCCTATTTCTCAAAACTTGTTCATATTACATCCCCTTTTCTAGCTTAGCCTATTCACACAGCAAGCAAATGCAATTTATTTCTTATCTCTGTCTATATGAAAAACTTATAGCTTATACAACTATATATCTTGGATTTTACAAGACAGAAATACTACAATTTTTTATTCTATTGTCCGACCACATGTCCAAAATTTTTGGAGTACAGCCATCATAATGTCATAGGCTAAGTGTTAATATATATGTTTTTCTTCTCTTTTATTGATGAGATTCTTGAGAATAAATGTTCCTTTTTTACATATCATACACTCCTTAAGACCTAATACAGTGTAAGATCTCAAAATTTCATGATTTGATGGCCATACTACCCAAAGCAATCTATAGTTCAGTACAATCGCTATCAAAATACCAATGGCATTTTTCAGAGAGCTAGAACAAATAATCTTAAATTTATATGGGACCATAAAAGACCCTGATTAGCCACAGCAATCTTGAGAAACAAGAGCAAAGTTGGAGGTGTCCCACTACCTATTATTTAACTATACATTAAAGCTACAGTAATCAGAACAGCGTAATACTGGCATAAAAACGGGTACACTGATCAATGGAACAGAATAAAGATTCCAGAAATAAATCCATGTCTATACACTAACTTAATATATGACAAAAGAGGCAAAATATACAGTGGGGTAAAGATAGCCTCTTCAATAAATGATGCTGAGAAAATTAAACAGAAACAAGCAAAAAAAGAAAACTGGACCTTCTTCTTACATCATATAAAAGAATAGACTCAAAATGCATGAAAAACTTCAAACGCAAAACCTTCAAACTTCTAGAAGAAAACATAGTAATCTCTCTGATATTGCTACTAATAATTTATTTTTGGACATATTTCCTTGGGCAATAAAAATAAAAGAAAAAATAAACAAATGAGACTACATCAAACCAACAACTTTTTGTACAGCAAAGGAAATCATAAAAAAACAAAACAAAACAAAAAAACCAGAAAGACAATCAACTGAATGGGAGAAAATATTTGCTTATGATACATCTGTTAAGAAGTAAATATCCAAAATATATAATGAAACCATACAACTCAAGAACAACAACAAAAAAAAATAGTCTAATTTAAAAATGGGCAGAAGACCTGAACAGATATTTCTCCAAAGAGGAATTATAGATGGCCAATAGACATATAAAAGAATGCTCAAGACCACTAATCAACAGAGAAATGCAAATTAAAACCGCAGTGAAGATCTGTGCACCCCTCTGTTCATGGCAGCACAATTTACAACATCCAAGATATGAAAGCAACCTAAATGCCCATCAACAGATGATTGGATAAAAAAGTTATGGTTCATATATATAATGGAACATTATTCAGCCATTTAAAAAAATGAAATCCTACCTTTTGCAATGACAAGGATGAACCTAGAGGTTATTACGTTGAGTAGAATAAGTCAGAGAGAAAGATAAATACCATATGATTTCACTTATATGCAGAATCTAAGGAACAAAAACAAACTAATCAAAAACTGACTCACAAATATAGAGGATGATATGGCGATGGTGAGAAGGGAGGGAGGTTGGTGGGCTGGGAGAAAGGGTTGAAGAGTTGAAAAAGTACAAATTAGTAGTTGATAGATGGTCATGGGGATGGGGAGCATGGCATAGGGAATGTAGTTAGCATTAATATATTGGCTAGGTGTAA